>CM029279.1:29287829-29750329 GCA_016920895.1 Vaccinium myrtillus | reverse complement strand
TTGGATGATTCCAAAGCCAAAAATTAATGGAATTGGATGGAGAATGACAATTTAACACTCAATTTGATCAAGGAAACATCAATCAACAAAAAATCAAGCATATACTCAAAGACTTTGATAAAAAAAATGGGGTTCCAAGTGGTTTCCTTCAATTTTCAAGCCAATACATGGAATTGGTGCAAGATTAGGACCAAGTAACAATCAAATTGAGTAAAGAATCATGTATGAACCAAGGGATAGCACATAGTAGCTCAAATTGGGAAAGAAACAAGAATTTCACCATGAAATACACAAGACACAAGTTCTTGGATCAATCAAGAGTCTATACACACACACACACACAACATTTGCACTTAAAATAGTTGGATATTTCCCTACCTCAAGTGAAGACTTGCTATAGATCAAGTGGGCTTCAAAACCCTAGCTTTCCAACTCTAGAAATCACCAATTTGAGCCCTTCCAAAGACAATGCTAGAAGATACCAAGCTCCAAAGGTGTGTAGATGAAGGATTTATGCAAGAGATGGGTGAATTTTGTGAGATTTTGGGAGAATTTGAGGGAAGAGGTGAGAAGCTATGGAGGGTTAGAGAGAGAGAGAGAGAGAGGGGGGCCGGCCTAATTGGGGTGGGGGGATGTGTTTGCCTCTCTCCTCTCTCACACCACACAAATAGATTTTAAAAAAAATACACCCTTGGTCTCTATATTAGCTTGTGTAATGCATTAAGGCCCTAACTAACTAACTACACCCAACATTCCATCACTTAAACATTTTAATTAATTCCTCACATTTCCCCAACTTTATTTTCAGAAAAATAATTAAAAATACGGGTCCTTACATAAATTGTGTGGTTTTGTACAATTTTTTTGAGAATTGATTTTCACACCCTTCTTTTCATCATTCACGCTCCTCTTTTTGTTTTTATTAATGTAAATTCAGGGGCGACTCCACCATGTGGCCAGCGAGGTAGCGACCTCGCTGAGTTCAAAAAATGCACAGAATTAATTTTTTTTGATATAAATTATATTTTCTTTAGTATTGTCAGCGCTGGATTATTCGTGTGAGGTTAAAAAAATATATGTAACTAAATTTGAACCAATTTGATATAGCCCTAACAAAACAAAACACACCTAAAACCAAATTATATTTTCTCGTGCAATGAATTTTTAAAGCCAACGGAGTAGTGGGTTTTAAAACACAATATTTAATTGGAAAGTGGGTTTTAAAACACAATATTTTATTGCAAGGTGGGTTTCTTTAATAGATTAAAAAAAGGGATAGTGTTGCTCTCTGCCTTCTCGATTAAAGAAAGGGGATAGTGCTCTCTGCCTCTATTGCTCTCTCTCTGTGTCGGGAAAAAATAGCGGATTGAGAAAAAGAGTTGGGCCCTCATCAGTCGACCGTCTCCTCGATCAAGCATTTCCTCGGTCTTCTTTTCACGCAACACATTGGGCCCTCATCAGCCATCAATGATATTTGATTTTGTTCTCTCAAGAAATTTAGGGTTTTGATCAACCATATAATACTCCGAAAAAGGTATTGAATGATTCTTTGGTCACGTTCTTTGAGAAGAACATGTTTAAGAGTGTTGATAATAAAGTTACTCACTCCGTCCCAATTTGTTTGCTCAATACGAAACTACGTGCATTTTTCAAACTAAAAAATAATGTACTTACAAAAATAATTTTCTAATCAATATGGATCTTGTTTAATGGATCTCATTGAGAACTTTAATACGGTGCAAAAAAAATTTAAAAATTATTTTGATAAATACATTATTTTTTAGTTTGAAAATTGCACGTAGTTTCGTAATGAGCAAACAAATTGAGTATAATGCAACGCTTTCAAAATATGAAGACTTGTCGTGGAATATTGTAATATGTTAGAGTCTTTTTTTGTCAAACGATATAATGAATGTCTCTTTTGCCTAGTCAGAGTTTTTTTTTTTTTTTGGCATACAACTTTTCTTCATGGACACGCTATGTATTTTTGTCAGCGCTGGATAAAAATCCTGGAGTCGCCACTGTGTAATTTTATTACATTGTCAGTTGACGTGTGGAAAATTGAATTAATGAAAAGATAAAATATAATTTCACATGACGTAAATTAAAAAAAATAAAGAGTGCGGATGATAATTTTTTGTTTCATTTGTAAAGTAGAGACAATCATCAGTAGATATAAAATTGGAAAGTAGAATGTATATCCATAGTTGGAGATAATAATAGTACTTCTTCTGCATTATAACAGTTTAGCTTTCGTAAGATACTCTAAACTCAATTTGAGACATCGACAATCGGATTAAGTCAGGGCTGAAGAAATACTACTACTAGGTTTTTTTTGGATTTTTATACACGTTATTTTTGTTATTTAGAGTTTTAATTGATGCATATGAGAAAAATTACCTATCTTGAAATTACTATATATTTGTTGGGCTTTGTCCCGTTGTTCGTTTGAAAAATTTATTCTCAATGATCGTTGTTACTCCAAAAGTTTAGGGTAAACCTACGGATACAGAAAGTTTGGAACAAAAAACGTACCGAGCTGCTTGAGGCACCCACTTTTAGGTCCCATACGAGCGATTCGAACTGTTCATTATTCTAAAAACATTTTCCCGAGGGGCACCATAAAATTTCAGCTCAATCGGAAGGTTAGAAATGCTTAAACCAAAGTCTCACTGTTTGAACTAGGTATATTTTCTGTTCCAAATTTTCTGTACCCAAGTCGGGTCCAAAAATTTATAGATAGGCCTGTCTCACATTAGAACAATGATACATACACACCCACTCGGACACACTCTGCCACACCCCCTCTCACATGTGAGGGGACCCACCCCACATGTGAGAGAGGGTGTGGCAGAATGTGTCCGAGTGAACCTGTCTGTATCATTTTTGCTCACATTAATACCTTCTTTTTTCAAGTTGGCCGACACGCAATTGATTACTTTGGTTGTAAAGTGGCTAGCTAAGTCACCACTACCGAAGAATTATCATGATTCTTCATAGGTAGCTAGGTTATCTTTTCTCTGATGCAAAGGGAGCTGTAGATAGCCAAAATCTTCCAAGATATTGGCAGCTTTGCATTTGAAAAGACAACCACAGTTGGTACTGAGGGTCCTACTAAAGCTAAGGAAGATTACAATTTACAAGTCCCTGGAAAGCTCACCCGTCATTACAGCGTCTAATTTCAAATGAATAAAAGGATAATTATTTAAGTTTCTATTACTTAATTTTTTTGCAAAAGCACCCGTCACCACTACCGAATAATTACCTTGGTTATCTTTTCTCTGATGCAAAGGGAACTGTAGATGGCCAAAATTATCCAATAACCAATATGTTGGCAACTTTGCACTTGATAAACACTATTGAGTCCTAGCTAAAGGAAGATTACCAAGGATGTAATATAAATGCGCGTGCGATGAAGGGAAAAAAGGCAGGAATAAATGTGCGTGGGATGAAGAAAAAAAAAAGGCAGGAACACTATAGGCACGTTCGATTATCGTACATTTATCATTGAAAATAAACCCTTCTACCTGCACCGACGGTGGTGCACCAACCACGTACCGACGGCGTCGGGGACACCGTTGTGGATCCCCCAACCGATCGATCCGAACCGTTCATCGCTCTCAAAATCGAATTCCGAGTGGGTCCACACGGGAATCGAGGCAATCGGACGGCTGTATGAGGTCAATCCAAAATCACCCCATTTCATTCAAAAAAAATTTAGAAGAATTTTTCAGATGGGTTTTGAAAAGAAAATTTTGAGAAGATTTTTTGAGATAGTGTTTGGTTGAATTTAAAAAAATGAGAATAATAAGGTAATGATTAGAGATAGATAGAGAGAATTAAATAGGTAAGATAATAAGTGTAGAGAGAATCTTTTTGAAAAGAAAAAAAAATCTTTTGAAAATGGGGAAAAAAGGAAAGTGAACAAGGCCGTAAGCTTGGAAGTAAATTAATAAATAAATTAGGGGTGTTCCAATAACAAAAAATTATTTTTTTCCAAAAATTGAAGCAGGTCATTCTCTCACAATACATCACATAAAAAACCGTGAAAATCAAATTATTCAAAAAAACTAGCTTAGTAGAACACCGTCTAAGTATAGCATTTGTTTGTTCAGATTCTCAATCCTTCAAATCCCATGATTGATACAACAGCAAAAGTAAAAATAACACCAATAATGGAGTTTAGAGTTTTCGGTATGATGGAGTTTAGAGTTTCCGCTGGCATTGAAGAGTCCCTTCCATGACAAAAATGTTTCTTGTACAACATTTTTTCTACAACCATTTACAACTCCGTCACATATACAAAGGGCCTACACTCATAATTGTGTATTGACTCCACATATATGTTAGTGAATTGTAAATAGTTGTAGCCGAAATGATTATACATATAACATTATTCCACCAATAATGGATGTGCTATGATTACTAGTACTGGGAAATAGTATATCGAGTCTTTATCATGATGTACTTGACACCCTCAACTATTGCACGGCGGTGACAGAATAACTAGAAATTTACCGTAGTAGAGGCACACTATTTGATCATGGACGGGACATATTTCCGTTTACAACTTTAATTAGATAATACGCATTTCGACATTCATTATTCACCACAATAGGTAATATGCCTTCTACAAATTTACCTAAAAACAAAATGAAAACTTAAACATGAGGCGCTATATTTTCAGGATGAGACGATTTTAGAGTAACACTTTCAATAGTAACCCTACAATTTACCCCCCAAAAAATAGTAACCCTACATGAATTTTTTTATTTATTTTCATGTGATAGGAGTAGATAGGAAGTAGTAGAAGTTAGTGTTAAAGGTGGGAGGGGATGATGGTGGGACACTTTCAATAGTAACCCTACAATTTACAATTCATAAACGCCACTACTTTTACTTGTGAAAAATCTCTTCTTAAAGAATTTCTAACATGTCTTAATTTTCATTTGAAATGACTCACTGAATTTTTTATTTTATGGATTCGTATTTTATTTGTTTTGAAAAATGATTTCGTTTAGAAAAATGAAAATTGGGGTGTCTACAATGTGTCTATTAACATATTTGGATGTACTTCTTAGCTTCCAAGGGGGAGGTCTAAGTTCGAGTCAGTGGAGGTCTGAGGTCCATAAACATGTAGTTTTGAGGCAAAAATACAGTGAATTAAGACTTATTTGGGAGTAATAAGTTATTCAGTGGCTCTGGGGTGATGACGATGCCCTCACTCTCTTCTCCATCACTTTTTTTTTATGGGCCTTCATCACATATTCGCGTGAAACTCATAGATTCAGTCTTAAAACCCACATAAATATGCACATGAGAATTATATTATAATATCAAGTAATTACTCCCCAAGAGTACTAATTAATTTTTTGTAAGTATAAAAAAATTATGTACCAATTTATATTTTTCTACAAAAAATAAAATAAAATCCAAATGTTTGTTTATGAATTATGGTAAAATAAAATTATGTACCAATTTAAAAAATACTTAATTCCCAAACATGGTAAATTCAAGTCAACAAATGTTTGTGTATGAATTATGGTAAAATAAAATTAATCTCTATAAATTTGTATAAGAATCATGGAAAAAAGTGAACTCTGTAATCACAGATTTGTGGTAAAATGGATATAGAAATAAAAAAGAAAGCCTCCATATATATGTAGAAGAAAATAATCAACAATATCAAAATAACTACAAGTAGAAAAGCTGTGCGCAATACCTAAAAAACTTACGAATGAACAATTTAAATCACATATCAAGATCTAAATCTGCTTAATTTATTACAGGATTGAACTCTTACAAATATTTTGATCAGAGATAGAAATATACTTCCATCAACGAACAAAGAGGGTGATTTTTTGTTATCGAAGCTCGTCAGAGATTATAAACAGAGGAATGCCTTTATAGAAAAAAAAGCCAAAAACAACAAATAGAGAAGATGAGAGATCTCGGAAAACTAAAATCGATGTACAAAACAAAAAACATGAGCAGACGGAGACGGATGAAAGATGGTGGTGGTTGAAGGCGATGAATGATGGCGGTGGCTGGCGATTTGTAGGAATGGCAAAGGGAAGGGTGACAGATATGGAGGACAGATGGGGCGAGAGATTTATTGATGATTGTGGGATTTATGGATGACTATTGATTTGAGATTTTTGGTGGTAGATTAGGCACTGAGTGAAGGAGCGAGATACGAGAGATTGGGGGTTTATCCCCAAATCCCGTAATTGTTGTGGATGACTTCCTAATTTTGAAATTGATCAACTTTCTACTGTCTCCTCCTATATGTAACATTTAATTTAATTCTCAATTCCCTAATTTGTTATATATATATATATATATGAAATGGCAATTTAGGGTTGATTTGAATGATTATTTAAGTTACCATTAATTTTTTTGCAAAAGCACCCGTCACCACTACCGAATAATTACCTTGATTCTTCCAAGATATTGGCAGCTTTGCATTTGAAAAGACTACCACAGTTGGTACTGCTGAGAGTCTTACTTAAAGGAAGATTACTGGTCCCTGGAAATCTCAACCGTCGTTACAGTTCTGAGGTATTTTGGTCTAAAATGTTAGCTGACTTAATTTTTTGTCTTTATTTGATTTTTTTTTGTATTTTTTAGTTTTGCATCAACTTTTTGTGTATTATTGGTTTATCTCGGCAAGGGGAATAAAAAAAGTATAAAATTATGACCGGTGCTTAATTTTTTTTGAATAAAGACAAAAATAAGCCAAAATGTCAGCTTTTTACATTTTTTTTATTTTATTCAAAAAATTGAAACTTCTATTCATAATCTTTTACCATTTTGGATTCCTCTCGTTGAGACGAACCAATAATCCTCAAAAAATCGATGTAAATCTAACAAACGCAAAAAGAAAAATCAAATAAAGACAACAAAAGGCTAAGTTGGTTTTTTTAGCCAAACCTCACCAGAGTCTATTCATTGGTCGTGAGTGTCACATCAATGCACGTGCTATGAAGAAAAACTGCAGGAACATTACCGGCACGTTGAGGCTAGTAGGAAGAACACTTCTACCTGCACCGACGGGGGTGCACCGACCCCGTACCGACGACGTCGTGGACGTCTTTGTGGATCTCAACCGATTGATCCGAGCCGTTAATCCTTTTCAAAATTGAATTTCGAGTGGGCCCACCTGGGAGTCGAGGCAATCGGATGGCTGTATGAGCTCGATCCAAAATCACCTCATTCCATTCAAAATTTGCTCGGATCGATCGGTTGGGACCCAAAACGGCGTCCACGACGCCGTCGGTATGGGGTCGGTGCACCCCCGTCGGTGCAGAAGGAATTATCGTGGTAGGAAATATAAAAAGAAATCGAGAAAACAACACATAAAGTGTATTCAATAAATGAGATTCATCTGGTATACCGGATGAATTTCAACCGTCGGATGCACTTTATGAAATTTTTATGGGTTTTCTTTCATGTTTCCAACTATTTCTCCCGGCACGTTTGATTACCTGTTTATCATTGAAAATAATATATGAAAAGATGAGATTAATAATGGAGATAAAGGAGACAAGTGTCCATGAGATAATTGATAGGATTGTATATAATACCGGATTGGTGGTACCGTGAAATAAATTACTGGATATAGAGTGGAGAATCATTTTTTACTATTGAATGAAAAGAAAAATAATTCTAATGCTCTCGATTAATTAGCACCACCCCCTCCAGTGATATAATTAGATAGTCCCATAGATAGGATATTAAGCGGGGAATCGGAAATAATCCATCTAGTCTAGGGGTGCTTTGAGAAAAAAGTAAAATTTGCTTTTTTGGTTTTTTTGTTGTCTTTATTTATTTTTTTTTATATTTATTAATTTTGCGTCAAGTTTTCGTGATTTATCGAGACGAATCGAAAGAGTATAAAATTATAGTCGAAACTTTTTTTTGAATAAAGCTTTGTTTATTTTGGGCTTTATTGTAAAAAATATTAGGTTTGACCTTAATTTTATACTTTTGTATTTGTCTCATCGAGATGAATTAATAAATCACGAAAACTTGACGCAAAATTAATAAATGCGAAAAAAAAATTTGAATAAAGACAAATGTAAAGATTGATTACCTCTTCCTTAATCCTCTTAATGAGAGTTTTTTTTTTTTTCATGTGAATTTGTTGCATTACCTTTTGCCATGTGAAAATGTGAACTAATGAAAAGGTAAAATGATGATTTCACGCAGAAAAAAAAATGCAAAAATTACTACCCGGAAAAATGGTACTTTGGTCTTTTTCTTCTATCAAAATATTTTGGGATATTTACCCAAAAAAAAAAATTGGACTGCTTGGGAAAAGGTAAATATTACCAGAGGTGTAAATATTTTTAGAGGAATCTTTTCTATTATTTTTTAGAGGCATCTTTTATTAACGAATCTATGACTTGTTACATTCCTAAATTGCCTTCCCAATGACAATTATTTACTCCCTTTCTTCCCAGTGGAGTACTATTTTTTAGAGGCATCTTTTTTATAGAGAGTACTCTGTTTCAAGTTATGGTTGAAAAGAGAGGAATTGTATACCCAATTGCTTCTCAAATGCTGCATTATGAATCACATCACATAAGAAGTTATTCAGGTATGAGTGTTGCAAAAAAAGAAGTTAAGTAGGGAATATGGTTTGGTTTGGTTTGGTTCAGTTTGGTTTGGTTAGATGTACATAGGTTGTTCAAAAGGAACATTGCCAAGTGCCGGATCCTATCAGGATGACCTAATATAGCTTGGGTTCGAACTTTTCATTTCAGCCGTTGGATCTCATCCAACAGCTCTGATAAGAGAAAGGGAGTTTGCGGGTCAAACAGATCCCGAATCCGGGTCAATTTAACTCGCGGGTCTAAACACCCCTTCTCGGATCCTAACTTCTCATTCACGCTGAATTTGAAGAGAGAGAGAGAGAGAGAGAGAGGCGACAACCGAAGAAGAATCGATCGAAGGAGGAGAAGATGAAATCGAAGAAGCCCAAACACAAAATCGACAACCACAAGGTCTCTCACTCTCTCTCTCTCTTTCTTCGTTTCTGGTTTGATATATGGAGACAAAACTAGGGTTTTTTTCGATTTGCAATCCGGTTGAAAGAGATCTGTGTGTGTGTTGATTTTTTTCGATATAAATTGTGCTTGCTGGAATATAAATGCCGGATGCCCGCTGGGTGTTAACCTATATGGCGAGATTTTTTTATGAAACATAACTCTGCTATTTCAGAGTGGGTTCTCATTACGGTATTCTCGGTATTTTGATATTTTTCGATTCACAAGTTATTCTCCTCATATATTACAATTATTTTAACAACTTATCGTCCGAAAATACTGTAACGAAAACTCTCCCTCAATCTTCAATCATATGAAACAAATAATTTGACTTGTAGACGATGTACCAATCCAATGGCTACTCATCGTTCAATCCTGAACAACACAACCCCAAAAATTATAACGACACAACGACCAAGGATGAGAACAGACAACAACTTGCACCTTCCAAACTAGAAAAAACAACATAAACAAGTTTGAAAACCGTGCAAAATTAATCTAAACCACCACAAGATCCTTCAACGTAATACCTTGCGTTGTCAATCACTAGCAGTAGAAATATCCATAAATCCTTAATTAGTCCCTTGTGTTTCCGAGGAACACATCTGTTAGAACTGTCTTTGAGTGCAGAATTGCCTTCAACAGCGTCAAACCTTAAACAAACAAAAAATGAACAAGTATATGCAAGGTTCTAAAACTTGCTAGGCGCTTTCATGGCAGCCGGACACATTCTAGCTTCCAGGGCCGAGTATTCGGTGCCTAGGTCGGTCTAGTCGGGTGACCAGTCAGGCAAGTCAGTGAGAGGTCTTCTAGCGCCTAGGCGGCAAGTACTCGGCCTTCCAGACCTTCTTATAGAACACTGGGTATATGCCATACACATACAAATATCTGTATGTGTGTGTGTTTATGGATCATCAAATTAGAAAAAACCTAACATCACTTGTAAAATTTCCTGTTCAGATTTAAATTCTAACTTGCACTCAATTTTTTTACGTGCAATACAATGTTCCTATGAAAAACATCGATTCTTCAAAAGCCAACAAAAAAAAACATTAGAAAAGATGCAGCAGGAAATTAATTGAATACCTCAGGCATCCCCACATCAACCACCCTTTCCTCGAGTGCACCCACTTCCTTAACATTGAATTTATTCAACATGGTTATGCCAGAAATAGTACATAACAGAGTCACCACCAAATCATCTGTCACCATATCACCCCGTTTGGATGCCGGAGATGATTTGGGTGGATTTGTAATAAGGGTGGACTTGAAGGTGGATTTGCAATTATGGTGGATTTGGTAATGAGGGTGGTCCCACCTCATAAGAATGGTGGATTTGTTAGTGAGGTGTTTGGATGATATTTTGAGAAGGTGGATTTGATAGGATAAGAGAACAATGACCTATTTGCCCCAGTTTTTTATTTTAATAAACTAAATGGATTAATTTTATTATAATAACAATAAATACATAATAATTACATAATAGTTAATAAAAAAATGTTTTTTAAAATTTAAATTTGTTAATTTAATAAATACAATGTATGCTATCTTTTTATGGGGAATAAGAATTAAAAAAATTGGTAAAAATGTTTTTTGCACAATAAATAAAGATAAATGCACATCATTAACAAGATTAAACCCTAATGTAAAGATTAGATTTTTTTTAGGGGAACCTTGGAATACTTCAAAATTTGGGGGTGAAATTTATAATGATACATAAAAGTGGGGGGGAATTCTTAATAACCATTGATTATTATATACAGATGTTAGATTCACATGAGACATGACCCAGTTTTTCTGATAACCAATTCTTCACCGAATTGGTTTTACACGGCGGCGGTGGAGTCGCCTTTAGGCGACCTGCTCTCTCTCTCTCTCTCTCATCGCCATCGTCCACCGCAGTAGCAACACGAACAGCCGCACAAGAAGAAGAAGAAGATTTCCACCAACAGTGTTCCAAATCCGGGGAACATTTTGCCATCCAAACGGGGTATTAGGGTGGGCCCTGGATTACATATCCGGGTGGAATCCAAATCCGGGTGCCTACTCCCTCATCCAAACAGGGTGTATAAGTCACCGGCTTCAGAAATCCATCAAATTCCAATTCCACTTCCCTCATCCCCTCCCGAGTAACATAACCCACCTCCCTTGACATTTTGGCTTTGCAGACGGGGCACGAAGCTTCGGAATCGTTTGAGACGTAAAGGTGATAGCCCTCATCTTCGTCGCAAATATTGCACACATAAAACCTTTTGTCTACGGGAGGCATGCTACTATGCGCACCCCTCTTTTGAGCATAAAAATGAGATTTTGTGACACAAATATGAGTTTTTCTGGGTTAAATATGAGATTTTGTGAAAATATGAAAGGTAAAATATGAAAGCAACTTTTTGACCGATCGACTTGGCAAAAAGTGAGATTGCGGACTACATATGCAAAAAGTGACCCTTTTATACCGGTCATTTTTTTTTCATATGGAGAGCCAAAAAAATCATAAACGTCGCGTGACCTCTCATATACGGTTTTGAGTTTCAAAAATCTCATATGTGAAGCCACGAATGCTCATAAAAAGTACAAAAATTCGAAAGAAACAAAATGTCATATTGGCAAAAGTCAACCTCATAAAACGTCGAAGCCACAAAATCTCATATGATAGTTTTGGATACAGTAGTGAAAATGTGATACATATTGTGTGTATATATTGATGTGACATGTCATATAAGTGTCACACAAATACATATTTGAGCCCACATTGAGTCATTACGAAATGTTCTCATATATGCTTCGAAGAACACTTATATAAAAAGTCATTTGATATGAAACTTTTTGGTTTTAAAAATGAGTATTTGTGGAAGAATATATGAGTGTTTTGTGGACCACTACAGTCCAAAAACATTGTTGTGACGTGTTTATTTATTCATATGTATTGATAGTGACATGTCTCATATACCTAGCCACACATTTTCATATGGAAATCCATATTTAGTCATATTCCTAAATTTCGTATATCAGTCCACAAAATCTCACATACTCAGCCACACATTCTCATATGGAAATCCATAAAATTTATTTACGATTTTTGGGCTCTAGTAGACCACAAAAGTTTCATATTTTCTTTCACAAACACTCATTTTGAAAGTCACAATATTTTCTTTCACAAACACACATTCTCATATGGTTTACACACATTCTCATATGGTTTTTTTTTTTTTTTTTTAAAAAAAGAAAAATTGCCAAGTGGTGGGTCCGGTGACAACCGGTTGCCATTTTTTTTATTTTTATATTCCAAAATTTTCTGATATCCATATAAGATTTTGTGATCCTTTTTATTGCATTTTGATGTTCCAATATTTATTGTTGTGATGAACAATATGAGTGTTACTTTACTAAATATGAAATTTAAATTTTGCAGTTGGAAAAGTACACGAACTAAACAAGTATTTGTTGCTCGTTTATATCCAGAATGGTGGTGACTGCTAGCACAACAATTTTTTAAAAAAATACTACTATTATGTTAGAATTTTTTCTATTTTATTTTTGTTAAATTCATGAGATATCAATCCACCCTTTATGTTTCAATTACACCGCTCCTTAAAGGGAGAATTGGAAGGGACAGACAGCTGAGGACTTGTTACATTCCGAAATTGCCTTCCCAATGACAATTATTAGTACCTTTCTTCCCGGTAATGGGAGTACTCTGTTTCACCGCGGTTCTGTTTGAAAAGAGAGGAACTGTGTACCCAATTGCTTCTCAAATGCTGCAGTATGTATCACATAATAGGAGCAGAAGTTATTCAGGCATGAGTGTTGCAAGAAAAGAAGTTAAGTAGGGAATACGGTTCGGTTTGGTTTAGTTAGATGTACATAGGTTGTTCAAACGCAACATTGCCATTGTGGAAGACTCATTAACGACGTGAGTGATTTACATTTTGCCTATTGGATATGCAAAAAACAAGTCCAATGGACTAGCAAAAATTGGTCCATTAATTACTTATCAAGTTCTACTGGACCCGCTTTTAGATACTACTACTTTGGGTTCCAATTTTTTTATCACTAAATTTCACCAACTAATTAAACTTATCTAAGTCAACTAGAATGACCGCGATTGTGGCATTGTGCTATTGCCACACTAAGTTACTTGAACTTAAAAGGACAAGGTTCGTCATGGGAAATAACTCTGCTACTTCAATCTTTAAGCAAGGGTTCTTGAAGTCTACCAAGGCGAACTTCTCTATTCATCCGTTTAGGTCCGACTAAGAACACGTGGATCGGAGGAACCTGGCTCGGGAATAGCTTCTATGTGAAACCAAACAATTAGTCATGTTTGACAAACGTAAAATTGTATCATTGGTTATCTCAATATTAACTAGAACAGTACAACCACAAAATCATATACAACACATTAATGACTGTATTAGATGAGAATAGACCATAACTTGCAACTTCCAATCTGCAAGTAATTAAGTTTGCAAAACATAGTTTGGGCAAAACACGAGATGCCCTCCATCGCCACCCAATAAAACATAAACTGGAAAAACAAAACCATGCAAAATACAAAAACCACCCATTTGGAGATTCGGATGGAGTTGTGGGAGCCCCACAACCCTCATATCCTTACCATCGAAGCAACGGTGGAGATTCCACTGCGGTGTTTTCGAGGAACACGCTTGTGAGAACTGTCTTTGACTGCAAACTTGCCTTCAGCAGCTTCAAACCCTAAACCAATAAACAAAACAAGGACATGTACATTCCATAATGAAAGTTTGAACATCAACAGAATCACAAAAAATCAATATAACACATGTTTAAAACAACAGTAGTGTTTATATATGCATATGTATGGGTAGCCCTAAGGTTTCTCTGAATACCTTTATTTTTTGAAAGACAAAAAAAATGTCATTAATCTTGAAATTGTTACAAGACTAATAGGACAAGGACACAACAAACAAGCTCAAAGAGCAAACGTCAGCCCAATCCGAGATCCAAACCAACGATTGGTAAGGAATCAATCGAGGCCACCCAACCTAAAAGGCATGAGCCCATCACCCCCATGTGTCAAAAAACCCAGATAAACAATCAGCTCATAAAAAACACCAAAGGCCCAATAATGACCAGATAAAATGGGCCAAGCCCAACAATAAAAACTCTACATCTCCGATTGTCTTCTATCAAGAAGTTGGAGCTAACAAAGAGATAGCAGTGCAAACCTCTGATGGGTATGATCATAAATCCACAAAAAAGTCCCGTTCTAGTTACTCTCTCGAGGATCTTGTCGAGTATCTTAAGCAAAAATGATGGCCGATTAGGAGTTTGACTCTTCAAAATGAATAAATGAAAAAGAACATAGGGAGTGGACGATCCATACCTCAGGCATCCCCATATCAACAACCCTTTCCTCAACTGCACCCACTTCCTTAACATTGAATTTATTCAACATAGTAATGCAAGAAATAGGAGACCCAGGAGTCACCACCAAATCATCCGTTACCATATAAGTCCCCACCCCCTTCACAAAACTTCCCTCCGCTACTGCTGCTGCCACTGCCACTTCATTCGGCCCCGCAACAATCTGCATCTCCCTGGACAAACTACTTTTGCAGCTAGGACAAATGGCACTGGCATTTTGCGAGACATAGAGATGGCCACTGCTGTAGTACGGGCAAGTGTAATATCTTTTAGCTGATGATGTGCCGCCTTCAATTGATAAGAGGGGAACTTGTGTAGCAGAGAATGGGGCTTTTGGTTTCAGGACATAGTCTTTGGTAATTTGCTTTGACTGGAAGTAGGTTTCGCTCAGGTTTTCGATGCTTTCGTAGAGGTTTCCCAAAGAGCCCACCGTGGTTTGTTTTGTGAGGAGCCTGACCACGACTCCAACGGGCAAATGGAGAATGTTGAACAGGAAATCGACAAAGTCTTTCCTAGCTTCAGCGAAAAGTACTCTTTTGGCCTTGGTGTCAATGAGGAGTTTTAAGCTCACCTTGGCTTCGGAGGAGGTTGTTGCCATTGTCACTCTGTTCTTAGATTTTTATTTTGACTTCAAACCGATACACACTGGATTTTAAGGTGAAGGGAATGACTTGTGAACACCTCTAGTTGTTTCTAGACCTATATAGAGAGAGAAAGGACTAAAGTGCTCTGTAAATCGTGCAAGGTTGTGCCTGCAAACTATGTTCACTCAAAAAGAAAAAAAATTTAACTTGGTTGGACATCGATAACTACATGTACTTGGGTTGTTGAAGAAGAAAAAATTAACAGGCTAAACTTTCATTGTCCAATGTACAAATGTGAATTGCTAACATAGCTACCAAAATCCGATCAAGTTAATTTCTTGCAAAAACGTACACAGTTTTTGGTCCCAAATAACACTTTATATTAACCTAAAAAGATTGCTTTAAAAAATGATGAGTTTAGTAAAAGCAAGGGAAATAGGATATGTCAAAAAATATGGCAGGATTGCCACTCGTTAGTGGATTTGTGACTACCGAAAGCAAACCTTCACCAAGAAGGAAGAGAAACAAAGAAAAACAGAAAAAAAAAGAAAGCATAAACTTTTTTTTTGATGTGGGACAACATTGGAAAACTTTCTTTTATGCTTTTACGCTTATAATAATTGTAAAAAGAGATTTTGACTGTAAGCTTAGAAAATTTTCATTTCTTTATTTGAGTTGATATCGTTTTGTTATTTCATTTATGATTTGTTATTTCATTTAAGCTTAGAAAATTATGTAAAAAACCTCATATGGGGAAAACCCAACAAATTTGACTCCCATGAGATAATAAAAACATTTTACTTGGTGATTCTTACTCAACCAAGTTAACCGGGAGTGAGTAGTGAAGTGGAATTGGGATTTACTCTTCGGATGTGTGCTATTTTTTCGTAACTTCAATCATCGATTGCAATAGTCTCATCCAAGAGAAAAATAGATTGAGTTTTATTCAAGAAAATGGCTTCTTTAGACACGAGGGTAAGAGATGGCGGTGATGGAATTATATGATTTTTTGAATCAGATTTTATTGAGAAAAATTCTCTTTTGAAATTTGAAAATGGTGGGGGAAGAAGAAAATACAAATGATATTTTATAAATTCAAAATGATTTCCCCATAACAAAGAGAAATATTATGGTTGTCTTTAGTGACACAAAAAAGATCACAAAAACAATTGTGGGACGGGCGATGGAGTAAAATTTGGTGGTATTCCACAACACCTGACTTCAAGTAAAATGGCTTTAGTACTTAAAAATCAACAAGTTAAAACCAGCTTGTTCCACTGACACAGCCAAGTTGTTCAAAAACAACTGGTTTTTCAAAAGATTTTATCAAAATTTGATAAAATCACCCTTGATTTTATCAAACAAGAAACTCAGCTAGTTTACTAACTTATGATAATTTTTTACAATATTGCCCTTTTGCAATGTAAAATGCAACACTAATAAGTCTGAAGGGCAATTCGATCACTTCATAATAGAAATAATACTTCCCACCTAAGGTTTATCTTGATACAAGCTGACTAACAGTACTGGCCTTGTTCGGTTAGGGAGTTTAGTTTTGTTGACATCGTCATTTTCCTCATTTCTCTCTCTATCTCTCTCCACTCATTACACCTGCTTACATCTTATTCTTTAGTTAATTAGTTTCCTATTAGCGTTAAGAGTATTTTTCCATTACAATATACGAATATCACTCCCAGGGATTTTTTTTTAATGAAATGGGGTCATTTTGGATTGAGATCTTACAACCGTCTGATTGCATCAATTCTCACGTAGTGACCGTTGAAAATTAATTTTGAAATAAATGAACGAATCGGATCGACCGTTTAGAACCCACAAAGACGTCTCCTTTCAGCCGGTACCCTGGATTTGTCGGTTAAATAAAGCCTACTCCAAGAAAGTGATTGTCCGATTAGTGTCAAATAATGTCAAGTGTGGGGTACGGCACTTGATTTCGATGACAATGTTATGCCATTATTGTAATACTGTGACACATCACATCACATTATTTTTTCCTATTTTGTCCTCTTTAAGTATGCCTTTTATTGGTAAAAGTCTGCCTTTTATTTCTTTTAATGGTTTTCCTTATGAGGTTTAATGTTATTAATAATAATGTTATTCCATTAGTGTAATATTATTCCTCTCTTTTACTTTTTGCTGTTTTGGCTTTGTATGTTATGCTTATTTCATGCATTATAATGGATATATGTTATGCCTTTTTTTTTATGGTTATGCCGTAATATTATACCATTCCTTTTTTCCCGTTAATGATACACGTTATATTATTTTTTACGGTGTCCCCACCTTTGTTATAACTTTTTATACCATATACTGATACCCTCACATATACCCTGTTGCAACCCTCTTCCAATTTTTTGGGTATCATTATACTTGACAACTTTGACCAGCCTCTTTTTGGTCAACATCACCTCCGTGGCATCACTTGGGCCATCCGATGGAGGGATACGGTATCCCTTTTTGCTTGGGAGACATATTAGACGTTCCCAAAGGTAAATATTACCAGCGGAGTAAATTTTTTTACGAGGCATCTTTTCTTGTATTTTTCAGAGGCATCTTTTATTGACGAATCTATGACGGTCCATCTTCTAAATTTCAAGTTACATAAAGGTGCGCTGAGAGTTATGAGAATGCATGACAATATTTTGAAGCTTTGAACGGGCCATATGAAGTTGGAAAATGATATGCACACACATATCTGTGTACTTCAGCTGCACACCGACGCATCTTAACTGTCCAAAAGAATTTTCGACTTTCCAGATTTGAAATAAACTACTCTTCGCGCAAATTGTTTATTTCAAATCCTGAACATTGATTTCTGAGATGGACGGCTAGGATGCTTTGGTGTACATTTGGCCTACGAATGTATAGTGTACCCATAGACGCGTCTTGAACTTCAAAGACTGCCCCCTCTCTGCTAAAGGGAGAATTGGAAGGGACAGACAGCCATGGACTTGTTACATCCTAAATTGCCTTCCCAATGACAATTTTTTACCTTTCTTCTCGGTATGAGAGTTCTCTGTTTCAAGTTATGGTTGAAAAGAGAGGAATTGTATACCCAATTGCTTCTCAAATGCTGCATTATGTATCACATAACAGGAGCAGAAGTTATTTATTCAGGTATCAGGTCTGCGTAGGAAATGTGGTTCGGTTTGGTTTAGTTTGGTTTCGTTAGATGTACATAAGTTGTTTAAATGCAACATTACTGAGTTTATATATAATTTTGTGTATGTTAAAAAAACTATTTTAATAGTTTGGTTCGGTCTCCAATGCAATTGATAAATTGTTAATAGTATTCAATCTAAATTTTATGAGAAATATGAATTTTATATGATAGATCTCAATTAAGTTTATTATACAAAGTTTTTAAAATGTTTAAAAATATTGTAGATTCAATTGGAAGATAAGAATAATTTAAAAATTACATTGGAGACCGAACCGGACTATTAAAATGGAACGGATGGAGTAAATAGAACACGGCACTGTTTAACAGGCTTGGTTAGTGTCAAGATTTTTGACACACTTATGTTGACAAGTGTTTTGACACAAATCGGAAAAGACACGAAACACGTAATGACTTGACACGAACACAACATGATGCCAACCTTATAGTAGTACATTATTTTAGTCCATCCTATTACTAATCTACTGCATGCGACCAACTAATTCCCGATTTAGTACCCTCTACATCACTCCTCATCAACCAGTAAAAGAAACTAGTAGCCTAATTTTGTTTTTGTGTTCATGTTCTACCTTTTGTGATTACTGTTTGAACGACACATAGTGGAATGTAATAGATTTGGAGGAAATTTTAGCTTACACCGTCGGTGTAAAGAATGTTCTCCCGTTTGTTTTTGGGGACATCGGAAAATCACATATAGCCCAATATGGAATGTCCGGCTATTTCCAATGGCCAGTATGAAAAACTCATTAATGTGAGTGATTTGTATTTTGCCTATTGGGTATGCAAAAAACAAGTACAATGGACTAGCAAAATTGGTTCATTAGTTACTTATCAAGTTCTATTGGCCCCGCTTTTAGATACTAAATTTCACCAACTTATTAAACTTAGCTAGTCAGCTAGAGTGTTCACAATTGTGCTATTGCCACACTAGGTCGGCTGAACTTAAAAGGGCAAGGTTCATCATGGAACATAACTTTGCTACTTTAATCTTTAAGCAAGAGTTCTTGAAGTCTACTCCGGCGCACTTCTTTATTCATCCGTTTAGGTCCGACTACGAACACGTGGATCGGAGGAACATGGCTCGGGAATAGCTTCTAACTATATGAAACCAAACAATTAGTCATGTTTGACACACTTAAAATTGTACCATTGGCTATCTCAATATTAACTTAGAACAGCACAGCCACAAAATCATACTACAACACATAGTTTGGGCAAAACACGAGATGCCCTCCATCGATCGCTACCCATTTAAACAAAAACTGGAAAACAAGAACCATGGAAAATACAAAAACTACCAAGAGAACCTTCTTCATCAAAATAACGGGCAATGTCGATCAGTTCCAGCAGAAGTATCTATCAACCATTACACTCCTGTGTTTCCGAGGAACACGCTTGTGAGAACTGTCTTTGACTGCAAACTTGTCTTAAGTAGCTTCAAACCCTAAACCAAGAAACCAAACAAGGACATGTATATCCCATAATGAAAGTGTGGAACATCAAAAAAATAAGAAAAAAATCGACATACTCCGTAGATAAAAACGGTTAAAACAACAGTTGTGTTTTTGCATATGCAAGTGAGCAAGTCGTTTAACAGAGAGGTAACATCTCAAATTGAGTTCCAGTCCTAATATTTTACTTCAGAATTTGCCGCAAAACCAATGCACGCAAAAAAAAAAAAAATTTCAAATAAAGACAAAACAAGAAAAATAATCCTTAACTCTTACCCGTGAAAGTTTTTTTTTTTTTTTGATCAGCAAAGAAAGTGATATATAGATTGAGGAGAAAAAGAAACAAAACAACCCAAAACGCTAGCAAGGAACGAGGAGAGATGCCACAATCGGCACTCACCAGTAGACCAACAAAAGCGCAGGGAGAGAAGAAAAGTTACACCACAGCTGATAAGGAATCAGCAGCAAAGAGAAAAAAAGAAACAAAAAGGGTTGCAAAACCAGCCACTCCTTACCCGTGAAAGTTAATGAGGAAATTCAAACCATTAATCAAGGTTTATGAGAGAACATTCTTTACACCGGCGGTGTAAACCAAGGTTTCCTCCAAATCTATTACATTGCGCCATGTGTCCAAACAGTGGTCCCAAAAAGTAGAACATGAACACATGGGGCAATGCAATCGATTTGGAGAAAACTTTGGATTACACCGCCGGTGTAAAAAATATTTTCTCTTAATGTATGGTCGGTGGACAATCCCATGGAAAGGATCTATACCCGACTTAAAATGTTGAAGTGTAATTTTAGAAATTTATGGGAGTAACTTTTGAAGTGCAGTACATGTAAATGTTCCTGTTAGAAGTTTTGACTCTTCAAAATGAACACATGAAAAAGAACAAATGGAGTAGATCATGATTTCCGATACCTGAGGCATCCCCATTTGAACAACCCTTTCCTCAAGTGCCCCCACATCCTTAACATTAAATTTGTTCAGCATGGTTATGCTAGAAATAGTAGACATGGGAGTCACCACCAAATCATCCATCACCATATAAGTCACCACCCCCTTCACAAAACCTTCCGCCCCTACTGCTGCCTCGTCATTCTCCACCGCAACATACTGCATCTCCTTGGACAAACTACTTCTGCAACTACGACAAGTGGCACGGTTATTTTCCGAGACACATGCAGTACCGTAGCAGCGGTTCGGGCATGTGTAATATCTTTTGACTGATGACGTGCCGCCTTCAAGTGATAAGAGGGGAACTTGTGTAGCAGAGAACGGAGCTTTTGGTTTGAGGACATAGTCTTTGGTTTGGTTAGATTGGAAGTATGTTTCACTCAGGTTTTGGATGCTTTCGTAGAGGTTTCCCAAAGAGCCCACCATGGTTTGTCCTCTGAGGAGGCTGACCACGGTTGCAAGGGGCAAATGGAGAAGGTTGAAGAGGAAATCAACGAAGTCTTTCCCTGCTTCAGCGAAAAGAACTCTTTTGGCCTTGGTGTCAACGAGGAGTTTTAAGCTCACCTTGGCTTTGGAGGTTGTTGCCATTGTCAGTACTCTGTTCTTAGATTTCTCTTATGACATCAAACCGATACACAATGGATTTAAGGTGAAGGGAATGACTTGAGAATACCCTCTGGTTGGTTATATATGTTCACCTAAAAAAATTAGCTCCATGATAATTACATCAGCTAATTACGTTTGTTTGTTGAGGACAAAACTAACTGTCTAAACCTTCACCAAGAAGAAAAACCAAGAAAAGTAGATAAAGAAAAGGCATAAACTTTATTTATTTATTTATTTTTTATGTGGGACATCATTTGAAAATTTTCTTTTATGCTTTTAAGCTTATAATTGTAAAACTAGATTTTGACTGTAAGCTCCAACCCTTACGTCAGGGGATGAGTGGAGTTGTCAAAATAGGCATATGAAACCAATCCAACTCCTCAAGCCTTTCTTCACTTCAAATTCATGTGGATTTGAAGTATGACCCTTTCTGCCAAATTTGAAGGCAACTTCTTCACGCGTCAAACCCACTTTTATCCAAAAAAAAAGTAAATGTTGGTAATTTAATGAAAATGTATAAAATAATAGAATTTGACCTAAGAGTTGGAGAGGGAGGGTTTAATTGATGTCAAATTGGAGATGCCAAAATGCTACATAAGCCCTTTATTCATTTCTTTGTTTTGAGTTGATATTGTTTTGTTCTATTTTAGGAAACATCTTATTCTTTAGTTAATTAAATTCCTATTGGCATTGAGAGTACTTTTCCATTACAATGATTATCCCTCCGAAGGAAAATAAAATATTTTTAATCAAAGAAACATCTTATTCTTTAGTTAATTAAATTCCTATTAGCATTTTGAGAGTACTTTTACATTTCAATGATTATCCCTCCGAGGGCAAATGAAATATTTTTGAATCAAAGAAAACTAAACTAAATTATCTAACCAAACATAGCCAATATATTTCTTGTATTCAAGGCATTATTCATTTTTTCTATTGCGAATTCCAAATCTCGTAAATTAGGACAAAATATCTAAGTCACTGTCGAAGCTTGGTCATATATTTTTAAAGGTAATTACCTTGCCATATTGCCAACGATCCCAAAGTTCTCATGTTTTATAGAGAGAGTAACAAGTAGCAACCCTTGGATTGTGGAAAATGGCAAAATAAGAAAGACAATCTCTTTCTTACCGTGAGAAAGGGGAAGAGGCCAATAAAATGTTTCTTTTTATTTGTTTTTTTTTTCTTTCTCAACAAATTGTTCAATCAAAATGAGTGATTTGGAGTGAAAGTATAATACTTTCTTTTCTTTTCTCACCAAATTACTCAATCTAAACAGACTGTAAAGGAGAGAGAGAGAGAGAGAGAGAGAGAGATGGGGGCAGGGAACTTGAACCATATACTGGAGAAGTTGATGGAAATACAGAGGGAGTTGGGAGTAGAGGAGTGGATCCACTCTATGGTGGAGAACCTAAAGGAATGGCTACTAGTGGAAGAGAACTTTGGTGAGAATTTGATTTAAGGGGTATTTTTGAATTTATATAAAATTCACGACTGAAACGTAATTTTATATATCAACTAGGATGGATACCTAAACAACAAATTCGAAATTTGGACTAATATTTAAGTTTTCCATAACTAAACAAGAGTACTCCAGTTCCAAAATTCGCATAATTTATTAATATTGCTAGAACTAAAAAAGTGAACAATGACTAAATCATTTTTTCTAGGATTTAATTTCCATTTGATGGTATTGAATATACTCCCTCCGTTCCTAAATTCAAGTCCCACTTTCTCTCTCTTGCTATTTTTTAAATAAAAAAATTTAAGTACTTCCGTGTATTATTTTTTAAAAAATTTCACACCTAATCGAGTACTTTAGTGCGGTGCAAAATTTTAAAAAAAATAATACACGAAAGTATTTAATTTTTTTATTTGAAAAATGACACGACTGTTTGCAATGGACTATTATTTAGGAAGAGAGGCAGAGTATTTTTCTTACAATTGAAGAATCCTAGTTGTATTCATAGACATGATTCTCTTTTCATCCTTCAATTGTTTCATTAACATCTTTTCGGATTTTTAATGAAGTTTTTCTTGCTCTTGAAGAAAGGTTTTCTCAACCCTTCATATCTTTTTATCAGCTCATGACAATAAAGCCCACTCGAAGAAAGTGATTGCCGAATTGGTTTGAAATAATGTCAAGTGTGGGGTACACTTGTACGAGGAAGCAACAATTATTCGACTATTCCCTATGTACTTTTCGATCGATTAAAGGGTCCTATTAATAGACCGATTGTCCTAGGTAGCTTATTTTAATAATTAGAGTCGAATAATGAGATGGTGAAGATTATTTCTGACCGTTAAATGAAGAGGTAGTGTGAGATTTATGGGAGAATTTGAACTTAAAATTAATTGACAACAGATGGAATATCTCAAACAAAGTTTGGGTGGTTTAGATGAGCAATATACGATAAAGTCTAACACATAAAGTCTAACATTCCTCGGAATATCTCAAACAAAGTTTGGGTGGTTTAGATGAGCAATATACGATAAAGTCTAACACATAAAGTCTAACATTCCTCTCACGTGCAGCTCGGATGCACGTGGAGGTACGAATTGAGTAGACGAGATGATTTAACTTGAGCAAAGGTGACTCAACCAATTAGCTAAGCGATATGGGATGAAGTTTGACACATCGACGAATGATAATTAGCATAATATGAAGAAATATTATGCTACCATGTTTTTAAGATTTATTATTGTGTTTCCAGTTTAGTCTAGGTGATATTATTCACGTTTCTCATTCAATCTAGGTTTCCTTACTATGCATATTTTTCTAATTTAGTTAAGTTTCTTAGTCACAAAGTCTTATAGCATATATAAAGATTTGATAATGTTATGTTTTATTTATATCAATGAAAATTGTCCATTCAATTTTCTAATAATTCGGATGGGGAGGACTAGCCAATACCACCCCTCTCCTAGGTATTAGTTAATCCCCACATGGCGTACTAAATGGACAACTAGAGACCACACTTTTCCTGTCTTGTGATTAAGGTGAATCAAACACGGGACTAAAGAGTATTAAAAACACTTTGTGTTCTCCAAATCCTAATCTCATCCTCTTTAATCTTGCAATCAAACAAGGCCTAAGAGTCCCAAATTAATGTACACGGCGGTGCTATATGTGTAAACTGTTCAAAAAAACATGTGATTGTGTGCCTTTGTTACATGTAAACTGTGTGGTTTTGTACAATTTTTTTAAGAATTGTTTTTTCTCTCTTTTTTACCATTTATATTCCTCTTTTGATTTTATTAATGTAAATTACTACAGCATCACTTAATATGTGAAAAATTAAAATAATAAAAGGATGAAATGATAATTTCATGTGAATTAAAAAAGGAGTGCGAATCATAATTTTTTGTTTCATTTGTAAAGTGGAAAAAATCATTGGTAGATATAAAATTGGATAGCAGTAAAGGAGACTAGTTGTGTCATTTTGGAATCGCATGGGGTCCCTCAAAAAGATGATATTCTAAGAAAAATGATAGGTACACAACGGGAAGGCCACAACATATGGCCACAACGGCCCAAAACGACGTCGTTTTGGGCCCTTCACCATTTAGAAAAAAAAAAAAAAAAACGTTTCTCCAGATCGGGGCTCCCAACCCCATTTCCAACATTCACTTCCAACATTCACAGAGAGGAAGAGAGAGCTTTGAGACGAAGAAGAAGCAGACGGGCGGCGACCACCATCATCGACCACCACCACCGGCGACCCACGACCTTTGAACTGCCATCACCGGCGACCCACGACCTTTGAACTGCCATCACCGACGGCGATCGAACCAGACACAACGAAGGTCTCTCTCTCTCTCTCTCTCTCTCTCTCTCTCTCTCTCTCTCTCTCTCTCTCTCTCTCTCTCTCTCTCTCTCTCGTTGTTTCTACCAAGGTTTCCTTTTTCCACAGAAATTTGGGTTTCAATTTGAGAAATTTGGGTTTCAAATGGTTGAGTACTGATTGCAGGTCATTGAAAATTACAAAGATTTTGCACTCTCAGATTATGCCCGAGTACGGCAGTGGTGGTGTTCGACGGTGGTCGAGACAGCGGTGGTGCCGATCGCCTGGGTTGCAGCCGGGGGTGGTGGCGTTCGAGCTTGGCCGCCGTTGACGCCGTTCGTCGTGGCTCCTCTCTCTCTCTGTTAGGACTGGACCAAGAAGGGGAAAAATCAGAAGATTTCATCGCGCGTTGTTTTTTTTGTTTTTTTTTTGTTTTAATGGGAAGGCCCCAAAACGACGTCGTTTTGGGGCCGTTGTGGCCTTCCGTTGTGGCTGTGTGTTGTGTACGTATCAGGATTCATATTCTAACTTTCAGAACTTTAGTTGAGTATTGTAGGCACGAAAAAGCAGAAAGTAACACCGACCGACAAGGCAACAACCGACGATGAGTACTAGTTCTGCATGCATGTAGAAATACTACCACCACGGCGACTTTTTGGATTTTTAAATAAGTTGTTTCTGTTATTTAAACTTTTAGTTGATGTATATTACAAGAATAATTTATTTCGAAATTCATAGTTTTTGGGTTTTAGCCCGTTTAGACAAATAGAAAAACTTGGCCTACGTATATCAAGTATATATTGATGTATTTAATACTCTAAAAAAAATTCACACAAGTGAGAAATTTTACTATACCGGGAGCCCAATATGACAATTAGGTAATATTACACTTTGACATTCAATATTCACCCCCGAAAGGTGGTAATGCATACTTCTACAAATGTACATAAAAATGGACTCAAAAAATTAAACATTCATCGCTAGATTTCCAGAATAGGTATTAATTCTACATGAATGTTGTGACTCCAAAATTTTAGAATTAATAGGAGTTTTTTTTTTTTTTTTTTCAAGTTGGCCAACACGCAATTGATCACTTTGGTTGTAAAGTGGTTAAGTCACACCACTACTGAATAAGTACCATGATTCTTCCTAGGTAAGTTATATTTTCTGATGTAAAGGGAGCTGTGCAGATGGCCGAAATCATCTAATGTTGGCAACTTTGCATTAGAAAAAGACTACCACAGTTGGTACTGAGTCCTACTAAAGCTAAAGGAAGATTACTTGTCCCTGGAAATTGTAGCCAACCCATCAATCGAGAGGATTATTCATTGTCCCGAGAGAGCATAGTCACGTGGTGCTCCATACTTATCATTTATCACACACTAAATAATGTGAGGCTTATACAATTGGTCGTCGGTGACATAGCGATGCGCGCGCGTGTGGTGAAGAAAAAAGGCAGGAAGACTATATCATTAGTGGGTGGAGTACTATATTGTATTTAAAGAGAAATTTTTGGGTGCCGGGTGGTGTCACGTGACGATACCCGGCGCTCATCCCGACTGTCCAAAAATATTTTAGACGGTCTGAATTTTAAATTAACTCTTCACTGAAAAAGTTTATTTAAAATTCGGACCATTATCCGCGACATATCCGTGGTAATGGGTATAGGTACCACTACTTGAGAAGGTGTCGTTAATTGAGCAAGTGTAATATTTTCTGGCAACGGAAGAGCTGCGCTCAAGCGATACGAGGGGAGGGGTGTTTGGTTTCAGTACATAGTCTTTCATTTGGTTTGATTGGAAGTAGTTTTCGCTCAGCTTTTGGATGCTTTCGTAGAGATTTCCCAAAGTGCCCACCATGGTTTGTTCTGCGAGGAGCCTGACCACGGTTCCAACGGGCAGACGGAGAAGGTTAAATAGGAAATCTACGAAGTCCTTCCCTGCTTCTGCGAAGATGACTCTTTTGGCCTTGGTGTCTATCACCAATTTTAGGCTCAGTTTGGCTTGGGAGGCAGTTGCCATTGGCACCAATTTGCGAAGAATGTTCTCTTTGTTTTTACCCTCAAACTACATGTCTTCACCACTATTTGGATGGTTTCAATATATATTTTGTTACATATCTAACTCTTTAGTCGTTCGACATTTTTCTTATAAAAACAACCATAATTGAAGTATCTAGAACTTTGGGGGGGAAAAAAAAAACTCAACTACTAGAATGCATCGAATAATTAAGCTAATCAACCACACACCACACAATTCATTTGCCTACTTTTCCAACATAGAGCAAAAATAAAAAGCCATGCATTCAGATATTCATAACCAGGCCCGCAAGATCCTTCAACATATCCATCCTTAAATATTACGCCCCCTTTTTCCGAGGAAGACTCTTGTTAAGACTGTTTCGGTTTGCAAACTTGCCTTCAGCAGCTTCAAACCCTAAACAAAAAAGGCCAGATAAATACAGAAATTAAAATTGAGAAGATAAACTTGACGTAGACGAGTGATTTTTTCGAACAAAAAAAACAAGTTAGAACAAATGGAGTAATAATATTATGTGCATACCTCAGGCATCCCCAAATGAACAACCCTTTCCTCAAGTGCCCCAACATCCTTAACATTAAACTTGTTTAACATAGTAATCCCAGAAATAGTAGACATAGGGGTCACCACCAGATCATCCATCACCATATAAGTAACCACTCCCTTGACAAAACCTCCCTCATCCCCTGCTGAACCCGCCTCAATCGCAGGCCCGGCGACAAATTTAACCTCCCCTGACATGTTTTTGCTGCAAGAAGGACATATGGCACGGGCATTATCCGAGACATATGTGTGGCATTGAGTAGGATAACAACCAGTACTGAGATTGTATGAGCCGGCCCTGCTGGGGTTGGTGTACCTGCCTGGGCAAGTGTAATATTTTTTAGCCACGGACGTCCTCCCGCCGTCGAGTGACAAGAGGGAAACTTGTGTAGGCGAGAAGGGGGATTTCGGTTTCAGGACAGAGTCTTTGGTTTGGTTTGATTGGAAGTAGGTTTCGCTCAGGTTCTCTACGCTTTGGTAAAGGTTTCCCAAAGTGCCCACCATTGTTTCTTTTGCAAGAAGCCTAACCACGGTTCCAACTGGCAACTGGAGAAGGTTGAAGAGGAAATCAACAAAGTCTTTCCCAGCTTCTGCAAAAAGGACTCTCTTGCCCTTTTTGTCAACTGGAGAAGGTTGAAGAGGAAATCAATATTTCATGTATTCATGTGTTCTGAACAAAAAAAAGTGAACACCCACATGATAGTGTGGAGCCGCCTACCGCACCCCTAAAAGAACACTCTACTCAATTCATTGAAAGCAGAACCATAACACAAAATTTAATTGTCCGCGGAGATCGGCCGGTATGTTGCAGCAGATAATGAAATGGTTGCAGTAGTAGGGGAGGGAGGTTTTGTGACGGGGGGTGGTGATTTATATGTTAACGGATGATTTGGTGGTGACTCCTGCGCCTCCTAGGCAACTCTAAAATCAACCATAAAAGAAGAAAAATATTAGTCTATTTTGGATTGATAAGCCAGTTGACCTTTTTTTTTTCTCTCTATTTAATTGTTTTAGTATTTGTTTGTTTCGATCATAATTTTTTTATTTTTTCTATTTTTTTTTCGTCGAGACGAATAAATAATCAATAAAAAATTGACACATACTAAAACATACAATAAAAAAACAAGCCAACTGGTCGGCTTATTTGGACGCTTAAAGAATAAATAGATAAGATAAATAAAATCAATGTTAACCACCGGTGATTAATTCGTTGGTACAACCACAACAAAATATTGATAACAAGATTAAAAAAGTACATCCGTAAGATGAACATTTTGACTATGTTGCACCTATTTATAGCAGTAAAAAGAGAAGGGGAAAAAAAGAAGAATTGTACAAAATAAGAGAAATAAATGAGGGAGGGAGAATGTTGGCGCAAAAAAATTTGAGAATGGAGGGATGGTAGAACTTTCCCGCGACGCTAAATTCCATATATTTTCTAGGATCTATTTTAAGGAAAAGTGAGTCTTGGTGGAAAAATCATTTTCTCAGTAACTAAACAAAATATGAGTGAAAAGTTAACTTATCCATCATTTCCCATCATTTTTTGACAACTAAGAGCAAGTCCAGCCCTGACTCAATTTTAAACTCAGATTTGAGTGAAATTTTGAGTAAAAGCTCAATTTGATATGAGCAACTCCAGTCCTACAACTCAGATTTTCTAAGGTTCCGCTGCCACCACCATACGCCGCCCCTCACCACCATCCTCCGCCGCCCACTTGGCTTTTGCAACTCGTCAAATGCCACAGCCTGTACCGCTGCTCGTCACCACCGTCCACTGTCACAGATCTGGGACTCCTTCAATGCCACTGGTAAGCACCGCAACGATGTTCTCTCTCTCTCTCTCTCCAACCACCACACCACCACAAAATACATTGCAGCCTCTCGATTTGGATTTGCAACCTTGACGACGATGACAACGAATACTTTCCGGCGACGGTGGCGAATGCTTTCCGGCCACCACAAAGTAGCCTTTAGAAATTTGCGTAAAGGTTTGGTTCTCCCTTGATTTTGGTAAAATTTTGAGTAAAACTCAATTTGATAAGGTTTGGTTCAAAGACTGGAGCATGATTTTGGAGGTTTTTACTTGGATTTCAAATTTGGTTTTGGTTTTGGTTTTCTGTCAGGACTGCAGTTGCTCTAAACGAGGCAATTTTGGTATGCGATCATCGTGGTAATCTGTTCTCGTGGACCGATATCCTTAGATAGTCCTTGGCTATAGTCCAATCACCACCTGAGATCGAGCCAATTTTATTAATCCGACTCTTCTTATTCCAGTAATTACCAATCAACATTCATAATCAAATTCACTCTCCTCACTTGTGTTTGGGTTGGTTTAGTTTGAAGTTGAACACTAAGAATTTTTCCTTGAGGGGTCGATTGGTTGGGGTATAAGGCACCCGGATAACTTAGCCGCCCAGATAAGGGCTTGATCACTGGATGGATTTGGCTTGGTTTGGGTGCACAAAATGCACCCGGATAAGCTTTCCCTCTTCCGATTTAATCCGGCCGAAAGGGGGCTCAGAGGGATATACTTTGGATGGCCTCCCACCTGTCCAAAAATAACCCACCTGGATAAGGGGTGTTTTATCCCCCCTTCTCCCCCATTTCAACTACAAAACAACCTCTATCTCTCCCTTCCCATTTTATTCATCATCCAAACCAAGTACTGACTAGGGCAGTTAGCTCAGTTGGTCGTGTAGCCCCGTCTATAGGGGTGAGGGTTCTAGGTTCGACTTCTATGGAGTGGATGTCAACCCTTGTTGTTTACTAATAGATAACTATTGATGTATATCGAATGACCAAAAAAAAAAATTAATTACTATTTTATCCCCCATTTTTTAATAACTCATATAAAACAACTACTTTTTTATCCACCGGCCATAAAAGTCACATCAATATGGGTTAACCTTCTATAAATAATACATTATCTTATCCCCCTCCATGTTTAATCTACTCAAAATTTATCACACATTCAATCGGGCCCTAATTGTTTTACGTTGCACGGAGCATTTAAATAAATATACATCACAAGATGAAAACCAAGACATCAGATGTTGAATCAGTTCCCTTCTAGCTTTTCTTTAAACACTAAAAAGAAATTTTTTCTATTGTACATCACAAGATGAAAAAAAAAAAAAACATATACTCCAATATACTTTTTTTACTTTCTCATACACTTTTACACATGCATATACATTTTTCACACATTCCCATATACCTTTTAAGCCTTATAATCAGTCCATTGGGTGGATTTTAGAATTTTCCAAAAGAAAAAAGAAAAAGTGAGGCCAGATCGTACACACAATGATTAAAAATGGTTCATAAAGAAAACGAGAAGATAAACTTGACTATTTGAACAAGGCCTGCTATGAGATTTACAGGCTTAAAGTTAACTGCAAATGAACTTATTAAATTTGCATAATTAGGCTTTTGTCTCCATGGATTTTTCAATAGGTAACAACTAATTCATTTGACCTCCCTTCTATCTTTCTATTTGAGCCTATATGATTTAGGGTCCCCAAAATTAGTCAAAATTTGGCGGTTTCTGTACTTGTGCAAGACATGTTTAAAAGGACTTGGGAGTTATTTTGGGGATCCCTTGTGGGTTAACTTACTACCTACACCTAACCCTGCTGACGTATACTGCTTGACAGAAAGAAAAAAAAAAAAAAACCTCGTTAATATGAGTGATTTTCATTTTATCTATTGGGTGTTGGGTATGCAAAAATAACAAATCCAATGGACCAACACAATTGGTCCCTTAATTAATCGCTCAATTGATATATTTACTCATCAAGTTCTACTGGGCCCAACTTTTAGATATAAATAAATACTGTGGGTTTCAATTTTTTTTGTCGATAAATTTCACCAACTAATTGAAGTTGGCTAGTCCACTAGAGTGTTAGCAATTGTGCTATTGCCAACCAGGTTACGTGAGCAAAAAAGAGCTTAAAAAGAGCAAGGTCGTCATGGGACAAAAACTATGTTACTTAATTCACTCTTTAAGCAAGAGCTCTTGAAGTCTATTCAGGTGCACTTCTTCATTCATCCATTTAAGTCCGACCAGAAACACTTGGATCCAAAGAACGTAGCTGGGGAACAGCTTCTTACTATATGAAACCAAATAACTAGACATGTTTTGACAAAGCCACAAAATCATACTACAACATAGATGAGAACAGACCCTTGCAACTTCCAAGCTGCAAGTAATTTTTTTTTGATCAGTAAAGAAAGAATATTATTGATGAAGGAGAGAGAAACAAAACCAACAAGAGAGCCCAAGGCCTAAGGGAGCGAGATAGGAGGCAACAAGACCCACCATCCACGAACCAAACAGGCCAAAGACAAAACAACAAGGCTAGGAAAAAAAGATGATGTCGGAATGATTGGATGAGGGAAGGCAGCCTAAAGATGATGTTGTTGCATGAGAAGTCTTTAGGACCATGAGAAGCATTTATCCAGGTTGCAACTCTATACTTGATCTTCTCGCCCACTCCCTCCCAAATTGGAGCAACACCCTGAAAAGTAAGATCATTTCTCACCTTCCAAATACTCCATAGTACTGCAAAACTAAATAAATCCCAGAGAGTCTTTTTAGCTTTCTTAAATTTCCAGCCTTGCCACCATATGAATAAACTCTTGATGGATGCAGGAACCACCCACTTGATATCCCACCAACTAAGGACTTTACACCATACCATCCAAACCATCTTACAATGAACAAAGAGATGATCTACAGATTCTGGAGCCTCCCCACAAAATTTGCACAAACAATCATTGAACTCAGGTAGAATACCCAAAGAGAATAAAAAATCAGCAGTTTTCACCCTTCCCCACAATGCCAACCAACCCAAAAATTGTACTTTTGGAGGAGAGGGTAGCAAAGTCAGATTCTGGTTTGATGTTTGGGTGGGGGAAGCTACCCTTCAGAGGGAGTTTCCGAGAATCTTCAGGTTATGCTCTCAGAAGTCGGTGGTGGTGGCTGAAGCTTTACAAGGGCATGAAGCAGGTTTAGTGGTTAATTTACTAAGGAGAAATGTTTTGTCATGGGAACAGGAGGAGTGGACTGAGTTGAATGATCTATTGAGGCTGGTGGAACTTGACCCACTTAGGGAGGATTCTCTTAGATGGGAAGCTGATGCCTTCCAACGTCACGACGTCACCCAACAAAACGAAAACTGGAAAAACAAAAACCACTAGGAGAACCTTCATCACAATAACAACGTTGTCACTTGTCAATCAGTTTCCAGTAAAAATATCAACGTTGTCATCGTTGTCAAGTGTGTTTCCGAGGAACACACTTGTGAGAACTGTCTTTGACTGCAAACTTGCCTTCAACAACTTCAAACCCTAAACCAATAAACAAAACAAGCCCAGGTATATCTCGTAATGAAAGTTTGGAACATCAACAAAAAAAGAAAGAAAAAAAAAATCAACATTACTTAGTTGAACACATGGTTAAGACAACAGTTGTGTTTTTGCATACGTATTTAAGTGAGCAAGTCGTGTTTTTGCATACGTATTTAAGTGAGCAAGTCGTTTAACAGAGGTAATATTTCATTATTGAATCCAAAAATTCTTAACCGGCAAGAACAGTTGGCTTTTGGGGCTTGTCCTTGGATTTTTTTTTTAATTCATAATTTTTTTCCTTTCGACGAGATGTTGCCGCAAAATTAACAAACACGATTATTATTGAATTCGGGGGTGTTCCACTAAGGTGGTTTTTTGAAAAAAACTAACTTTTCACGGTTTTTTATGTGATATATTGTGAGAGAATGACTTGTCTTGGTTTTTGAAAAGAACTGTTTTTTGTTAGTGGAACACACCCAAAGTTGGCTAGTCCACTAGAGTGTTAGCGATTGTGCTATAGCCAACCAAGTTACGTGAGCAAAAAAGAGCTTAAAAAGAGCAAGGTCGTCATGGGACAAAAACTATGTTACTTAATTCACTCTTTAAGCAAGAGCTCTTGAAGTCTATTCAGGTGCACTTCTTCATTCATCCATTTAAGTCCGACCAGAAACACTTGGATCCAAAGAACGTAGCTGGGGAACAGCTTCTTACTATATGAAACCAAATAACTAGACATGTTTGACAAAGCCACAAAATCATACTACAACATAGATGAGAATAGACCCTTGCAACTTCCAAGCTGCAAGTAATTAAGTTTCGCAAAACATAGTTTGGGCAAAACACGAGATGCCTTCCAACGTCACGACGTCACCCAACAAAACGAAAACTGGAAAAACAAAAGCCATGCCAACTACAAAAACCACCAGGAGATCCTTCATCACAATAACAACGTTGTCAATCAGTTTCCCCAGTAGAAATATCAACGTTGTCAAAGTGTGTTTCCGAGGAACACACTTGTGAGAACTGTCTTTGACTGCAAACTTGCCTTCAGTAACTTCAAACCCTAAACCAATAAACAAAACAAGCCCAGGTATATCCTGTAATGAAAGTTTGGAACATCAACAAAAAAAAAAAAAAATCAACATTACTTAGTTGAACACATGGTTAAGACAACAGTTGTGTTTTTGCATACGTATTTAAGTGAGCAAGTCGTTTAACAGAGAGGTAATATTTCATTATTGAATCCAAAAATTCTTAACCGGCAAGAACAGTTGGCTTTTGGGGCTTGTCCTTGGATTTTTTTTAAGTCATAATTTTTTTCTTTCAACAAGATGTTGCCGCAAAATTAACAAACACGAATTTTTTTTTTTTTGAAAAACTATAAAACAAAAAAAAAAGCCAAAAAAAGTAGTGACTTTTTTTTATGGAAAATAGTTCTAACTCTAACCGGTGAAAGTTTATGAATAAATTCAAACCATTAATTATTGCAATATATGGTCCAGACTATCCCACAAGAGGATCTAACCCAACTTAAAATGTTAAAGTGTAATTTTAGAAATTTATACTGTAACTATTGAAGTGCAGTACTTATGTTCCCATTAGAAGTTTGACTCTTGAAAATGAATAAATGAAAAAGAAGAGATGGAGTGGACGATTACCATACCTCAGGCATCCCCATATCAACAACCCTTTCCTCAAGTGCACCAACTTCCTTAACATTGAATTTATTCAACATGGTTATGCTAGAAATAGTAGACATGGGAGTCACCACCAAATCGTCCATCACCATATAAGTCACCACCCCCTTCACAAAACCTTCCTCCCCTACTGCTGCCATCTCATTAGCGGCCGCAACATACTGCATCTCCTTGGACAAACTTCTATCGCAATTACTACAAATGGCACGGGTATTTTCCGAGAAACATGAACTGGAGCAGCGTTGCGGGCAAGTGTAATATTTTTTAGCTGATGATGTGCCGCCTTCAAGTGATAAGAGCGGAACTTGTGTAGCAGAGAATGGAGCTTTTGGTTTCAGGACAGAGTCTTTGGTTTGGTTTGATTGGAAGTAGGTTTCACTCATGTTTTCGATACTTTCGTAGAGGTTTCCCAAGGTGCCCACCATGGTTTGTTCTGTGAGAAGCCTGACCACGGTTCCAACCGGCAATTGGAGAAGGTTGAAGAGGAAATCAACAAAGTCTTTCCCTGCTTCTGCGAAAAGGACTCTTTTAGCCTTGGTGTCAATGAGGAGTTTTAAGCTCACCTTGGCTTCGGAGGAGGTTGTTGCCATTGTCACTCTGTTCTTAGATTTTTGTTCTGACGTGAAACCGATACACACTGGATTTAAGGCGAAGGGAATGACTTGTGAACACCCTCTGGTGGTTTCTAGACCTATATAGAGAGAAAGGACCAAGTCCTCCAGTTGTAAATCTTGCAAAGTTGGGCCTGCAAGCTATGTTCATTTAAAAAAATAAGCTTGATTGGATATCGATAACTACATCTACTTATGTTTGTTGAAGACAAAATTAATTGTCTAAACTTTCATTGTCCATTTTGTCTTGTACAAATGTGAAGTGCTAACATAGTGTTGGGGTGTAGACAACCTTCAGCAGTGGTCTATCCCGGGGGTGTAGGGGGCAGTGCCACCACGGGAAAAATTTGACCTCGGGATTAATTTGATTATTTATTTTAATAAAAATTTACAATTTAATTTAAATTTTAGGGTTATCAGTTTACAGAGAAAAACAGAGAGAGGCGAGAGAACACATATCTCATAGAGATTGCGAGAAGACTTGTACTCTTATTTTCGATTTCATAGTGGATTGGTTTGACTCCCGTGGTTTTTTCCTCACGTTGAGGTTTTCCACGTATATCTTGTGTCTCATTTTTCTTTTCCGTTTTTCCATTACGCACTACTGCTTGTGTTCCGATTTCCTATCACATAGCTACCAATATCCAATCAAGATAATTTCTTAGAAAAACATACTCCCTCCGTTCTCAATTCTTGGCCCCAAATTACACTTTATATTCTGCTAAAAAGATCGTATATGGTAGCTAGGATTGCCAGTCGTTAGCAGTGGAGAGCCGAGTACCGAAAGCAGACCTTCACCAAGAAAAAAAACCAAGAAAAGTAGATTTGTGACTACCGAAAGCAAACCTTCACCAAGAAGGAAGAGAAACCAAGAAAAAGAGAAAAAGAGAAAGCATAAACCTTTTTTTTTTTTATGTGGGACAAAATTGGAAAATTTTCTTTTATGCTTTACGCTTTATAATTGTAAAACTAAATTTTGACTGTAAGCTTAGAAAATTTCCATGTCTTTATTTGAGTTGATATTGTTTTGTTATTTCATTAGGATTATGATCAATTAAGGTTCTATTTTCGGAAATATCTTATTCTTTAGTTAATTAGATTCCTATTAACATTAAGAGAGTATTTTTCCATTACAATATATGAATATCAGTCCAAGGGAAAAAAAATTCGTAAAAGGAGCCAAATTTTATTTCATGAAGATTGTGTTTGTTTCCCAGTTTTAGTTTAGTTTTAGTTTTGATGATATCATCATTACCCTCATTTCTCTCTCTACCTCTCTCTACTCATTACACTTTTTTACATTATCAAAACTAAACTAAACTACCAAACGAACACAACTATATTTCTTGCATTCAAGCATTTATTCATTTTTTCACTTGTGAATTCCAAAGCTCATAGATTAGCACAAAATATCTAATTCACTGTCGATGCTTGGTCATATATTTTTAAAGTTACTTAGCCTCTCTCTTCTCATATTGCCCACAAGTCTCCCACAGTTTCCTTCTTTTATAGAGAGAGTAACAACCCTTTGGATGGTTAAAAATGGTGAAACAAGAAAGTGAATCTCTTTCTCACCAAAATGATTGATTTAGAGAGAAAATATAATACTCTCTAAATCCAAATTAGAAAATATAATACTCTCTAAATCCAAATTAGAAAAATGGGGCAGTAAACTTTCAAACCAAATGCTGGGGAAGTTCCACAGAGTCAGAGAGAGTTGGGAGTAAGAGGAGGGATCCACTATGTGGTGGAGAAACTGAAGGAATGGCTAATAGTGATAGAGAACTTGGTGAGAACTTCAAAAAAAGTGGAAAGTTTTACCAAATTAATTAGTTGAAATGGTAAAGTCCCATGATGGAGAATCCACAGATCTAAGAGGAAAGATGGGATTGACAAAATTAAATGGATCACTATGTTGTGGAGCCGCTGAAGGGTATGGCTATATACTGAGTTAGTAGGGTCAAGAATTGGGGCTTGATGGTCACAAGAGAATCAGCAATCACAAAAAAATTAAAACATCGATCATCAACGGTCCCGATTAAATGCAATTATCTTACATGTAATACACTCATCATTTATATAAGATAACCCAGACCGTTAGTTGTTGAACGGACGGCCGTGATTGCTCACTAAAGAAGTGCAGTGAGCTTACACACTAGGCCCCCGAATTACGAAATTTGTTTTTGGTTTTGATAGATTTTCAATACATGTCGAGTTAAATATGTAAAATGCCAAGATAAATTAAGTTTATTCATAGAAAATTTTCAAACAGGCGGCCTTGTTCTAATTAATGGCTTAAACTCAAAGCTGAATTATTACGTTTTACGAGGTAGGTCATTCTTTCACAATACATCGACTTAAAAAAACCAACTTAAACCAATTCTTCAGGAATTGAAAGTCGCTTGACCTACTTCTTTCCATATTCTTCTTAAATGAAGATGCCTAGCTTTTCTTTAAAGAATGCCCAGATCCTATAATAATTTCATTTTAATTTTGTTTTAAGCGTTTAGGGGGACAAAATTGGAGAAAGAAGATCAGAAAGAATAGAAAGATTAGGAGAGATGAAGATTTGAAACATAAGAGAGAAATTGGGAGAAATTAGGAAACGCGGAATGAGTGGGTTTTTTTGGATTTATAGAAAATTCACGACTGGAACGTAATTTTATATATCAAGTAGGATGAATACGGAATACCTGAACAAGATTAGAAATTTGGACTAATATTTAAGTCTCAAGAGTACTCCAGTTCCAACAATCACATACTTAATATCGTTCTAGCAAGAAAAGTGAGCAAAAACTAAATCCATTTTTTCGAGGATTTTCATTTGACGGCATTGAATATATTTTGCTTGCGATTGAAAAAACCCACTTTTTTTTTTTTCAGTATTTAAATGAAGTTTTTCATGCTCTTGAAGAAAGGTTTTCTCAACCCTTTCATATATGTTTTATCTGCTCATACTGGAAAATAAAGCCCACTAAAGAAAGTTTGTCCGATTGGTGTAATGTCCAAGTGTGGGGTACTACACTTGTACGAGGAAGCAACAATTATTTGACTCTTCCCTACAAACTTTGGATTCCAACAAAACAAACTTTAAGGAAAGTGAGTTGCCAGCAGCTTTGCTTTCAATGATTGATGTGTATGGAAAATAGCCTTATTATGCTTTACATGGGTTACAAGACTCAATGTCTAAGAAACATTAATAATAAAACATAATTTACGAGCTCTACGAAAAGTAAATGTTAACTCGAATAAAAATTCAAAATATAGTTTCAAAATCATTGTATTACTTAATTATTTTTTACCATTATTTTATTTGTTGTTATGAAATCTTTTCTTATTCCATTTTCAATTGGTAACTTCAAACTAAATATATTCAAAATTGATATTATTGCAAGGAATGGCATTATAATAAATTCCCCAAAACTTTTACTCAATTAATCATATTCTCATTCCTACTAAGAAAATTCGTAGGAATTTAATTCGTATTAATTATATTTCTATTAATACTACAGATTTCGGTCCAAACATACCCTTGCTACTACTATATTCTCTCTCTTCCCCTCTCCCGCTCTCTCTCTCTCTAGACGTGGTTTGATGTTATGTTATTTGGTACCAAAAAAGAAAGAAAGAAAAATAGGTTACGAATTTCCCTTTTACCATTTGGAGCAGTTAGTGACCCACCCACAATATAGTGCCAACACCCATGAAATAGTGCCAGCTAGGCATCGTGAAATTTTCGTAGCAAAATTGATTTCGGAAGCACTTTAGCAAAAGGGTATTTAAGTAGGACCCGGGGTTCTGGAATGCTCCAAAGCTGAAACAATAATAATTTGGTGATCACATTTGGTCATGTGTCGCCAATGTATCGTAAGAATGTGTCTGGCAGATGATAATGACAGACGACTAAAGATGAGAGCAGATAGCTCGTAAATTCCAAACTAGAAACCGCATTTTAAATTTCCAAAACATGACTTGGGCAAAACAATAGATGGTAAAAACACTTGATACCCTCGTCATCACAAAAGAAGAAAAAGAAAAGGCAAAACAACCAACATGCAAAATTCTAAATTAACCAGACCACCAGAATCCAGATCCTTCAAACTTTCATTCTTCACTCAGTTGTGGTAGAAGTTAATCTATCCATCTTTACGCCACGGTCTTTTCAAGGAAGACACTTGTTAAAACAGTCTTTGAGTGCAAACTTGCCTTTAACAGCTTCAAATTAACCCTATAGTCATCAAAAATTAAGATATAAGAAATGGTCATAATGAAATTACTAAATAAGAAAATCAAGATCAATTTGCCGTTTTGAATTCTAATTGCATGCAAACTATGTTGAAGCATTATTTCACTAACTAGCTAGAAGTACTTCCAAGTCTAATACAGGGACGGAGCCAGGGTTTTGCACTTTTCGATGAAAATCCACTAATAATTGTTACATTTTGTTTGTGAAAATACAAAGACAAAGTGTACTGTAAAATCAAGTTTTATCTTGAATTTTATTTTTGTGTTTTACAATGAACAAATGCTTCATTCAACTATTTCGTAGTTGTTAAATGAAAACCATAGAGCCATTATTTATATGACCGGATCCATTTGTTTTTTCCATTCCTATATTTCCATTGTCTCTGTACCATTTCAACTTCCATTTGTGTAAAAGAAATTATTTTTTCAATACCGGACTGGGGAGAAAATTTTGGGTGCAAATTGGGTAGGGACACGTGGTGCCCGACACCCAATCCGAGCCGTCCAAACACGTTTTGGACGGCTCAGATCTGATGGGGTAAATTTGCACCCAAAAATTACAAAAATGCCACCCTCGGATCTAAGCCGTCCAAAACGTGTTTGAACGGCTCGGATTTGGGTGTCGGGCACCACGTGTCCCTACCCAATCCGCACCCAAAATTTTCTCCGGACCGGGAGGCATGGTGGCTCCACCCCGTATAAGGCTCCGTCACAGCCCCTGGTCCAATAGTAATGTTCCTGTATTAAAATTTCAAAAAGAGTGTATTATTTGTACATGCATGTTATGTTCGTAGTTCTTACTATAGATTTCAATGATTGTCAACGGTTCCCCTCCTTAATTATTTGAAAATCGCTTCATTTTTTTTGTGTCTATAGGATAAATATTAGGTCTTTTCCTGTTCAATGTTTTTTCTATGCATTATAGTAACAATTCAAAATGTATAAACAAAGCATACCTCAGGCATTCCAAAATCGACAACCCTTTCCTCAACTGTACCCTCTTCCTTAACATTAAGTTTATTCAACATAGTAATGATAGCTGCAGTAGACAGAGGAGTCACAACCAAATCATCCATCACCATATAAGTCACCATCCCCTTCACAAATCCTCCCTCCAGTTCAACATACGTGATCTCCTTCGACAATTTATTTCTGCAAGTAGGACAAAGGGCACAGGCATTATCCGTGACATATCCGTGGTATTCGCTATAATAACCATTATATGAGCTGGTCGCGTTAGCTGAGCAAGTGTAATATTTTTTGGCAACGGAAGAGCCGCCGTCAAGTGATAGGAGGGAACTTGTGTAGCATAGACTGGGGTTGTTTGTTTCAGGACATAGTCTTTCATTTGGTTTGATTGGAAGTAGTTTTCGCTCAGCTTTTGGATGCTTTCGTAGAGATTTCCCAAAGTGCCCACCATGGTTTGTTCTGCGAGGAGCCTGGCCACGGTTCCAGCGGGCAGACGGAGAAGGTTAAATAGGAAATCTACGAAGTCTTTCCCTGCTTCTGCGAAAAGGACCCTTTTGGCCTTGGTGTCTATCACCAATTTTAGGCTCATTTTGGCTTCTTGGGAGGAGGTTGCCATTGGTGAATTTGTTCTGAGAGGTACTGACTCTGGTTTGTATCTAGAGTTATACATTTATATGCAGAGTGAGAGAGATATGTGGAGTGGAATGAGGCCCGCTCTGATACCATGTGAAAACTTTATGTCCAACTCAAAACCAATTGACAATGAGTGAAGAGATCCCAACATATATTAAGTGATCAATCATTCCACTCTCAAGCAATGTGGGACAATATTTCTTAACATTCCCCCTCACGTGCTACCGCATTTGATGTCACATTTTAAAACTCTGCACAATAAAGATGTGAGATGTATAGCCCGAGCCAATGTGATGCAATACTCAAAAGGCTCGTTTGGATGAAGTATTAGGGAGAGGGATGAGGCAATCAGGGGGGATAAGGGGATGATGTGATGTTTAACCCATGGTTTGGAAGAAAAAAAAACACACCCGCACTAAATAGCCGCGGGCTAAATAGTCAGGGAGAAGCCGCACTAAATAAAAACAGGGGGAGGGGTGCTTATATTTAGTCAGGGGGGATATACCACCCCATTTTACCTCCCTACCCCCCATGCAATTCCTTCGGATAAAAAAATAAAGTACTTTCATGCATAAATATTTATTTTTTTAACATCAAATTAAACTACTAATAGAGATCTTTAATTCGATAAAAAGAAAAGGTTTAAAAAAAAATACATTGGTCGCTTATTCGCTTGTTGAGTTGCTTTGCAATTTTCTTTGGATAAAAAAATAAAGTACTTCCGCTTATAATTTTTATTTATTTTTCACCAAATTAAACTACTACTTGAGATCTTTCATTCGATACAAAAAACAGAAGAAAAGCATAAAAAAATTACTTAATATGATTCATAATGTCAGGTTACAAAACATAAATGAAAAGAATAAAAAATTACTCACTCACTGACTTTAACGTTGGGTTCATATAAATATGATATATAAAAAATTACTTAATATGATTTATAAAAAAAATTACAAGATAATTTTTTAGTTTTAATTCTAATAATTGATGAAGAGATGATTCTTAATTTATACCATAAAAGAATATTGAAATGAATTACTTAATATAATTTATAACATAATAATTAATTTTGGTATTTATATAATTATAAAAATACATAAGCTAATATATGCATTATCAAGGGCAATAAAGTCTTTTGACATGATTTTACATCATACACCCTCCTTATGCCCCCTTTTTTTTATCTCTTATCCAAACCATGGACTATTTAATCACACATTCTTAAAAGTCACATCAATGTGGGTCTACCCTTCTTATTTAATCCCTTAAACTATTTTATCTCCCTTTATTATTTAATCTCTCCAAAACTAATACGACATTCAAACGGGCCGAAAGAGCATAGAATAATCACTCGTGCGAGGGTAGGGCTTTATCGAAGAGCTGGACAAAGTAGTGGAGGACAACCTAAAATTGACGGGACGGAAAAACTAAAGTGAACACATCAAAAGAACTAAAAAAAGCTTGTTGATGTGCCCACAATCTTCAAGGCGAAGTTACTTGTTTTCCAAATGCATGTACATATATAATATTCATGACTATTTGTGTTACAATTTCTTCAAGTGAAAGAATCTTTTCGAAGTTAAAGTTGGTTGTTGTCTGTTGACAATATTATGGTGAAAAAAAATGATTATGCAAATTTAATTAGTGCATTTGTAATTAGAAATATGAGAAGAGTAATGTCTAAATGATAAATTGTTTTGGATATTTATGCTCTCAAACACATGTAATAACTTCGTTATCTTGGAGGGATCTAACCAAAAGCCACTTGGCTCATATCTTCGCGTGCATCCGTACTGCAAGTGAGAAAAAGTGTTAGATTTTATCTCATATAGGCCACTCAATCTTGGTTAATATAGTTTAAAGGTTAGTCCACCTATAGCAAATTATCATAGCTAAATCTTAGGTAGCCTGATCAACTCAAGTGGTCGAGTCTCTGTCCCCTGAGTCAAATCTCATCGTCTCCTCAATTCAATTATCACTTTGATGTACCCCACATCGACTTTCTAAAAGAGACGAGCATTCTAACCTTCAGTCCGCTATGGGTACGGACGTATGCGTATGCAAAATACACGAATGCATTTTAATCGTTCATTTCAACAAATCAACGGTCCGATTTTAAACACTCTTTGAGTGGTAAGAGTTAGTTCTTACTAGCCAAAAAGTAAAGGCCAATCCGGACTGCTGGAAATTCTTTTGGACGGTGCAGATGCATCATCTGTGCATTTGGCGTACGCACGTCTACGTACGTGTAGTAATTTTGTTTAACCTTCAACTCAGATTCACACTTTCGGCTATGTATAATTATTATGCCTGTCTGGTGGAATGCTATAGTACGACCAATAATGTAAAAGACGTCTTCGGGGACCCCACAGTGCAAGGGTGTACTACAAGGTTGTAGGACATATCCAGATCATCCAAAAATGTTTTGGATGGTTTGCATTTAAAAAGAACTCTTCATTCTTTCTTGTAAGAGTTTTTTTTTCGTCTGAACCATCGAGTCCAGAGATGGACCTACAACCTTGTAGTGCACCCCCGCACTACAGGGTCCCCGGGTCCCCCAACTACCAGGCTATATCAATCAACATCTTGGAATCACGAGTGCAATTTTGATCATCATCTTCAAAAAAGAGTGAACATTACCCTCCTATCTTTTGGATAAATGATGTAAGTCTCGTCACTGCAATATGTTTTTTTGTAAGAATGACATCGCTCTTGGATGCGACAACATTACTTTTAGGATTGGACCTACACTATTTTAACCAATAGAATGGTGGATAATGTTCACTCTCTTTTAAGGAGGGTGAACAAAATTACACTCCGCCAAATGCATGCACGCTAAAGAACCATGGCGATTCTAGAATTTTTGTGACGATTCCAAAATTATATTCGATGGAGTCAATAAAAATTACAAGCTGATCGAAAAGTGTAGTTAACTTCTACCAGACACAATTCAACAATGTAAATATTTACTTATATGTTTGTCGTGAATTTGACATAATTTAAGTAAATTAACCACATGATCACTTCATGAGTGAAAAAGAATGAATTTTAAAAAATTGAATTAATTTGAATTATTAGGAATTTTTTTCATCAAACCTTACTTTTCATGCCAAAGCTATACGGTACAATAACAATAAAGAATGTCTCAAATCATTGGGGGTATGGGCGGAGAATGATTAGAGACAAACCTAACCTTGAATTAATATGCACAGTGGTTGTTCTCGGAATACTATACCATTAAAAACAATAGCCCCAAACCACGTCAAAGTGAAATATATAGTATATAGTGAAATATAATGTAATAAGAAAAAGTATTTTGCAAGAAGATCTACACTGTTAGTCAATTGAATGCTTTGTTTAACGTAACTTTTCAAGGATCATTTGTGGCATGCTTTCAACTTACAAGTTAAACAATAAACTCGGAATCAGAACTATGGAAGTGTTTAGAAATGTGCTTGCAACATTGAATCCAGAATAGCACAACAAAAAATTTATAATAACCAAATGACTAAAGGTGAATACCAGTGTTCTAACTATCGGTCAAGCAGGCGACTAGTCGGCCCAAAGTCGCTAATCGGAGGTCCTCGATTTAATCGAAACCTGACTAGTTGGGCAAAAGTCAGCGATTAGTCGGCCAAAAATTGCTAGTTGGCAACCGACCTAAAACCGACTAGCGTCTTTTAAAATCTTGGTGAATACATAGAAAAACATGTGACTTCCTTCAATACTAGAAACCACATAATTAAGCTTGCTAAACATAGTTTGGACAAAACGCTAGATACCCCAATCACTAAAAGAAAAAGAAAAAAAAAACACCAAAAAAACTTTCAAAATTCCAAACCATTGTAGAAAAAACCCTTAGTAAGACCCTTCATCATAATGCATTGACTGCAAAATCTATCAACCCTCAGGTTGTACCAAAGGCTTTATCATAATGACAACACAAGTCCAGTTAATGGATTCTTCAAAACGATGTTCCCGAAAACACACTTGTTTACCAACTTTCTTTGATGGTAAATGGGGTTCACCATATAAGCACCACACCCTTTAAACTTCCTCCTTCACCAGCTTCAAACCCTAAACACACCCTCATAAAACATTTTTGAACCGGGCAACGATGTTAGAACATCACTGATGTAAACGAGTGAGTAAAAACAAAGAACTAACATCTGAAGAACCGATTTGAGTGCCTTTGGAAAAACAAAGGGATTGCTTGGAACCGGTTGGTGCCTTTGGACTCAAGAGGGATTGCTTGGTTTTGTTGGGTTGGAAGTAGGTTTCGTTCAGATTTTCGATGCTGTCGTAAAGGTTGCCCAATGTCCCTACCATGCTTGCTTTGTTTCGTGAGTAGCTTGACCACGGTTCCAACGGGCAAACAGAGAAGATTGAAGTGGAAATCGACAAAGTCTTTCCCTGCTTCAGCGAAAAGGATTCTTTCGGCCTTGGTGTCAATTAGGAGTTTAAGGCTGACCTTAGCTTTAGAGGATGCCATAGTTGTTGCTCTCTCAAGTACTTAACGTGCCTTGTACATATATTTGTTGTCAATTTATAGACCTTTACGCAGAGAGAGCTTGTTTGGGGTAACTAACACATTTACCAACCCACATGACTGTCCATCTTCAAATTCTTCATTCTCTGTGGCTTGTTATATGGAGGATTGGAACAGACAGACATAACGATTTCTTGCATTATTGGCTTCACAATGGCAATGGCATTTCTTCCGAGAAAACTCTGTTGCACTCTTGTACATTTTAAACTAGATTGTGCTCGTTTGGTGCACGGGACAAAAAAAATCACTTTGGTATTTTTTTCCGGCAATCGTGTATCGAACGGGCACAACACTAGTTGATAAAATAGATAGTTGATTAAAAAAAAATCACATTGGTGTTTTTTCCGGCCTTGTGTATCGAATGGATACAACGCTACTCGATAACAAAAAAAAAATCACATTAGTATATATGTTTTTTCCCGGCCGGTGTATCGAGTGAGACGAATTAACATCGTGTTGGAGGACTTCAAAACCAATTTAAAATAGCGTATATCCATTCAAATATTTTCTTACAGTAATTGTTTATTGTTTTTCGCCCCAGAGCATTCAACTGTAAGGCGGGAGAAGAAACAGGCCTGTTTGAACGGGCCACATGAAGTTGAACTTCAAACACCGCCTCTCTCTCTCTCTCTCTCTCTCTCTCTCTCTCTCTCTCTCTCTCTCTCTCTCTCTCTCTGTGTGTGTGTGTGTGCGCGCGCGTGCAGGGAGGATTGGAAGGGACTGACAGCTATTGACTTGTTAAATTGCCTTCCCAATTACCTTTCCTCCCTGTATGAGAGTACTCTGTTTCACGGTTATGGTTGAAAAGAGAAGAATTGTACACCCAATTGCTTCTCAAATGCTACAGTGTGTATCGCCCAACATAAGCAGAAGTTAATCCGTAGTGCACCCGATACACTACAAGATCGTGCGCTTCGGGGAGACTTTTCGAGCCATCATCAGCACGATCCTATCTTTTATTTTTGGAGTATAAAGTTTGGAAACGCTATATTTTGTTTAAAAGCACTCAAATCAGTCGGCCATATATAGCTACATGAATAACATGATGGAGGTATATATTTATGAAATATAAGTACAATGAATGATTCAAATCGTGATGATAATATCTCAAAAGAGGCTAACCGAGGCTTACTCCAACCCCGTAATGCTTTGCTGCACTAAAGAGATCCAATCCACGTCCCTCTCAACTGGTCACGAAGTCGTGGTGGAGTCGTGCAATTGTAGGTAGGTCTTGCACAAATTTGTGTGGTTCGAGCATGCCAGGAACTAATGAAGCATAGATACTAATACGCGATACGGACATGACACGATACGGATACGGAGATACGAGAAAATCCGAAAAAAATAGGAGACGGATACGGCTAGGATACGTTAGATTAAAAGATATTTTCATAGATTTTTAGCATTGTATTACCCATAATAACAAGAACAATGCTACAACTTTTTTTCTTATGCAATAGGGTTGTGTGTAAGTCTATGCGGTTACTTGCTCAATTATTGAAGTATTATTCTACCAAACTTGTGTATGACCCCAAAAAAAAAAAGTTCAAAAAACATTAAGAAAGGGAATACTTCTCATAATCTTAGAACGTAAGTTAAGTGCAACAAATCTATCTATCACTTTTAGTATTCCCAACAATTTTACTGCACTATTACGCAATAAGTGTCACAAACTTAATTTCATAAAAGCTTGGATACGTGACTTAAAGTATCCATAAAGTATCCGATACTTCGAGAACTAAAAAAATAATTTTTTATATTATCGATACTTCTAGGATACGTATTCACAAGTATCGGGGAGTGTCGATATCCTATACGGACATGTCTCCCATCTAGAAGTATCCGTGCTTTCATAGCCAGGAACACTAAACAGTTTTTCTTGGTAAGGAAGGATTCATGAACAAAATCAGAAGACAAAATCTTCTTCCGCGTTCCCTTCTAAGTTCTAACTTGTGCGAACTTCATCAAAAAGAAAAACCAACATCACAAAATCAACCTAAATGCACTTTTTAACCGGGCTTCAAGTCAAATCAACCTAAATCCATGGATACCTTCATGCTATGCTGTTGATACCTTTACCTTCGTGTCCAGAAATATACTGGTTAAAACTGTCTTTGACTGTAGAGATGCTTTGAGTAATTTCAAACCCTAACAAAAACCAAAGATATTAATAATAATTTAGTACAGCTTCAAATGAAAATTAGAATAACTAGCGAATAATATTGTTTTCGTATCAAACGAAAATTTAAGGAAATTATCATTCATAAGAATTACGCCGTAACAAATTTCCAAATGCATATCATGCAATAACAACTTCGCCTAATGTTTAAACTACAATGGCTATAATGTATACGATCTGTGTTCTAACAAAAAATTGCAATAATGGCATCTTGTAGTAACCAAAAAAAGAGAGGGAAATGTCAATACCTCATCCATCCCAAAACTCACCACCTTCTCCTCCAAAGCTCCAAGATTTGTAACATTGCACTTGCTAAGCAATGTAATACCAGAGATGGTGGACATGGGCATCACCACCAGATCATCCATCACCATATATGTTACCAGACCTTTAACATAGCCTCCCTCAGCGGATAAACCAACCGTGGCAACCTTCTGTGGCACAAATGTTACCTCAGTCGACATAGTATAATAGCATGATGGACAAGTGGATTTCGGGTCATTAGTGACGTACCTGTAAATAGAAAAAATTGAAAGAAAAAAGTGGATGTTTCAGTAATAACATAGAATTCCTAATGTCAAAAAGAATTGAATTCTTGGTTCTCAACAAAAAGGATATAAGAGATATTCTGTACTGTCTACAGCAAAATAGAATATATCTATGTGACTGAAATTAACTATGATTTGAATAAGTATAATACCAGAAAGATTGGTACACGCAATGCGTGTGCAAGTCAAAAAAACATATCGTAAAATGACTCAGTTAACCAAAAAAGTGGCATTTATACATGTTCAAGTGTCTTCATTTTTCTTTTTTTCTTTTTTGGAAAATGAAGTGTCTTTAAGAATGTGTGGGCACAAAACATACAAAATAACGCCACAAAGAGAATCAATATAATTGTATAACCAGATAATGGCACTTTTCTCAAGAGCATAAAAGAAACGAAACCTGCAATATAAATAGAGAAGCCACCAGTAACTGTTCCAAGGGAACAAAAGAGTTAACCAAAAGAAAACTCGATAGATGTAGTAGAACCTTGTGAGTTGTGAGCAAAGAATGAAAGAAGAGTACTTCCTTGTAGATTTCATGGCTTTTTATATTATAATTTCGAATTTGGCACTTGCTTGCTACTTCTTTTCAAAAAAGCTAATTGTTACAATGTGCGATTGGCTCTGGATTGGTGATGGAAAATCAAGAAACGAGGATTGAAAATGGGGCGTAACTGATGGACTGTATGATCATACATTCTTGGAGACAACACCAACTTTTAGGGAGAAAAAGAATTCCCAGAGAGTAGGAAAGCAACTTTGTTTTGCCTAAATGGTATTCTGAAAGCAACTTAGGTTCAGTGTAGTAATCTTACAATTTTACCCAAACAGTAAGTTTTAACTCCGTCGTCAAAAACAGATTAAAAACTATATATTTTCTCCTTTTTTAGACAATGGTGGAAATTACTTTTGTGACATCTCCAAGAAATTTTCCACACCAAAAGGGGTTCTCTCAATGAATAGTAGTAATATCCTTTGTCCCCCTTTGGACACTCTGTTTTACGCCCAGAAATGATCACCAATGACAGATGGCTATATGTCTCCATTAACCCAAGACGAGATTGTCACAAAATCAAAAGGAGATGACTAAATTAGAAGATGTGCATCCACAAAAAGAGCTCATGGAATTTCATTGCTACACAAATATGGGTTATATGGAGGTAGTGGGCGCGAACCTTCACATTGTGTCTTGGTTTCTATCTACACAAGGTGTAGACATAAAAGTTGGGTAAAAGCAAGCATGGCAACAAGTGATGCAAATTATGGAATTAGTGGGAGCAAATGGTGGACACAAATAAAGGGGAAATAGGACGGTTCTTTGCTCATGCGATCGACTGTCATGGCTTTCCCTATTTTTTTTTATTTTTTTTCGATAAGTAAATAATTATATTAAAAAGAGCATAAAGGGATGTTACCCATGTGCAAAAGAAAGGCCACCAACAAAAAGGCCCTATACACCATCATGAGGAAATAAAAGATCAAACCAGTCAAAAAATTGGTCAAGGGAAGGATAAAACCACGAAAAACAGAAGAGATATGGGTACCCGACCACACCAACAATGCTTCTACTTTATGAATTTCAATTTTCTTTAGGTCCAGCACCTCTATTTTCGTGCAAATTTCCCTTACCTTGTTCAAGCTCGATTTCTTTGACTTTTGAGTGATGAATTACTCTAAATCCATAGCATTTTCTATCTCTATTACGTTTCTTACAATGGAGACAAAAATGCTACGGACCAATACTAATGTGCACAGATTCGGACACAAGCGCTTATCGTGTATGAACCATGTGTATCGGACGGGTAGGAACACACTAAGTCTCGGTCCATGCAATTTCTTATGTGTCCGGAAAATTTGTGAAGTCATCTTAGTCAGGGCACAAACAAATACCAGCAGGACTGCACACAATTCACTTGTTCAGAAACAAGTGTTTTCACACCCCGGTCCCCCGCCTTCATTCCACAAAAGCCGGACAAAGGGTCTCCATAGCGATTTAATTGTGTTCACCCTCTTATTACCTCCCTTTTATTGGATGAGGTAATGTGAATCACACAGAAAGTGATGCCATCCTTACCAAGAAAAGAAAGAAAAGGGAATTGCAGGATGAAACTCCACCATTTCTACCAAAGAGAGAGAGTAATGTTCATCCTCATTGGGTGAACAAAATCGCACTCGCTCCATGGTGTGCGCCAATACACTATGGGGTGTAGGACGCCTTGGTGATATTTCAGTCTATAGAGGTCTTAAATTGGACAATGATATCTACGTGATCAAGATAGATTTCTCTCTACCCTTGCAGGTCATTACCTCCAGGACTCATAATTAGTCAAGGTGCGCATAATTAGTTGATGCGGGCAAACTGTCCGGACATTTGGTTATAAAAAAAATAGATTTATCTCACAGTACATTATTTTAAGAGTTATACTGAACATAAACATTTTCGTAATGAAATAAGAATTAAAAAAAGGAATAAAACAATTCGGATTAGTTACCTGTGACTTCTTCCACACATGTACACCCTCGTAACCGCCGGTGCCGGCGCGGGAACATCGTCGTCGGTGAGAAGGAGTGGAACCTCCTTCGAACTGACCGCCGCCTTAGGTTTCAACAAAACCTCCTTGTTCTGGTTTGGTTGCATGTAAATATCGCTCAGGCTTTCGATGCTGCTGTAGATGTTCCCGACGCACCCGGTCATGCTTTTGGCGGTGAGGAGGCGTACGACGGTGCCGACGGGAATAGAAAGGAGGGTGAAGAGAAAATCGACGAAGTCCTTTTCGGCCTCAGCGAAGAGGACCTTGTTGTTCTCGGTGTCGATTAGTAGTTTCAAGGTCACTTCTTTGGAGGAGGACGCCATGAGTGAGTGAGTCGCTACCTTTTGATCAAGGTGGGGTGGGGTTTATAGGGTTTTGGAGATGACGGTTACGGAATGTGTGTGGGTCCCACAGAGCATGTGGATCCCACAGAGCATTGGACGATAGGGTTTTGGAGACGACCGCCTTGTTCGATTTGGTTTGGGTTTCACGACCCGATTTTCTCAATTATTATTTAATTACTATTCTTATTTTCTATCCAATCACTACTCCTATTTTCAAATATTATTCTCGTTTTTCTTTGTATCTCTCTCTAATCATTAAACCCTACTTTTAATTATTGTCTCTATGGCCTCGTTTGTTTGGCCGGAGATAAATGGATGAGATATGAAATCCCATGGGATATGGGTGGGATATGAAATCATTGGGATATTGCTCAGGATATCAATGGATGGAAAAAATTCATATCCGGTGTTTGTGTTCGACGGGATATTGCTCAGGATATCCGGCTTTTTGCACTAAAATGGGAAAATCTCATCCAAATCCCCCAAATGGGATTCTATACAGGGGATTCTATACACCGTACGGGTTGGGATAAAATTTGGGTGAGGATTTCAAATCTCATCCCAAAATGAGTTAACAAACATGGAAAAAAGGGACCCACTCTAACTTACCCCAAATCCCAACCCCCATATCCCCCCAAACAAACATGGCCTATTTCCCCCTCCAATCATTACCAAAACCTAAACCAAACATAACCGACGATTACAGAATGTGTGTGGGTCCGACAAAGCATGTGGATCCCACAGAGCATTGGACGATTTTAATCCGGACCAGTCTTCTATTCAGTTCGGTTCAGTTCGAAGCCTTTGTGACTAATGGTCGTTCATTGTGTATAATTCATCGGGTACTTCATTTCAATAAAAAATTAGTTTGATCGAACATCGATTGGTAAATGAACGAAACTGATTTTTACAAGAAAGATGGGACAACAAAAAATAATTTGAAATGGAAATTGCCCTTTTTTATATTTTATACAAATTTGTTTCGTTCATGTACCTATCAATGTCATATTGAACTAATATTTTAAGTGGATGATATATGAATGGTCCAAATTATTTTTGTGAGTCCAGAATGGGTCCAAAAATTCCCAAAACTAAACCAAATTAACCATTTACAAACTGGTCAAGAGACTGGTCCTTTTAATCCATCTATGGATCGATCTACCTAATTTGATTGGTGACCGTATCATCTTCTCTAAAAACATGTCTCGTCACACCACCACGCTTGTTCCATATGTTATCACCCCATATGCCTATTTTATCGCTTCACCTTCACTACAAGATTATTTCTTTCGTACCTTTTAGGTTGATAAGTGAGTTGAATTATTGTGCAGAAGCATTAACAAACACAAAAAAAGACTGCGGGTTATGCTATGTAATTGAACAAACCAAAGATGAGAGAGAGAAAGAGCAATCACAAAGAACACAGAGATTTTACGTTGTTCGGCAATGAAAACCTACTCCACGAGCAGTCAGATAATTGGGGGTTTCACTAATCAGAAGAGAATCAAATGCCCGAAGGCTACTTATGAGCTCACAAAGTTTGTCTCTCTTTGCCTCGCACAGAAATTAAATGTGAAAACAATACAATACCAAAAAATCCTTAAAAAAATAATAATAAAATAATCATTCATAGTAATGTTGTAAGTCGCCATGGTCCGAACCATACCCCGATGGTCTAGACCACGCCTACCCGCGCCAAAACATGCAACCAAGTCTAGGGGACCAATTCTATAGTTCAATGGCGGGGGACTTGTTTGTCAAATGCTGTTGGATGGACAAACTACGCTAAGAACAAAAAAATATTTGCCCTCCTTAGTTCTCACATTGGGGAGGGAGGGAGGGAGGGACAGCAAGACTCAGGATAGAGTATCTGTTTCTGTAATTTTTGTGTAACGTAAAATGGAACTTTTCACACGTACCACTTTTTGACGATCTCCGTATCGTTTCAATTTTATCGGATGTCTCCAAATGAACATTTTTTAACAAGATTCTAAAACTCGCTAAGCGCTCCCAGGGCGGCCAGCACCTCCTAGTCAATCAACTAGTCGGGTTAGTCGGTCGACGAGCGAGCTAGTCGGGCTAGTCGGCGAGGGGCCTTCTAGCGACTAGGCGGCGAGTACTCGGCCTTCCAGACCTTCTTTTAGAACACTGCTTTTTGACGATCTAAATCATCTACCTTGTACATTTAGATTTGTTTATCATCCACATATGAAATCAAGATAATTGACTACTGGTAACAGAGGCATGATAGAAGCAGATACAAAATTTCCCAACCGATCGGAGTCTCCCAGAAATACTGAATATAACTTTTCTTGGCAAGGATTCTGAATCCAAATTAGAAGTACAAAGCAAATTTTTCAATAGTTCCCTTCAACTTCTGCAAACTCATCAAAAACATTACAAACCACTGCAATGCACTTTTTCTCCAGGGCTTGAAGCCAAATATCATCAGTAAACGTTTTCAAGCTATGCCTCCACTGGTATCTTCTTGTCAAGGAAGATACTGGTTAAAACTGTCTTCGATTGCAGAGACGCTTTGAGTAATTTCAAACCCTAACCAAAATAAAAGACGTTAGCAATTAATCCTTCGTCAAAATTACATAACAGAGTAACCCTCTAGAATTTAAAACAATCCATTGTCTTATAATAACAATGCACATAAGTTCTTTTTATGAAACACTACATGGATCATAGATATTTTTTTTTCAACAAAAAAATTCAACAACACCAATTTATGGCTGTAAATATATAGTATAATAATAATAAAAAAAGAGATAGGTATTTAAAAGAATGAAAAGAAAAATAAGCAAAAAGACAGAGGGAAACACCAATACCTCATCCATTCCAAAACTCACCACCTTCTCCTCCAAAGCTCCAATATTTGTAACATTGCACTTGCTGAGCATTGCAATACCAGAGATGGTGGACATGGGCGTCACTACCAAATCATCCATCACCATATATGTTACCACACCTTTAACATACCCTCCCTGACTGGATAAACCATCCACAGCTACCGCCGGGGCTACAAACGGCACCTCGTTCGATATAGTAAGCTTGCACGAGGGACAAATGGCTCGCGGGTCATCGGCAATGAACCTGTAACACAAAAATTTGGTCCGCAATTTGGTTGCAAGGGTTCGCAACTTAGCCTATTTTGGTGATATGTTGTGTTCATAGTTTAGTAGTTACTTATCAAAATCCTGTTTGTTTTGTGTCTTTAATTAAAACAAATATAGCTAATTCTTGTGATTTAAGTTTATTTGATCAATCTGATTCAATAAAGAATCCAAAGTTTTGATATTGGGCTTTTTCAGCATGACTATGGTCCTAAATATAAACAGGTCTAATTTACAAACTAAACTATCGAGCGAGTCCATCAAGACTGAGAAATACAAGCTACCCATCGCCACCGTTTGTATGATCGACGTTATGCAGACTTCAGCTAGTGAACGGAGGAATTGGACCGGACACCCTGACTAAAAGTAGTGATGTGCTAATGGCAGTTACTGTTAAGTAATATTATAAGATTATAATAACATGAATAGATATGAGATTATTATAAGATGAATAAGTTATATGATATACTCCATATAGTTAGTGGATTAGCAAAATCAAGATTATTATACGATTTAACAGTTAGTGGTGAGCAAAAATCTCATCCCTCGAGGTTATAAATTCGCCTCGCGTGGCGTTTTGTCTGATAAAAAAAAAAGGGTTATGTACTCCGTGTTTCCTGTCTTGTCCAATTAGAGATGGCAATTTATCCCGCCCTCACCCCACCACAAAGTCACCCCTATTGAAATGGTTCCCCTGTTTTTGGGGTTTGGAGAAGAAAGAATCTCTTTTCCTTGTTTTTTGGGTTGGGTTGGAACCTGGGGGGTTCTTATCTAACCATTCTATTTCCCTCTTTGACCTCAACCCCTTTCAATACGGTAATTGATAAATGTAACTTCATTATATATTAATACAGCAATGCTACGTACACAAGTACCCACAATTCCAACTACATCCTGGGTATATACATATCATTTCTCGAATTAATATCAATTTACATGCCACCAACATAACATGCCCTACTCTTTTTCACTCCATATACTGTAAAAATTAGCAAGAGACGCCAATATAAATTGATAAACAGTCACTTTGTATTTTTTTTATTTGCGTTCCTTATTTGATTGTTGGAGATGCAGACAACTTTCAGCAACAGCTCGGGAGTGAAGAGTGCGGAGTCCAGTGAAAATCGTAATTTGTGTTTAGGTGGGGGCAATTTTGGCCATTAAGCCTATAGCTCTAATAGACCCCTTGGCTGGGTGACATACTGCTGACCAAAAGCTGGACTAGATCACACATCGAGAGTCTGAGTTGTGTGTGTTGTGTTTAAAGGGTCCATCTCACTCCTCCCTAGTCAGCAATTGCCTAGGTGAGTGGGTAAATGGAATTACACTCTTGCACTTCTCCAAAAAAGGGTTAGAGCATTTTGTTCTCCAAAAGACAAAAGGGTTAGAGAGGCAAGAGAAAAAATTGCGAGAGAAGAGAAAAGATTTGTACTTCATATTCTTCGATTATAGTGGACTGATATGGCTCCGTAGTTAATAAGTTTTCTACGTATATCTATGTATCTTTCTTAATTTTCTGTTCATTACGCAATTTTTTCAGTTTTGCGATTTTAGTCACTCTAGTTTCAAAGATCTATAGGGCCGTTGTGGATTGAACTTTATTGTTTGATTCCTGACATTGACTACTATGTACAGCAATAAGTCTAGTGGAAAATGTAAGGGTGCAAATATGCAAATGTGTACTGAAATCATAAACATCCCAATAAATTACCTGTGAAAGTTTCCACACATGTAAACCTTCCTAGCCGCAGCGTCATCGTCGGTGAGAAAAAGGGGAACCTCGGTCGAACACGCCGCCGCCGCCTTGGGTTTCAACAAAACCTCCTTGCTCTGGTTCGGTTGCATGTACGTCTCGCTCAGGTTTTCGATGCTGCCGTAGAGGTTTCCTAGGCAGCCCACCATGCTTTTGGCGGTGAGGAGGCGTATGACGGTGCCGACGGGGAGAGAGAGGAGAGTGAAGAGGAAATCGACGAAGTCTTTTCCGGCCTCGGCGAAGAGGACCTTGTTGTTCTTCGTGTCGATTAGTAGCTTCAGGGTTACTTCTTTGGAGGAGGAGGATGCCATGAGTGAGTCGACACTATTTGACTCGACAGTGCTTTGATCAAGATGGGGAATGTATTTGGAGGGGTTTTTATAGGGTTTTGGAGATGAATGTTGGGAATGGGAATCCCCTAATGAGCCCGCTTGTTAAGAGCAAAAATTAATGTTACTTGGATACTATACTTATAATTGGATCGACATCAAAATCAAATCAAGTGCTGGTCAATTAGCCCGCTTGAATGATCCTTGGGCTATCCAAACCATCCATTGATCCATCCTTGAATCATTGTTTCTCTTGCCTTCGGATCAAAATTTCTTATCCTGGACAAAATAGGTTTCGGATCCGGATCCGATCAAACCCATATCCGATCCGATCAAGATAAAAATTAACGGATGCAATAATCATCTTCTTTAACTTTCATTAATCTTCTGTCCGTCAGCTAGATCAAATTTGTGTCGTTTCATTATCCGGTTCAATCAATTATTATTGGTTTTTTTTTATTTTGATCTTAAAAAACCATAATCTTTTCATTTTAAGAATTTTTCGGATCGGATCAGTCGATGGACACAATTATATAGTCACGACTACCGATCACAAAGTTTTTGGCGTAATAAAGACACGTCGAAATGTAATAATACAATTACAAGCTCAACCCAATTTTGCCTCACCACTTGTAAGTTAAATTTCAGAGCAATATGGAACGGTGCCAATTTCACCGTATTTTTCTCCGCATCGCAAAGAAAGTGAAATGCCTGCCTTCCATATATATCCTTAGGAAATTGATCATTTCTTCTTAAAAGCCCTTTTTCTATTACAAAGTCAATGAAATTTTGATCAATCTTGTCTTCCTTAGATCATAGATGTTTGTAGGTCCACATTCATAATCCAAATCTCGTTATTAAGAGTCTAAGATTATAAATAAATTATTAAAGAGAGCTGGTGAGTTGTTTTTGTGTATATATATACATGAGACTACTATACACAGGGCCCCCCAAAATTTAGCCGTTTTTGGTGGGCCTAGATCGCTCGGGACCTTGGGCAGCCCCAGGGTGGTGTTGGGTGTAGATTTCTCCCAACCTTCTCTTTCTCCTCTTTTTTTTTAAAAAAAAATTTGGATCGTTCAAAACATTTTTAGACTTCTAAGATGCGACGGTTTCTACCCCCATAATTAAACATAGTGACCCATCCGGAATCCAAGTTTTTCTCGTGTCTTTTCGTATCAAACCCATATCCTTTGAAATCTGATTGACAAGATAAAAAGGAACGGATGCATTGGATGTCATATAAATGCTTGTCTTTTGCATTAATCTTCTGTCCGTGTAGCAGCCGCAAATCAAAGAAATTTGTGTCGTTTCATTAATGGTTATGGGTATCTAATTATCTATCCCTTTTATAGTTTCTGATATGAATTGGTTTATTTCTTTTCATATTTAAGAATTTTTCCAGGGACAACCGTCAGTGCCACCTCCTACAATTATATAGTCACAGTAATCCTCCGATGCAAAGTTTTTGGCGTTGAACACAAACTTTATATAACTTGAATCTGGTGCAGAAATTCAATAAAAATGATTAGCTTCTTTATGTGCTTTGAATTGCCAATAATAAATAAACAACCTTTATAATTGAAAATTGAATCTTTTGACCGCCACAAGGTGTATCAATGCTCCTTTTTCACCATACATTGAAAATTTGTCCACCTATTTTGGCGTTATGGACATAACAAAAAAAAAAAATAATTAAGACAACGATATTAATTTTTACTTTGATCACTCCTCCAGAAATTCCACATTTGTAACATTTTGATTTTATTTCAAATTTCAATGAAAAAAATTTTTAAAAGTGACAAAGTCGGGCCTTAAGTCCATGCAATGAGTTGGGTCATATTTTGGGCGTTTCTTTGTTTAAAAGAATTGTGTTTAAACCTCATTAAAACCAATTTTAGTATTTTTCTCAATTAAGTTGTTTCATAAATATTAAAACCAATTACTATTATTTTTTTAACGAAAAAAAATGGAGGAACGGGGAGTATATAGTTTGATGATACATTTTTTTTTCCCAATTTAATATAATAGTACGAATTTTCTAAGAATCTTTTGACGATTTACAACGTTCTACTAACCCCTCCCCTTAGCTATTTCCATCCTTGCATACATTGTGTTCCCTGCAAAGTGTGATGAAAAAGGACAGGATGGGGGCTTGAATAATCTCTCCTCCATACATGGGCTATGGACCAAGCCGAGGTGATTCACGCTCGAAACCAAAAACTATCCACCACCCTGCGTCCTTGAACTACTTTGCCCATTTGTCTTCCAGGCCGATTTATGCACCGGTTGAGCTGGAAACAAATTGTTCTACTTGCAAACAGTTTGTGATTCAAAATTTCGTTAAGTCTCGATTTAAAGGCTCGTTTAGTAATCGATGAAAATTCAACTGCCAGATTTTAAGCAGCCGTTTAGTAAAAAACCTTATCTGTCTTTCAAAACTCAACTTTTTTCGCAAAAATCGGTTTGTTTAAAGAGACTTTAAGTAAATTATCCTTTAGAAATGCCATGACTTGAAACTGAGCTTTTTTAGATTTTTTTGATTTAGTTTTTGAACGAAATGAAATAGCTGAGCACTTTAATTTTGAAAAATTTGGACAAAAAATTAAGATACCCCTATGTATCCGATTATGTCTGCATCAAGTAGCTAGCGTTTTTGTTGTCGGATATGATTATATACTGCATGTGAATTACACCCAAACAAACAATGAACAGCAAATTCTCCATTCATCATTCCGAAAGCTAACAAATTTTCACATTCGAAGTCGAACTACCAAATAAAAACCACCAAAGACAAATACTGTATTAACAAAATAAACAACTTGAACACAGCACTGGTCAACTAGGCTACGACCTTCTTGTTAAGGAAGATACTGGTCAAAACTTGCTTCGATTGTAAAGCCGCCTTCAGCAATTTTAAACCCTAGCCAAAAATAAAAGGCCAGAGCGATTGATGTTAGTATGTAACCTATAAAATTTCCATCAAGCAACATAACTTACATGTAGGATTAGCAATAATGGGAGGAAGACTCGTTGTTTTTTAGCTTTTTCTGATCTTTTTGGTGAAATGAATTTTACTTACCAAAAAAAAAAAGAGCAGGGGAAGAGGATAAATTAATTAAAAAGAGCAAATTAAGGACACTGACATACTTCATCCATTCCAAAGCTCACCACCTTCTCCTGCAAAGCTCCAACGTTTGTAACATTGTACTTGCACAGCAATGAAATACCAGAGATGGTGGACATGGGCGTCACCACCAGATCATCCATCACCATATATGTTACCACCCCTTTAACGTAACCCCCCTCACCGGAAAACCCATCCTTAGCCACCTCCGGGGCAACCAACGGTACCTCTGTTGATATAGTGTGTTTGCAGGCGGGACAAATGGCTCGCGGGTCATCTGCAATGAACCTGTACGTACGTACTCAAAAAATATTTTAGCGTAAGAATGTGAAATTCTTCAAAAAATTATATACTCATCTCCATTACTTAAGAGTCATCTGATAGTTTGTTCTACAAAAAATGCAATGTATAACAAAAATTTATGCTATGAAAATGTATAAAAAAGTGTAAGGTGCAATGAAAATTCGACGTATCAGAATTCGTTATGGGATACGGTACCTGTGATAGCTTCCACACATGTAAACCTTTTTCTCTGCTGAGACATCGTTGGTGAGAAGAAGGGGAACCTCCGGGGACCTCACCATAGCCTTGGGTTTCAAAATATCGTCCTTGTTGTGGTTGGGTTGCATGTAAGTGTCGTTCATGTTTTCGATACTGCCATAGAGGTTTCCGAGGCAGCCCACCATGCTTTTGGCGGTGAGGAGGCGGATGACGGTGCCTATGGGGAGAGAGAGGAGGGTGAAGAGGAAGTCGACGAAGTCTTTTCCGGCCTCGGCGAAGAGGACCTTGTTGTTCTTCGTGTCGATTAGTAGCTTCAGGCTCACTTGTTTAGAGGAGGATGCCATGACTAACAACTGGTTGACGGATTTAGTTTAGAAATGATTTTGGTACTCTTTACGTACGGTAAAATGGGTTTTTATAGGGTTTGGAGATACATGCATGTCGGGAACCCATATAGTCACGAAGGAATTTGGAGCATCAACTTGTGATGAGATAATGTACATGTTGAGAACACAAATAGTCACGTACCATGCACCTTATCTCGAAAGGGAAAATACGGCCAAAAGCAGATATCGTTATAAGTTATAACACACACACTCGAAAATTAAAGAAACATATATCAGTACATCACACATTAGGCTCAACATCTGAGGCCTATCGTACAACACATGCGCAGCGCACACACACGTGGGCAACCGGCAGCCACTCCGGTCACTTCCTCTGGCCTCTCCACCGAGCCTCTCTTCCTCTCTCGATTACTCTCTCTCACCCGACTCACTCGAAAACCCAAAGAGTAAAACTACTCTTTTCGGCAGAAACTTCGGTATCGGGACTCCCCGCCGGTGGTTCGAGCTATGAACGGATTAATCCTCGACGTAGGGCCTTAGTAACGCAACTTGAAGTTCCCGATTGCTGTTCATTGACGCCGGACAAAAACCCATGGACATGGAGTATTGATAATGATTTCGGTACTTTCCCTTTCGTCCCTGGAAATTATGTAGGAGATGCAATTTGGACCCTGGATAGTGATTATAGAATGGGGCGTGACTTTAAATGCTTACAAATTGATCCCTGATTATTTTGAAAAGTACCCCAGAATTAAACTTTAGAACGACTTCAATTCTTAACATTGTACTCGAATTAAATGTGCTAACTGCTAGCTAACTTATACAAAATGTTAAGTAACCATAAAACTTACCTAGAGTTTGAAATCATTGGTTTATCCACTGATTTCAAATTTTAGGTAAGTTTTTTTTTTTTGTGTATATAGCACTATTGGATAACTTCCGACCCCGCTAGTTAAAATGCTAGTATTTTATAGTTAAGTGTTAATTTAATTAATGATTTTATTAATTAATACAAATGTAATTGTGTGTCTTTATTAATATTGTGGAATAATGTGATCTTGTGCTAGGCTAGTTTAATTTTGTGGTGAATATTTTGGTGTTTGATTTAAATGTTTTGAATCAAAATGCTACTTGCTAAATGCTAAATGTCTTGAAGATATGAAACAATAGTAGTATTATTTTACGTCCTTCTATGAAAAGATGAAGAGTCATTTTCCTTGGACTAGTATGAATGATTGGAAAGAACATGTTATGGATCTTAATGTTTAATGATCTATTGTACCTTTTCTCTCTTGAAAGTTGAAGTATAGTTTAGTATGATTAAAGAAATGATTCCATGGTAAAACCTCTAATCTTGGTATTTTGTACCACATGAGCATTCACTAATTATGAAATGTTTCCTATTTTTGTTCTAGGTTAATGTAAATAGGTGGGATTGGAAGGCTTAAAGAGTGTGAGTACTTAGTGTTTGTAGTTAAGAGTGTCTGTAGTAAGTAGATAGACTATTTTCTTTCTAAGTCCTAAAATCGGGTACAATGTTAGTCTTGTAATATGTCGTTTTAACACGTACGTGAGAAATTTTTTGAGTTTTTCCTCGACAATAATCCAAGTATTTTGGCTTTATTAAAAAAAAATTGAGTTTTGACCATAATTTTATCTTTGATGTTTTGGAAGAGTTTAGTATGATTAAAGTTTTTTGCTGAAAACTGCTGAAATCTAAAAAAATGGAAACAGAAAACTAACAAATGCAAAAAAATTGATTAATTGGATTGGAATAATCCAATAATGGATTATGAAACAAAATTCAACTAAACACGTTTTTTATGTGATTCTGTGTTTCAAAAAAATGTTTGTAAAATTAAAAAATGTTTCCCTGAAAACAAATGGAAACACAGTTTTTTAGTTTCTAGAATTTCCCTGATATTGTTGGAATTGGTATTGTAAACAGAAATAGTAACATAAACACGTTTATGGTGCCTGTTTCAAAAATTATCGTAAACAAAAAGCAAAAAAATGGAAATAAAAACTTTCCCAAACAGTGCCTGAAAATCCAAAATGCTGATCCCACAACCCGACTCCGAAACGGCCTCCAACAGTCCAATTACTAAACGTTTGGGTCGGGTACTAATACAATTCCAATTTTTTAAAGTCGGCCCACAAGCGTGCACGTTTCTTCCTCGTTGACTTCCCAACCATGGAGCATCATGTGCTCTATCATTATATGAAGGAGGACAAAATGAATTGAGCCGAAACCACATCTAGGTACAGCCCTAGCTACTATTTTTAGACAATTGCAAATCCAAATGAATAATACTCCACGAGAAGAACTTCAATCGAATCAGGAACCACCTAAAGTGATTGGTTAATTAAATATAAATTTAAAGTCGTTTGATGCACGTCAACATACACGCATAACAACGGCTACGAACGCAATTTTGTCCGGAAGTTGTGTTGGTGTACTTTTTGAAAAATATAAATATGGATAATGATTTTGGCACTTCATTTTCTTAAAATTACACTCTAAAATTTACTTTTTTATTAGAAAAATACACATAACAAAAATACAAAAAGACAAATATTACGCTTTGTTTGGTACCCTAGAAAAGAAAAGAAAAGAAAGGAAAATAAAAGGAAGAAAAATTAAAAGGAAAGAGTGAGAAAAGTTATGAGAATTTTTTCAAATTAAGATAGTTTTGCTTAGTTATTTTTCTCTCAACCCAAACAAAGGGAGAGGAATTTTTTTTTATTTTCCTCTCCTTTCATTTCTTTTTCCAAGGTACCTAACAGAGCCTCAGAGGATAAAACGGTGGGGAATTGCCGTCCGATCCGAAATCAACGGTCTAGATTGTCTTACATTTTATCCGGACCTTTGATCTTGGATCAGACGGCCGAGAGAGCTCAATACATACATGTAGCGAGCTCACTCACTGGCCACTGCAGACCCCCGATCCGTAAAACGGTGGGGTGTGAAAACTGAAAATCAGTCTCCGTAAATACTCGCCCTTTTGCAAAATCTCTCTATCAGCTTCGTGGGGTCCACGAAAGACTAGTGCGGGAGAAACACGCGGCCATATGGTCCGATGCGCCTGGTATGCGCATGGAGATAACCTACGCTTACTCGAGCTCTCGTGACCTCTCCTCCTTCGATCAGGCCCCTTCCGGTTCCATGCCGGCGACTGGGCGCCCGGTGAAGGTCATCCCGTTGCAGCACCCGACGACGTCGTCTTCCTCACCCTTGCCGTCAACGGTGTCGAGATGGCGTGCGAAGCTGAATCGGATGACGTGGACGGAGTGGATCGAGCTCTTTCTCCCCTGTTACCGCTGGATTCGTACCTACAAGTGGCGCGACTACTTCCAGCTTGATCTCATGGCCGGCGTTGCCGTCGGCGTCATGCTCGTCCCTCAGGTTCTCTCTCTCTCTCTCTCTCTCTCTCTCTCTCACACACACACACACACACACACACAGCCATACCTCTCTGTTACGCCTTTTAGTCGCATAATTCTTTGGTAGAGCACTTCGCTGGCGTTCTCAATATTCACTCTTGCAAATTTTAGTATTTCCAATCCCCGCTCTAAGTTTAATACGATCGCCTCTCAATTTTTGCTCTCGCGAATTCTGATACAAATATACAATGACGCTTTCAGGCTTGCGTTCGTGCTCCCGCACGCGCAAGTAAACTATACCTGGAGAATGAGGCGAATGGAAACCAATCTCACCACAGGAGAGAACGTCTCTGCATAATTTATACCCTCACGTTGGGTATTGCTTCCCGCCACGAGTCTGGCCTTATACTTGTCAATTGATCCAATGGTCTTGCGCCTTGGCGGAAGATGAAGAAACTCTCAAACTTTATTCTTAGCCATTGAACTAATCTCTTCCTACATAGCATCTATCCATTTATCTGAAGCAGATGACTTGATAGCTTCTTGAAAAGAAGCTGGCTTGTCAACATCCACTAAAACAGTCATGAAGGACTCTCCTTCAATCTCATCATTGTTCCACGTTGGCTTCTTCAGTTCTGTGGATCTTGAGTCTTGAGAGTCTCCTAGTGGTACACTCCCACTTAATGGTGCACTCCGACTAGGTGAAGGATCGCTCCAACTATCTTCAGCAACCATAGGATGAGGTTGCATTTCCTCATCACGCCAACGAGAGTGAGATAAATCTCCTAGTGGTTCCTCTAACTCATAGAGCTCAAGCTCCTTCTTAACCTCACCAATGCTTGGGAAATCCTCCTCTAGGAAATCCACATCGCGCGAGTCAATTTCTGTCATTTCCCTATGTGTTCACCATACAAAACATGGCCCTTAGAGTGTTCAGAATATCTAATAAAAACACATTTATTAGGGCCCAATTTTCCATGTTTGCGGAAAGTATTGTGAATATACCCACTAGTTCTCCACGGACATAAGCCTTTTAAAATATGCTTTTCGCCATTCCACAACTCATATGGTGTGAAAGGAACTGACTTTAAAGGCACTCAGTTAAGGACGTAGGCAACAGTCAAAAGAGCATCTCCTCAAAAACTTACCAGGAGATTTGCTAGCGCCATCATCGACTGAACCATATCAAGAAGAATTTGATTCCTTCTTTCTGCAGAAACATTTTGTTGCAGAGTACGAGGAATCATCAATTGTCTGCATATCCCTTTCTCCTCAGATAATAGTTTGAAGTGATCAAACAAGTATTCTCGGCTCCTATCGGTTCGAATAACTTTCAATTTCCTCTTTGTCTACAATGAAACAATTCAAAGCTTTAGAGCAGTGAAACAATAAAAATACTGAGCCATATCGTGAGAAATCATCTATGAATGTTATCAAGTAGGATGCGTCATGTGGCCCATGTCATGCCTTCACATGGTCTGCAAATGTCAGAGTAGACTAGCTCTAATGGATGAGAAGCCCTAGAAGCCTTACCAAAAGGCTTTCTGCATGCTTTACCAGCCAAACAAGGCTCACAAGTTGGTAGGCTTACTTTGGCGAGGAAGCCCAATAGTCCTTCTCTAGCCAATCTAGCCAGTCTTTCTTGACCTATGTGACCAAGTCTCACATGCAATTTTACTAAATCAGACACAATATCAGAATTCAGAAGAAGATGAAGATGCAACACAAATAGCAGAATTAATAAAATTTGAATCTTGATCCGACATTAAGAAATCATTTTGCAAACTACCATGACATAAAAGGTTCTACCAAGATAAATAGACAATCTATTATCCTCAAACCAAAAAGAAAATCCTAACTTCTATAATGCTAAAACTGAAACCAGATTATATCAGGCAGTGTGAGGATGAATCACATCATGAAGAAGTAAATTACGCCCGGAACACATCTGAGCTTGTAGGTTCCAACATACATATTCATGATCTAGGCAGCATTTTTTTTTGTTTTTTGTTTGACATTTACCATTTACCATTTTTTTTACAATGACTATTAAATGATGCAACACAATTTATGATGGAGTGCTAGACTGTTTAATATTGATGATTGGATATGTTATCTATTCCTCAAAGGGTTGGTCGGTGCAGTTGTCCATTTATACTCCGGAATTTTGGTTATTGCTTTTGTGCTATACAAGATTTCTGGTGTATTGTTGCACTAAGCAAGAGTTTATACTGCACTAACCAAGAGTTTATGAGGACTTTGGGATTTTGAAGCACTTAGTGGTTGATGGTTGTATGATTAGCTTTCCTATTTTGCTTGCTGCTTTTTCACTACATCCTTACCAATGCATTCCACCATTCAAATAACATGAAAAATTAAAGGAGTGGGTAAAACAACTTATACGCTGCTCTGTTTATGGGGATTTGTTTGTGTTGTTTAATGGTGATTTGCAAGATTGCTTTTTGATGTTGTTGGTTTAGCACATTTAATCATTTGTTTTATCTTTATGTCACCAGTCAATGTCTTATGCAAAGCTGGCCGGGCTGCAACCAATTTATGGGCTTTGTAAGTTTTTCATGAGATTATCATGCTGTCGAATTTGTATCATTGCATTTAGAGAAGATAATGTCTTTAAGCTTATTTTAAAAAATTGTGCTTCAATTTTGATACGGTTTACTCTCTGTTGCATTGTGCATGTAGTTTTGAGCATTTTGGTTCCCTTTTGCTTCTAAAATTAATGTGATACAAAGCAATTTGACAGAACTTTTCGTCTCCATCACAATGCTTTATCTGGCTCTTTTTGCATTTGTACTTGTCTTATGTTTTTTCTTATGGCCTTCTTGGTTTTTCTTTTCAAGCCAGATTCTGGTTTCGTACCTATATTTGTCTATGCCATTTTTGGGTCATCTCGCCAGCTTGCAATTGGTCCTGTAGCACTGGTATCCCTGCTGGTGTCGAATGCCTTAGGAAAAATAGCTGATTCATCTGACGACTTGTACACTGAACTTGCAATATTGTTGGCGCTGATGGTTGGGATTTTGGAATGCATAATGGGACTCTTGAGGTATTTCTGCTATTTTCTCTTTGCATTTGTTGTTGCTTTGTTTCTGTTTTATTTTGATTCCATGTTTACGTGGATAGTCTAATAACATGCAAAGTGGGTTTCACAAACCAAACAGATCTACTTTCTTTTGCATTAGGGAAAAGAAACCTTTATTGGTTGTATGTATTTATTCACACGTACTTATTAAATATATATTATATATTGACAAGTATAAGCCAAGCTCCATCTTGTCCAGTCCCCGAATTCACAGGAAATTTGCGCTGTCTGCAGGCTCGGGGCCATTGATGTTAGAAAAATAAGTCTTTCAAGATGTAAGTTGTAACTTCCCGAGTCATCCACAGTTATAATTTATTGAAATGAAACACCAGTGTGGAATTTTTGGGTTAATGGTCACGGAATTGCCAATTAGTAAACTGAATCTGTCTGAATCGGTATGATTCGATCTGATTCAATCTTTTCTTCAGCGAAGCAAATTTTGTTTTCGAGTGGTGGGGGTTGGAGAGTAGGAAAATAACACTTGATTATTGGTTGGAAACCTACTTTGTTGCATCTAGCCTCTCTCTCTCTCTCTCTCTCTCTCTCTCTCTCTCTCTCTCTCTCTCTCTCTTTCTGACAGGGCTGGAAAGAGCTCTTCTGTGGAACTCATATTGCTTAACCCCTTCACTGCCTAAAGTCCTATTATGTTTTTGCTTGACCCCTCACAGCCTAAAGCCTTACTGGTTTTTTACTATTTTGTGTGTTTGTTTTAGTATTACTGTTAGTTATCTTCATTTTTACCCTGGCAATTCACCTCGAATTACTTTTGGATGGACTTTTAGCGGAAAAGCTTACACTTGTTTTTTTCCCTTTAGACTTGGATGGATTATTCGTTTCATTAGCCATTCCGTGATATCTGGCTTCACAACCGCTTCAGCCATTGTGATTGCCTTGTCTCAAGTGAAATATTTTGTGGGATACGATATAGAAAGAAGTAGCGAAATTATTCCACTGGTCAAGAGTATAATATCCGGAGCAGACCAGGTATTCTTTCTGTGCCAATTGACTGATCTTTTGATTGCATTGTTGCTAATATCTATATTTTCTCATGGAACTACGTATTGGCACATCCTTGATCCTTTGAAGGGTATCTTTGCTATTTCACATTCCTATAACTTATGGTATGCTTGATATCTTGACCAGTGGCAATTTAAAAACAGCCTTGGATAGTAAGAGTTTCATACTGTAACATGGCCCTTTACATGAAAATTACGAGCTATTTTCTTTTTATATATCTGAGACTAATGGTTCCTTTGACATTTACTTGGTCACCTAAAATTGGATTTCTTGCCCTTCACTTTGCTTGATTTGTGTTGTGTTTTAACTAAGTCACATCTATCTAAATGCAAGTGATGATTTCCTTTTGTAGTTCTTGTGGGCCCCTTTCGTAATGGGATCGGTTATGCTAGCTATACTTCTTGTCATGAAGCATCTGGTATGAGCTTATAATTTGCTTTTTGTGAACTACTGCAGTCGTCTTTATAGTAGCATTCTATATTTGTTATTTGTTTGGATGGTTTCATGTATAGGGAAAAACAAGGAAGTACTTGCGGTTTCTGCGAGCAGCTGGTCCCCTTACTGCTGTTGTTCTTGGTACAACCTTTGTAAAAATATTTAATCCATCTTCAATTACTTTGGTAAGAACATAACATGTATTGACTATTGAGCTTACCCTGTACAACTGGAAATGAACATAAACCATAAAACGTTGGAGCTCAACTCCATATTATAGATTCATCTGGTCACTTGTTATCACATTGTTGTCCATTGAACTCCAACATTACTGAACTGGTTGCTTCAACTTTCTTGCCAGCAACACTGGATCCTTTCATGCTTTTCCAATGTATAATGTTTAAGAGTTTATTTTGGTTCTTATCTTGGGAAATTTGTTTAGAGTACCTGTAGAGGTCCAATATAGGGTACCGGCAGAACTTGTCATCAATGGTCAAAATATTTTTTCCCCCAGTGTTATGTAATATGACAATAGAAAATTTATGCACCTAATGTCTAATTTTCATTAAGACTTTCTCTCTCTATCTCGAACAAGAACCTTGTAGTATTTTGTTGTGCTCAATCACTATGTGAGGTAGGACTCCAAATTAAGCTTGCTTATGAAAATTAGAAATTTTGAAAGATTGACCATAATGATAGAATATTAGCACGGGTTATGACATTAAGCATGAGAAGGACCTACTTTGATACGATCTGCGTATGTGAACATTTGGAATAAGATAAGTGGTAGAGAAGGGAAAAGGTGTGGAAGGATCGGAATCTAACTTGCAAAAGAGGGTTGCTTGCATCGTAGGATCTTGGTCAAGCATAATGTCCGACAAGATTGGGAAAAAGTATAACCAGAGTTGAATATGAAGATCTTTCTACTTATACGAAGTATGTCTTTGCTGCTTATCTATTTATGTCTAACATTGTTTGGTTATGTATCTTCCTTTTAGTCAAAAACGGATTTCCTTTGAGTTAGTTGTGACTGGAGCTGATAAAATTGGATGTGTTTTAGGTAGGAGACATACCTCAAGGCCTCCCCACATTTTCTATTCCTAAAGAGTTTGCATATGTGAAGTCTTTGATCCCGACTGCCATTATCATTACCAGCGTGGCGATTTTGGTGAGGAGACATAGGTATCTCTTTCAATTGCAAGTTTACATTTGTATTCAGAATCATAATTATGAATATATGATTCATCTATAGGAATCGGTGGGGATTGCGAAAGCGTTGGCAGCAAAGAATGGGTACGAGTTGGATTCAAATCAAGAGGTATGTTTTGTAGAACCAGTCAACCCTGCTCTATCGATTTATGTTACGAAAATATCCAAATCCACTCATCATTGCAGAGTATCACAATATATCTTCACCTTTATGTATCTCATATTTAATCAACCAGTAAATGAGTGACGTTCATACTGGCAAAAGGGTGCTGGATAACATGAACTCATTTTCTGCATAATTTGTGCTTAGAAATTTGTCCGAAATTCCGCATTGTATTTTTCCAATCCTTATTGTTTGATCATCCATACATCTGAAGAAATTATGCGGGTTTTAACCTTGTGTTCACTCACAATTACATCAAGTAGTCATCTCGTGTTTTGCCAGTTTCATACCTCGAATGGTTTTACCATTTTTTCTGAATTGTAGTTTTTGGACTGATTTCGTGTACCAATTGGCTAAAAGGAAGAAAGAAAATAACAGCAATAGCAAATAATTTGGTGCCTTTGTTTACTCTCCAGGAATTCTGTTTACCTTATTTCAACAGCAAAGTAATTTTGACAGTTTTTTTTTTTTTCTTTTTTGTTGCAGTTGTTTGGTCTTGGTGTGGCCAATATCTGTGGTTCATTCTTTTCTTCCTATCCCACGACAGGTGCGAATTTGTTGGGTTGCAATATGAAATGGGGGGTTGATAGTATTTTTCAGAGAGGAAACAATGTTTGATACAATGTCTTTTTCATTATTATTATTACTACTTTGTGCATCTTTGAATCAGTTTATTTAGTGGACGTGCTTCTAAGAGACATGTTTTTGTTTTGAATGTGTCATGTAGGTTCATTTTCTAGGTCAGCCGTCAATAATGAAAGTGGAGCGAAAACTGGATTATCTGGAATTGTGATGGGAATCATAATGTGTTGTGCACTTTTGTTCTTGACTCCATTATTTGAATACATACCTCAGGTTTGTTGTCCATTTTTTGTTTTGGATTTATTTTATGAGTCAGATCTTTCCCTGTCTGTCGTCACCTGCTTGACCACAGTGGAGGATTTTCCTTTCCAGAGCAAGCCTTTTTCAGGACACAATGCTTCAGAAGCCCCAATAACCATGTCAAGTTATCTTTAAGGATTAAAAAAATGTTAAAATAAATTTTTGTGCGTAATTTTCCACTTTTGTTTGTGGTGTCTATGGTTCTGATATTAGAATCTTCAGTTTGAGATGTTGCCTATGCACATAGGTTTTTGACCCGATATATTATTCCTCTAATGACAAAACACCTGACTTCTGGTTGCTGATAATGGGTTTGTATATGACCTTTGCAGTGTGCTCTGGCTGCGATTGTGATCTCTGCTGTTATAGGGCTGGTGAGTTCATATAGTTTACGCTGTGAAGTCCATATTTGAGTTGGTCGTCATGGTGGTGGTACTGTCCATTTTGTACGTATAATGTCCGTCAATTACTTTATAAAGTAGAACATATTGGTTAGCAATGTTCTCAAAAATAAATAGTTAGCTTCCTTTTTCTCTGGACATCCTGTGATGACTAAGGTGATAGTCTACTGACTCTCAGCCTCCTCAGAAATGATAGCCCAAGTGAACAATAATACCCCTCTTCCTCGCCTGTTAATCTTTGTGCACGGATATATGAGGATGCGTTGTAGTGATTGCCTTGGTTAGATTGCCACTGGTTCTCTGTGATTAGTTTTTATTTTTTCAGGTAGATTACAACGAGGCTATCTTCTTATGGCGTGTAGACAAGAAAGATTTCCTTCTTTGGACCATAACATGCGCAACGACTTTGTTCTTTGGTATTGAAATTGGCGTCCTTGTAGGGGTGAGCATTTAGCATTAGCACATGATATCAACATGTCTTTGTTTTGTGTTACAAGTTTTGTGGCATATTATACGTGCGCCTTACTTTCGCTCCTGTTTGCACTTTATATTATTTGGTTCACCTCATTGGTCGTTGGCAGACCTTGATATTTTCGGCGTGTTGAGCTTTTAATGTGATTACATGACAATAAGTCACAGTATTTAATTCATGAGCACGATTGTGAGCTCAAACAAGCTTTATCATAGTACTTTACTCTCGTCAACTTTTCCATCCTCCACCAATATGATGTGGTTCTGGGCATTGCAGCCTGTGAAACATTTTGAATAGTACCCAGGAAGTTCAATTCGTGATTTCGTGATTTCAGATTTTGAGAGTCATGGGACGTATCCATCGATATGTTTGGTCTATGAGCTCATCCTTGGTGGGCTATTTAATCCAATGCCTGTCACCAACTTTGATCTCTTACCCTTTTGCAGTTGCTCCTACAGATTCCTATCCTGTCACTTACGAAAATGCTCCAAACTTTTTCATTCGACTCAAGAACTCACAGTCCTCTGATTGCCTTTTCCAGCCATGAGTAACTTCCACTAGCCACTAGGCGTCGTTTAAATCATTAATCATTTTGTTTTGACTTGTAATCAAAGCTATTTTACTGATTGAAGCATTCAGTCAAAGATAGGGTATGGTGTTAAGATAACTGGATATATGATGCAGTCACCCAAATCCTTGAGCTGCTCAAGCCTCAATGTAATATTTCTTGAGACTAATATTTTACCTTGGCGTTCAGTTCAGACAGGCTAGCATAAGAATTCTATTTTCTTTTCCTCTTTTCCGATTCTTTATATTTCTTTTCTACCTATTCTATGCTTAAACTATCAACAATGTGCCCTGTATTTGTGATATGTCACCTTGTTTCTTGTCCCTATAACTCCGAGCAAATCTGTAGCATTGTCCCACAAGCTAATGCTGCTTGACCTTACGTAGAAGTGTTGTTTGTTCAAGCAAAATCAACAAATAACGTTCGTCCATTGGTTCTAAAAATCTGGCTATTCAACTGAATTATATAATTAAGGTTATTCAGTTATGCTGTTTATACAATCGCATTGGCATTTCCTGAGGATCTCATGTCTTCTTAAGTATTTCTTTTGATGCATGGAGTGGTAGTCAATGCCCAAAGATAACAAAGTGGATGTAGTTTGTCCTCTTCTCCCTGTGCGAGTTGCATTATATCCTTTAAAACATCCTTCCAAATTTTGTAACATTGTTCTTAATTTGGTTAGATTTCATGTTGCATATTTCATTGTTGGAAAAAAAAATGGACTTTTTCCCTTTGGTGCTGCTTGTGCATAAAAATTCTGTGTTTTCTTACATTTGAGTAGCATTTGAATAGCTTTAGAATGCTGGCTAAATCTTTTCTTATCCACCATCTCAAATTTGAACTTGTAGGTTGGTGTTTCACTTGGTTTCGTCATCCATGAATCAGCAAATCCACATGTTGGTAAGCTTATTGTATTATGGAAAATTATCATATGCATGTACTTGAATGCTCATGTAATCGTCAATGTATTGTTTAAAAACAGAGAACCATATCTCGGCATTTTATGCACCCCCACAACACCCCCCTTTTCTCCTCTCCCCAGCCCGGCAGCCCCCAAATGTGAAAAGATCAATGACAGAGCAATTCACTAGTGAAATAAAGTAAAATAAAAGAAATTAAATTTAAAATAAGGGAAAGTAAAAAAAACAGTGAGCGTATTAGGAAATTTCATGGTTTCATTGAGCATTATCCTAGTCTCTTAATCTGTTTTTGATAGGCACTTAGCTATGTCATCCTAAAGGTGACCATTCAGGTCTGAGTTTCCATTGACTTTATCATCATTCTGGCCTTATCCAAATGTATTGTACAATCTGCGCTTCACCTTTCCCTAAACGTCCAGAGTCAATTTTTTTAAAAAAAATTAGAATTCTAGTCCTTTACCATGTGTCCCTTCAAGCTGAACCCATGGAGTCATGGACTCCTGTTAATTGTGCCTTCCACTGCAGTTGTTTATGGTTCATAGTCGTTCATTTGTCCTTTCATTGTTGCAAAATCCCAGATTCTGCTTTGGTTTTACTTAGAGCACATCCCTGTTGTACATCCAATTTTTCATCCATATTCATCGTACTGTTTAACTACTTCAGGACACATTTTATCTGTGTATTAATGCAATAATTTTATATTCCAGCTGTATTGGGGCGTCTTCCAGGCACCACCATTTATAGAAATGTTCAACAGTATCCGGAAGGATATACATACAATGGAATCGTGATTGTTCGAATTGATGCACCAATTTATTTTGCCAATACAAGTTACATAAAAGACAGGTGAAATCAATACTTCTTATGCAAAACTTGTCACTTTAGTGTAAAATTGTGCCGGTTCGTCAAATTAGCGCTGCTAATTTTCAAAATTACCCATGTAATTTCAGTTTATCTGGTGTCCATTTGTCAGGCTACGGGAATTTGAACTCGAGGTTGATAACTCTACGAAACGCGGGCCAGATGTTGAAAGAGTTTATTTTGTGATTATAGAGATGGCACGTGAGTTATCTTAATCTTCATTTCTATCCAGTTTACACAAAGGTGTCTCCTCTTTTGACGTTATAGTATGAGTTTTCCTATTTGCACGCATTCAATATTTTGAAGGAGATGTTGCCCACCAACGGCCACAATATTCTGTTTTATTTTGTCCCGCTTCATTCTTTGAAGAAAAAAGGATCATGACTCTTACTTGTCAATTATCAATAGGTTGCTAGGTGTACACATATATAGCGATTCAATCCAAGTGTTTTATCTTGTCATTAGTCCTTATGTTATCTGGGTTGTTAATTTTGTGCTTTTGTACTACTTTCTTCCAATAATGTTTCTGCTGTTTAGAGAAGGATATAAGCATTTTCTGATTTTCCTCGAGGTCTTGTTGTCCCTTTGTTATATATTAAACATATCAGTCTTTATATTCAAACTATAGTGTCCCAATAATCACAGCAGCAGCGTCGTTCAGATAACGAGTCTAATACACATCATACATCTACAAACCGATGCAAACCTGTTCAGCATCATGCCTTGCACCTTGTTCAAAGTAGTGTTGGTAAAGTTAAATCACTCATCAGCTTCATGGTTTAGTCAAATCCAATGTAACACCAAAAATAAGAAAAAGGAAAAAGAACCCCGAAAAGTAGTAGTTGTACACAATATCGGCATTCAGTATTTCAACCCATGCAAGACTTTGAATATGCTCTGTTTTATTACTTTTATTTCATGTTTTCTTTTTCTCTCCCTTTTCAGCTGTCACGTATATAGACTCGAGCGCCGTTCAAGCATTGAAAGACTTGCACCAGGAGTACAAGTCCAGGGACATCCAGGTTGAAAGTCTCTCTGATCTTTCTATGATATGTTAAATTTCTGAAGGCCTGTTAATATCTCCTCCTTTATCTCATTTGTTTGGCTGCAAAAAATATAAATCCTCTAGAAATTAATTAGTACAAGGGTGAAAAGTTTGTTGCGGGATGTGTTGTTTTGGTTAGTGTAGAAGCGAAAACATTTTGGAAACATTTCAAAATAGCCAAAAGGATATTGAAAACGTAGTTTTGTTTTTCTTTTTGGCTCGGCGAAAGTCAGTATTGTTAGTTGTAGTTAGTGAGGTTTAAAATCCTGGTAAACGCATGGGAGTATATGGTGCTTACCAGGCTACCACTCGACTTGCAGACTCTGATTTTGTTCACCCTCACTAAATAAGGGTGAAGGTTACTCTCACTCGGATTGGTGGAAAAAGTGTGGGTCCCACCCAAACTAATCTCATTATTACCAAAAAAATGTATTGATTCCGTGGATCCCATGCCTTTTTCATCAATCAGAGTGAGGGTAACGTAATAAAATCCGACCCTCCACTTGCATATTGAAAACATAGTTAATGTCTGGAAACACATACTAAATTTTATCTTTTAAGTTAACAAACTGTCGAAAGCCTAAAGATTGGCGATAAAAAAATATTTGGATTTCTAAAAGGAACAACATATTCATTCATTAATAAGAAGCAACAAGTGTAAGCCTAAATGTAACTCCAATGAACTTGAATTCCGTGTTGACGTTTTGCTTTGTTCGTTGGTTTTGGCATGTTTCTCTCTGTTCTAGTATCACTGGTACTTTTTATTCCACGAGTCTTTCATTTTGGTGACTAAATAAATTCTGTTCCTTGAATTAGAATTAATCTTTGTCTACACCCTTTGGTTTTATTTCAGACGGCCATTGCCAATCCAAACCGTGAAGTTCTGCTGACCCTAGCAAGATCTGGTGTGGTTGAGCTCATTGGTAAAGAGTGGTTCTTCGTTAGAGTGCACGACGCTGTTCAAGTCTGCCTTCAGCACGTTCAGAGTTTAAAAGAGACACCCAATGCATCAGAAGCATTATCTGATGATAAACCCAGTTTTATCCAGAGGTTGTTGGCACAGAGAGCAGAGGGATTCTCAACTGAACAGTTGGAGTCAGGTGAGAGACAATCTCCGATCGCCAAAGACAAAGATCCTCAATTGGAGCCATTGTTGTCGCGGAGGTCGTAAAACGGATATACCTAGTCACTTGCATATAGATTCATGTTCTTGTATATTTACACAGACATGCACAGATGGATGTATATGTGTCGATGGATATATATTTGCAGACATTCTCTCTTAATCTGTACCATTTTTCCCACCTTTAAGCTAGTAAACTTAATGCCAACATGCAGTTCACTGTTTTATCGTGTGGAAGTTTTTGTAAGCCCTTGTATAACGATTTGTAATGACGATTCAATTCTTTCCGCAGCTAAATTTGTTGCGTGGTGAATTACAATATGTTGATGTTTTCGTACGAAAGTTGGCTGTTCCTGTTGTTGACATAGAAAGTTGGCTGCAGCAAAAGGACATGTCTCTAAGATTACCTGGTTGGACTACGGTCATTCACCATATAGGCAAAGACTGAAATCATCTTGACCGAATTCACATTTCGCAAGAAAATGCCCTTCGAAAACATTCTAAACTACTACTAAGATTTACGAGAGTGACGATTAAAAGTGAGAATGGTAACTTCTACCAAGTATTTTATAGCTTAGCTCTTTGAAAAGAGTAGTTTACTCTTCATGATCATTCCTTAAGTTTGTGCTCGCCACTCGACCCCCGTAACTAAACAGGGAAACTTTAAAAGCGACCAAATTCAGAAAAGTTCGTCGCAGCTTTTCTCCAACAGAGAATCCAATCTAGGCTCATATCAATTGCCTTGATGCTTTCTTCGTTTACCTAACAGTCTAATGCAGGAGGACAAGTTCGTTATTCTATTATACGAAGAAATTTTCGCACTACTAGAAGTTTTAAGACGTGTTGATTTTCTTTTCCTTTCATTTTTCACACGGGAAAAAAAGGAAAACCCAATCATTACTCTGGGAATTCTGCAGAAGATTAGCAAAGCGGTGACCGCCAAATGTCGAAAACAGAAGGGATGGAGGTGGATAAAATAGATATTCGGTAAAGCTAGCTAAAAGACATCTTGTTACTTCGTCCCACATCGGTAACAAAAGAAAGCTGCCCAAACTAACAGCTCATATAAGTATTCAAGAGAAGGCCTTTGCAAAACTGCCTTAAACTAATGAGTAAGGAAAACAAAGCGAGCGGTGAGAACTGCTCGTGACGCCTTCTGTGCGCATGAATTTTTGGAGGGGTTTAAAGGCTGGCCGAGCGTTGACGCTGCCTACCTAGCAGAACTCGCTTGTGCGGGCCTCCCAAACCAACCATCACTAGTACTGAAAATTTTTCTAACAATTTGGTGTCTCGGGATTATTGCGGGTTATTATATTGCGTATTGAGATTTACGGGTCGTTAAATTGAGATTATTACGGGTTGCTTAATTGCGTATTGAGATTTACGGGTTGTTAAATTGAGATTATTACGGGTTGCTTAATTGCGTATTGGGATTTTTACGGGTTATTCAATTATACTTTTCACTTTTCAATATGGACTAAAAACAATTGTACTTTTAACTTTTCAATATGGACTAAAAATTACGTGTTGTTCAATAGCGTATCGAGATTATTATAGGTTGTCAGACTAAAAACAATTATACTTTTCACTTTTCAATATGGACTAAAAATTACGTGTCGTTCAATAGCGTATCAAGATTATTACAGGTTGTCCAATTGCATATCGGGATTATTACTGGTTGTTCAATTGCGTATACTTTTCACTTTTCAATATGGACTAAAAATTACACACTATGAATCTTGTTTGATAATTCTTAATTACTATCTCCGTTCGGAATTTTTTGTTCATTTTTTCGCACTCGTGCCATTTTTCAGTTACTTCTACAATGTTTTTTACAATTTTGAAAACTTTGTTTAATAGAACAACTCATCGAGAACTATCAAACGATATTCATATTGAATATATGTAACATTACAGATTTGAAGATATAAACAATTTTTTGAGGTGTCGTGAACAGTGAAAGTGGACAAGAAATTTGGAACAGAAAGAGTAATTATGTTGTGCAAAGTTTTCAAAAGATGAGCGATTGAAAAATGACAAGGAAATTCAAAATGGACAAACAAATTGAGACGGAGGGAATCGCTATTTCTTAATTTTTCAAATAATTTTTTGAGTTTGATTGGAAAAAATAAAAGATTTTTTTAATGGACTGACTATTCAAGTTCCACCGTCCACTAGTGGAAAATCCAATTATAGCTGGAACTTTACGCTATATACAATGACCCAACTCGAGAGTTAATATTAGACAGGCGAGAGTCAAACTCGAGACGGGTTATTATCGACTCGTAAGGCTCCGTTTTTGCCGGGCGCAACGCCGATCCTGTTCTATAATCAATCTAACAAAATATTATCATGAACACATACAGGAGTAGATGATACACAATTGTAAGCATATCAATTGCAAGCGAGCCAAGGCAGGAATAAGATGGCAACATTAGCTAATTTAAGGCAATCTATTCGAAAGATGGATTGTAATTGCCCAATACAATAATGCCTGCACTTAACAAGTCCAGTTGAACACAATATCTTAAATACAGCAGATGATCATAATTTTATTCGGCATGACCGAGCAGTGACTACTCCGGTTCTAAGCGTTTCCCACATTTCTGTGTCCGAACATACCTCCATAGGAGATATATAACCAAGCGCAAAATACATGACTTCTACAATTTAGAATAACTTCATGCATTGACCTTGGGCTCCCATCCTGCAATCACATATTCTTTTGCAGGTGCGGTTTTTTGAAATGACTCCCGAGAGAAGAGCAACTGCAGCCAAGGACACAACAGTTAACTGATATTAGAGCTTTTAACTTTTATCTCGAGCTTTTTCTACCCGAACAGAATGGGCTTTCAAAATTTCAAGGCGTAAATACTCAAGTACATATATTATACGAGGTGCATCCGTGAAGAGTGTGCAGAGAGAGGGAGAGGATACAGAATAAGTAAAAATCAACAATGTTGAAGACAAGCGGGGAAGATTTTTCTCATTTCTCAAATAGTTTCATTCCACCAATCAATTAAATGTACTGCCTTAGTTTGAAAGGATTTGACTCGGAAACATTTCTCGTTAGGTTTCTTTTTTTTGGCGAAGTTTGATGCTCCCGACAACAGTGGTGCTCTATTGCTGATAATTAAATGGGATGCTCACTTGGTTGCCATTGACAGTAAAGATGTTCTCCATCTATGTTTAGACAAAAAAAACGAGAAGCGAAATACTAAGGATATCAGTATGTCATTGCCACGACACACAACAAAAAGAACAAAAAATTCCATGGGGCCAAAATCAAAGCCAAAAAAACTTGGCCAGAAATGAGCTCCGTAAATTTAACCCATCTTGACTTTTAGGATTTAAGAACGAAAGAGATACACTGTCTATCTACGATGTCAAACTCCAAGAGCAGGAACCACATCTTACAGTCATAGATTTTGGGGGAAAACATGGCCCTACAGCATTTTCTCCTTATTCATAGTGTCAAAGGAGATAGCCCCCTTATGCACAATTTCCCGTTTGCATATAAAACTGCTAACTGCTAAGCAATAGGTGTTCATTCCGTGGTGTCAAGCACATTACTGAATGTGATTTCTGAAAACAGAAAGCCACCAATTTTCCTTAACTAATTCGCCAGGCAACTTAATTAACAAAAGTAAATGCAGAAAAAGTACCTCACCACTTCAGAAATTAAATAAAAAAACCAAGAGTTGCGGAAAGAAAATAAACTAACTGCATACCTTCACATAATTATGGACATGAGACAAGCTTTCAGGGATTTTCCAGCTCTTGAAGTGGTCAAGAGTCACCTCAAGGTGGTATAGCTTTGGTGCCAAATTCAGATCAACAGCACAAACATTTTCCCCATTGATGTAAGGTCCCTGATCCAATGATCCAACCAATTACAATAAACTTCCACGACAAACAAAAGGAAAAGATGCTAACTTTGATAGGGGACGACATGATTTTTTGTAAACAACAAAACGTACATGTTCCTTGAGATGTTCATCCAACGCCTTCAACTCATCCAGCAAAGCCTGCTCTGTTCCATCATTGGGATCCTTGCTCTTCAAGAACTTGATAAAACTAGGGAAGATTTTGGATGCACTATAATCTCGCAGAAAGTGGAGAGCACAAATCAGTAAAAGACTACTCCAAATGTTGGAAAGAATCAGAATTTCACAACCTTATGAAATACTTGCAACAATTAACAAAAAAAATACAGAACTACTGAACAAGGGAGGATAAAGCTAAAAGATTCCAAGTATTCCAAGAATCATGAGTCGATGACATTGGTAAACATTTCAGTCTTCAGAAACAGGATAGTTTTCAGCTAATAGTGTTTAATTCACCTAAAATATCTTTTTGAAACGACACCTCAAATATCTACATACAAATAAATTTTAGACACAACTAATAGCTTCTGAAAATTTCTGCCTACCCCGAATAGTTTCCCAAAAAGGTTACAATATGATTCTCTAATCGTGTTTTCAAAAGCTGTTTTGAAAATGATACAGCAAGCAAGGCTTATACTTTGTCATAGAAGTTAGAACCATCACACTGCACTGTAATAGCTAAGGAAATGTGAAGCAACATATTTTGTAGTATTGCACGAGTGTTCAATACAACTTAGAAGATCCAAAACCAATGTCCTAAAAAATCGCTAGGCACTACTACACGGTGACAAGTCGGCCTAGGCGGCAGACTTTAGAACACTGCCCAAAACAAAACCAAATGAACATAGCTAAACAAACCAATATATACGCTGATATATCCATAGATATATAGAAACATATACTATGATAAGAAATATGTCAATATATATGGAGAGGGAGATAGAAGCATACACAGAGGCAACCTCAGGAGGAGGAGATAGAGGAGGGTCAGGGTATTTTTCTTCAATGAGGCCAACAATGACATCAGAGTCCGGAATCCATTTGTCCTCAAATTTGATCAAGGGCACTTTCCCTTCTGGGTTCAGTTCCAAAAACCTAAATAATCATCACCACAGCAAAAAATCACATTTCTTTTCTTTGTCCCAAACCAAATCAAACCCAAATATGATCCTATGAACAAAGAAAAACGCTCAGAATTGTAAGGGGTTTTCTAACCATTGGGGCTTGTCGCTGAGATTGACCAGATTAACCTTGTACGGGATTTTCTTCTCCTCCAAAGTCAGCTGGACCCTTTGGCAGAAAGGACCTAAAAATCAAGAAATCATCAACGTGGTCAACCACAACCCATTTGCCAAAAAGAGTTTTTGACTGTATAAACATGTGCATATGGCTTATATGTGCGGCTAGGGAGAGATAAGGAAGGATTACAGTCTCCAAGAACATCAGGAGCACCAGTAGCGGCCTTAACAATGAGCTCCACCGCCATAGTTCGGGTGGGTAATGGCAGTGTCTGGCAAAGGTCTTTGATTGAGAGAGAGAGAGAGAGAGAGAGAGAGAGATTGTGGCGAATATGTGCGCTGCGTGGATGCAAATATATATGCAGAGGGTATATGTAAACGCATCAAAATGATTAATGTTCGAGGAGTTTCTTGGTGACAAGCTTGGTGCCCGAATGCACATCTCAATCATGTAAACACTTTTGAACAACCCGGATTTAGAGAGTGGAGAGAGAGTGTGATAAATCTGAACCGTCAAAAACACCACATGATTTCCGCTCTGTATAAAAAACTTTTTGTAATGTTCAGATTAGCTTGCAATTAATTAAGGTAGGAATAGATTCTCGAACCGGGTTTCCTTGATCTTGATGGTTCCAGTTGATGTCAATGAATCACAAGGTCAAAGGTTCACAACCCAGTAGGTGGTGGAACAAGGAATAGATTCTCGGGAAATTAGTTTAATCATTCCTTTTTTTTTCTGCTTAGATTTTGTTTAAGGCCTTCACACACACAAAAAAAAAAAAAAAAAAAAAAGAGGACTATGGTGCTTTTGTTATGCTAGCTTTTTATTGAGTACCTTTTTATTGGACAATAATGAATGTATCCTAAAGTCCTAACAAGAGGGTCCAATGAAGTTAGAAAATGTATGGTGGCAACAAAATAGCCTACATTCATGCTAAAATTATTTAGAGTTTAATAACTTGAGAGGATTTCAATAGTCATATTTGTATTCGCTTTCTCCTTTTTATTTGTCAAGGTTGTCAATGTCAACTGGAGTATGACAATTGGTCCATTTGTGATTGGGGGTTTGTATGCATTACATCTGTTTTCTCATTCTCATATATATTTGATTGGAAAGGCACAACAGGATGTTATCTCAATTCAACGGGTTTTTTTCTCCTTAACTGAATGGTTCATGGATACAAACGTTCATTTTTAACTAATTTGAGTTTCTCACTTAAAGATATTCGATCGATTTGATTTTTGGCAACTTGTCAAGGTTGTAACGCTCCGATCGTCGGAAACTGGAGTTGACAATTGGTCCATTTGTTCCATGCATTTCATCTGTTTTATTACATGGTCTCATTTAGTATATTTGAATGGAAAGGCACAACAGGATGTTATCTCGTTCTAACGGGTTTTGTTCTCTGCTTATGAATGTGTTCATACCGTTCATTTTGTTCAACTAATTGAGTTTGCGGGTTATATAAAAATAATATAAATCGGCCACCGATAACTCGATAAGCTGTATGAACGAATGGTTGCCCGATCATGAAGTTGAGTCCGAAAAGTACTCAAAAAATGGTCACAATAGGGGCTATGCCTTTGATCATAGCAATTCCCTGCTCCTCATGAGGAGAAAAAACTTGCATGTGGATAGAGTACCGCTACGTGGCATTCGTCCCGGTATCTGTCCCATTCAAACAACAATTTTGTTGTAGTAAATTGGCTCCCAAAATTTACAAAAATACCACTCTTAAATTTGGGGCGTCCAAAACATATTTAGATAGCTTGGATGCAAAGTTTTTCTCCCCCATGAGCAATGAGGTTCGGACCACTTCTCTTTTCTTGCCTTTTATTATAGTGGGAATAAGAGCTATCTTATTCATCGCACTATCTCCACATACTCATGTGGATACAGGGAAGGCACAGCAGGCTACTGGGCCTTTGATTCGTGCCCCGTTTTCAGCTTGAAAACGTAATCCGAATCGTTTATTTTTTAGATCTTGCACAATTATTCTGCAAAAAATCAAGTTGATCGGGGATTAGTTGCTTTTAGTGATTGAATTATATAATTTTGCCATGCATTTTTAAAGTGTACTATTTGTTGTTCATTTATTGAAGAAAAAAGTGATTTGATTACTGAGTTTCCAATGTCCCATTGACTTGATTTTTTACTAGACTACTTGCTGTACACATCAAAATCTACAAAGTGAACGGTTCGATTTTTTTTGAGCTTGGGACATAGCCCGGAACAAAGGCACAACACGGCCCCCTGGTCCACACTCAAATGCACTGCTTGTATTGTCACTTATCATGCTTTTAACACTCTTTTACTTGGCATCCCTCATCTAAAATAGATGCTTCTGGTCGAAAAATTATTGTGTTAGGTTACTTACACATCAAATTGGGACTCAGTTGTTTTGTGTGTCGTATCTTTCTCTCAGACGTATGAAAAGAATCTTTTTGCGATATATAGCAATGCTTCTGAGAAATTGCTAGAGTGGGCTAGCCGGGAGAGGGATAGCCCTGGCCAGCCCACTCTCTATCTGGCACTGAACTTGTCTGGCCCGTGCCCTTTGGGCTCCTTCGACGATCGGGCTCAGGTTGGATAAACCCATTTTCAAACAAAGTTAGGTCCAGCCCCACTTGAAGCCCGTAGAATTTTAGGTTTTCTTCTAGGAAACAAATCTTTTTTCGCACATGTTTTTGTAGAAAAAAAATTCCAAAACATCAGCTCGGGCAGTTGGGGAAGCCTTTGCTGCATTTTTAATGTCAAGGGTCTAAGCTAAAGGGGTGAATTGGGATCTTTGCCCAAAATGTACACAATGATTCGTCATGTGTGGTTTTTTTTTTTTTTTCCTAATGATTTTTATTAAATTATTTTTTTATACTTTTTGAATGAACATGCGCACCTCTGTTCAAAAAGTAAAAAAAAAAATCGTTAAAATGTTATAAAAATTGACTAAAGACGAAAAACTTACACAACCCTATACAAAACTATTATCTCAAACCCCTCAACCAAACAAAGTAAGTTCTCAGGTGTTCGGGCGAGCATATACGCACCTCGACTAATTCTGGCAGGAGTAATCCTCGACTAATACTAGGTCGAATGCAAAGTTGTCATACCTCAATTTGAACATTTTCTGTTAAAATGTTTTTGAACCTGTGATTTGGCATTCTTATCTACTGTCCCTACCAGAATCCTAACCATTCCTCTTCATCTACTCTTTCCTCATTCTGAGTCCAAGTCCAAAAAGTGTGTAACCAAACCACTGATATGCTTTGCTATATATGAAATACATGCACCAACTCCACCTATTCATTTCTTGTTTCAAACCCTAAGTCACTAGCCAAAAAAAAACCCTCATCCTCCTAAACTCTCTCCAATCCAATATCTCAAAACTACACTAAAAATTTCTCTCCCCTTTCCTAAACCAGGCTTATCATATGGAAACCAACAAATTGTTAGCTCTTTCAACCAAGGCCACACCCTACCTATTTCTCCTCACTTTCATTGCTTTATCTTCTTCCATCATCTCAGCTCAAGTCATGATCGATGATCAACCACCGGCCCCGGTCGTCCCTCCTGAACCATCGGATCAAATCAATCCCCCCCATACCTTGTCATTCTTCATGCACGACATCGTTGGGGGATCAACCCCGTCGGCTAGAATAGTCACCAATCATCATCTCAATGGCCAGATCCCTTTCGCCAAGCCCAATGGGGTGCCCCTAGATAGCAACAGTGATAATATTCCATTCCTCACTGGCCTAGGTGGCACCACATCAAGTATGATTCACAGCAATCGCGACGGAGGCCTACCAATCATGAATGGGCTCCAAAAGGTTGTTTTTGGCACGATAACGGTGATCGATGACGAACTAACCCAAGGGCGTGAGTTGGGGTCGGGTTTAATCGGCAAGGCGCAGGGGTTTTACGTGGCGAGTTCAGAGGAGGGGAGAACCCATACGATGGCGTTTACGGTTATGTTGGAGAGTGGAGGGTATGTTGATAGCATCAATTTGTTTGGAGTCCATCGGATGGCTGTGTCCGAGTCTCAAGTAGCCATAATGGGTGGTACTGGGAAGTATGTTAATGCAATGGGATTTGCTACAGTAAGGAATGTCGCGGCAGCCAATCAGGGCTTGACAGATGGCATCGAGACGTTGCTCGAGTTTATAGTGTATGTTAGTTACTGAATTTTGTTGTTCTCACTATGGATTTTGTTTTCTCTCAACTGAAACTCTCTGCGCAAGCAGAGATTTTTCCTTCCCTTTTTTTTTTTTTTGTCATTTGAGGTCAGTTGTATTTTAGCTACTGACTGGCTGGAGGAACTGAATGATTTTAGTTTCTTTCTTGTTACTTCTGTTGGAACAAATCAATTGGGGGTATTTTAGAACAAAAAGTGAAAGTCTTTCTCTTTTTTTCCCCAAATAATTCAATTATTCCATTTGAGCCAAACCCACCATAAATTTTGTTGTGCCCAAACAAACACCTCGCGCACGAAAACAGTATAATCAAGAGAAAAACAAGACACACCAATTTACGCGGTTCGGCCAAATCGGACCTACTTCCACAGGGAGGGGGTTTTCACTATAATCCAGAGAAAATCCGAGTTTTTGTGCTACACACTCACTCTCAATCTCACAATAATGAAAGCCTCACAGTTCTCTCATGTATCTCTCTCTCACACTCTCTGCCTCTCTCACTTTTGTCACACAAAATAAACTAGGCACATTCGAGTATTTATAGAGTTACACTTTGTCAATTACATTTCAGGCCCATGGCAAATTCAGGACAATGGCCCAATCAGGAAGCCATATTGACCATTACATTTCCTTCATTTCTATAGAACAAGTTACTGATAAATAGTAGTGGAGAATCATCTACGAGAGGCAATTAGAACTGGAATCATAGCCAAGGTTGGCAACAAGCATACATATCATATAATTCCCTAATTCATCAATCATATGTATCTGTATCCATCAATCCAAACATGAACCCTGTTTCATACATAGAACGAATACTAATTTGATGTGTTATTGAGAAACAAAAATAGTCAGATCAAATACCCTGATTTAAGGTAGAGGAAAAAAACCCTAAATTTGTTATGCACATTGAGAGGGAAAAAATTTGGGAAAATGACCAATAAATGGTTTTTAAAACTAATAATACCAATTACATGGTAAGGTTTTTCAAAATGACCGAATACATGACAAGGAAAAAAATAATTCCACATACATGGTACCAACAAATTACAGGTCCAAAATACCCTTCTCATTTTTTAAGCTTAACACACACACCTCCTTCCCATTGTTCTGAATGAAATATTTCAATAAAAGAATTGCACTCACGTTAGTTCAACTTGTCTTGCCAGTTGAGATCAAATCAAATCGTTTTGCATGTAACAACATTGCAACTTGCACCGTTAAAAACCATTGCAAAAAAAAGAATATTCACCGGAATAAGGACTACTGGGTTGCCAATTTCTCTTTCTCAATCCCACTTTTTGTATTAGGAAAGCAATATTTGCTCTTGAAATTGAGAAAAAAAATATTTCACTCCAGAGAATATTTCGATCCTCCTCCTCCTTCTTCGTTTTCCTTGTCACCTATTTCAAAAATCCCAACTACTGTATATACCTGGGGATGAAGAGAGAGAGATGATGGGTATTGTGGGTAGTAGAAGTCTAAAATACCATGTATGTGGAATTTTTTTTTTGCTTGTCATGTTTTGGTCATTTGCCAAACCATGCCCATGTTTTTGGCATAATTTTCCCTAAGCACCATGTTTTGGTCATTTACCCAAAGTTTTTCCTAATTGGATGAAATTCAAACAAAACCCTAATTTAAAAGGCCTTTAATTTTACAATCAGATATCCTAATTTAAGGGAGAGGGGGGAAAGTCCCATCTTTGTTTTGTACATTAAGAGGGAAAAAATGCCCTAATTTGAGAGGACAGAACCTGAGAGAGTAGTCGGGAGAGAGGAGTTGGTGGTGGTGCGTTGAGATGGTTTTCATTTTTGTGGGGTCGAGAGAAGGAACTGCGGTAAAATCGGCGGTGGGGCGATTTTGGTGATAAAGAGAGGTTTCACGCCGCACGAGTGGTGGTGGTCGGACGACATCGAGCGTTCTCGAGGGCGCAGTAGATGGTGGGTGGAGATCTGTACGACCGGTGGTGGACGATCGGTGGTTTTTGGTTTTGTCCTTATTTAAAAAAAACCCAACAGCATTTGTTAGTTTTGCAGAGATTTTTGTGGTTTCTTGGCTTTTCGGCAAAATAAAAAAGTATAAAATTATTAGCTAAACTTAAAGTCTTGTGAATAAAGACGGAAAATTATGACAAAAAAATACCGGTTTTTGGATTTTTTTTTGGTCAAAATTTGAAATTTCAATTTTGAATTGCCCATGTTTTTGGCCCAATTCCAAGCACCAGGATCATTGGGTGAATCGGTGCATATGTATCAAGTATAGCAAAATTGTTCAAAATTCGCGCGTTTGAGCCCTTTGTTTTGTAATTAGGGCTCAAAACTAAGAAAAGAAAGGGGAGGGAGGAGCAACGGCGAGAGGAAGTTAAAGATGAGTGCGTGGAATTTGGTAAAGGAGGCGGTGTTTATGGATGAAGTTGAGTTCCGGTAAATGATGCCCGGTTAACGCGGCCAGTGGTGGAATGTTAAATCGAACCATCCGGTGCCTCCGTTTTGATTGAAGGCAAGGTGCAAGATTTGATCGATTTTTGCTGGAGACTACAAGAGGTTTTTGAAACGAGTTCAACCGGTGAGGTTTCATCGTGAATAAAGGCGTTGTGCTCATGGCCGGATCCGAGGTCAAAATTTGAAATTTCAATTTTGAATTGCATCTAGGGCCGTTCGGTGTATCATTGGACCGGGCATTGGACATCCACTATACCGCATTGGTCGCTCGGCGAGGGCGAATGGATTGGTCAGCATTCAAAGAAATGCAGTGAGATTCCATGTTCCATTACCTCCCATTCTGAATTTGTTCGATTGGGTCCATGGTCACATTCAAGACAATGGAGATCTGGTTTTGGCTGAGCACTTCGCTGCTCCTTAAGTTGTATGGACTTTTGTTATCGTAGATACTGGATGAGGAGTAAATAAGAATGTAGGTATTCGTAGATACTGGATGAGGAGTAACTAAGAATGTAGGTATTCGTAGATACTGGTGGATAAGTAAAGGTAGGTTGAGGAGGATCAAACTCTTTGATGCATACCTACATTCTTAGTTACTCCTCATCCAATATCTACGAATACCTACATTCTTAGTTACTCCTCATCCAGTATCTACGAATACCTACATTCTTATTTACTCCTCATCCAGTATCTACGATAACAAAAGTCCATACAACTCAAGGAGCAGTCAAGGAGCACCGAAGTGCTCAGCCAAAACCAGATCTCCATTGTCTTGAATGTGACCACGGACCCAATCGAACAAATTCAGAATGGGAGGTAATGGAACATGGAATCTCACTGCATTTCTTTGAATGCTGACCAATCCATTCGCCCTCGCCGAGCGACCAATGCGGTAGTGGATGTCCAATCCTGGTCCAAGTACACCGACGGCCCTGGACAAAGCCTTTGCGTCGGATCCGGCCATGAGCACAACGCCTCTCTGATGAAACCTCACTGGTTGAACTCTGTTCTCAAAAACCTCTTGTAGAGTCTGCAGGCGATCGATCAAATCTTGCACCTCGCCTTCAACCGCCGGAGGCACCGGATGGTGCTGATTTAACATTACCGCTCGCGTTAACCGGGCATCATTTAGCTGGAACTCGACTTCATCCATCTCTTCAGCCGTCTCCTTTACCAAATTCCACGCACTCATCTTTAACTTCCTCTCGCCGTTGCTCCTCCCTCCCCCTTTCTCTTCCCTTCTAAGAGTTTTGAGCCCTAATTTTAAGGGCTCAAACGCGCGAATTTTGAACAATTTTGCTATACCTGATGACATATGCACCGATTCACCCAATGATCCTACGTTGAATGGTGGGCCCAGTGGGCAATTCAAAATTGAAAGTTCAAATTTTGACCCAAAAAAATCCAAAAAACCGGTTTTTTGTCATAATTTTCCGTCTTTATTCACAAGACTTTAAGTTTAGCTAATAATTTTATACTTTTTTTATTCCTGTCGTCGAGACAAGCCAAGAAACCACAAAAAATCGACCGAAAACTAACAAATGCAATTTTTTTTTGAATAAGGATCTAAAAGCGAACACCACATACGTACATATTGGCGGTTGTAAGTTTTAATACCAATCTTTGACATATCCTCATATAGCTTCGGAACAGGATAGAGAGAACTTTCAGCCCAACATGGTTTAAATGTACCGATGTGCTTTGTACCGATGTAAACAACTAGAGGAGGAACGTCCCCAAAATCAAACTCCTGAACATAGACAAAGTTAAGACCTGAGATGTATATTGTAGAGATTGATTCAATGAGGCAAATCTCTCTCTCTCTCTAAAAACAAAAAAAAAACAAAAAAAACCTAAGACATTGGAGAAGTGCATGTAGGATAGATAAACATACACGTCCCTCCTTGATGCACCTATTTTCTTTTTTCAGCAGTTGTTGCCTCTCCTTCAGCTCCCGCATGAATGCGGAACGGGTTAGGTCTGAAAGAGTTTCTGTCTGTTTACGATCGCCATCCAGCGCCGCCACGTCCAAACCCTAGATGAAAAGTGGACAATACAACAATTGTAATATTGCGAAACAAATTAAATGAAGCAAAGTAAATATGATGAGTATCAACCAAACAGTGTTCACATCCACACACTCAAACAGACACATAAGTTTTATGAAATATTGCTGAAGCCCACCGCATATTTAATTTGGTTATTCTTATGTAAAAATTGAATGAACTTGAAAAATATAACGATAAAACTGAAATGCATGGAGGTGAGCAACTCTAGTGATTCAAGCAATCAAACTCGCTTAAACATAATTGGCAAGTTTACAAGGAATTGAAATATAACAATAATAACGGATTTGGGGGCCCTGCCATGCACTAATCCGGCCGTCCGTGGCGAAAATACACGGCTCGGATCAAATCAAACTCCATGTGAGAGCCATTGCTTGGATTTGATCCGAGCCGTGCATTTTCGCAACGACCGGCCGGATGGGGTGCATGGCACGGTGCCATGCACCTGGGGCACAGCAGGGACCCCTTATCCAAGAATAACAAAGCAAATAGTAGACCAAATTGATAGTGCTTAGCAGTCAACACGTTGCAACTAAAATATTGTGACATAATCAAGACCTTCGACGAATTATACACACACAAAAATCAGTCGGACAAATATAATTTCTTTAGTGGGGTGTGACTAACTAAAAAGTTTCATGAAGTCACATTCACCCTTGCATTTTTTGTTGCATGTCCTTGATCACTTCTGCTGTATAAAGATATAATCTACCAATTTGCATAGATTTTCTATTTTGTTTGTTTTTTCTTTTATAACATAAATTAGCTGCCTCCATAATTTAGTTCAGATTAATTGGCATCCTCATTGTGTTTGTCTTTAATTTAATAATACATATATATAATATATATATATATACACACACACACACACACATAGGGAAATCAGAAACCAGCATGGTTTGAAGCCCACTATATACAGAAGTTCTTCATTTCGTGCCAAATTAACAAAAATTCAACAAAAAATGAGAAGAATGTATTATGCTTGGACTGTAGCACAAGTATTTGCCCTCACTGTGTGCCCTCACATCGATTTCAACTTTCAATCTTGGGGAGGGGCCGCCGCCCGGTGTCTCTCTTTCTCTTTTTCTCTCTCTAAAACTCTCCTCCCGCCTCTCGTGTAACAATTCTTTATTTGCCAACTTTTTTCCAGGTGGTTGGCAGCCACCTCCAAAGCCAAACAAAGCCCCAAACTTCTCGTTGACATGAAGAACAAAAGAGTTCTTTTCGCAGAAGCAGGGAAAGGCTTGGTTGATTTCCTCTTCCACCTTCTCTAATTGCGCGTTGGAACTGTGGTTAGGCTCCTCACAAAACAAAACATGGTGGGCACTCTGGGCGACATCTGCGAAAGCATCAAAAACCTTAGCGAAACCTACATCCAATCAAACCATACCAAAGACTCTTGGCTTAAACTTCTTACTTGGATCCAATTAATAGTACTATTGCCTCAAAGACCACTTCTTGGAAAGAAATGCATGCAAAAGCACCCCATGGTGGCTCCTCTCAGCTGGTATTTTGGAACGGAACGATTCATTGGATGAATCCTCCCAATGTTCATATTACGTTGATACAGAGAATCTGACTGGAACCCTTTTGCCTAACGTTCCTTTCGTCCTTGCAAAACATATATAAGACCCGTGTTTTTGGAGAATGTGGTGGCAGTTTGCTCAGACTCATGAGGACATTACTATGAGTATCAGAATCCTTGCTTTTGTTGGTGGCCGATGGAAAAGAATGAGGTTTAAGATGTGTTGGTCCCTTTGATATCAAAAGTACGTACGTTTGAAATGAATTTTCTCACTGTGTTTATTATTATTATTTTTTATTTTTTATAACTAGATGTCTGGGCTAGCTTGAGCACACCTCTAAGTACCCCAGTGGCTCCAAGAGTTTGGTAGCAAATTTTCAGACTATGTTTGGATTACGAATTTGTGGAAAAAATTACCAACAACAAGGACTACAATAGGAAACCAAAGAAATGAATCTAACTGCTTTTACCAGAGCTTCCGAATTTCCCGGTGGGATCTCAGACGGTAAAAAAAGACAGATAAGGTCCCTCCAAGCTTGTCTTCAAATGTTTGGCATCCCTCACTGGATGTCAATTTTGGCAGCAATGTCAAGCCTGATTTTGCTTGAAAAAGTAACCATTTAGAACTCTAAATTTGAAGCCAAGGTTGGAGAGGGAGAGAATTTGGATATATATATCCAAATTGCTGTCAAAAACTAATGAAAAAGTAACCATTTTTTGGATTAGCTTTGATCTGCTTCAGTTGTACCAAACATTGGGGCACAAAATTCGAATTGTAAGGGCCAAGCCAAAAGAAGTTCAAGGAGTTGATGGGGGTTTACTTTTGAAGATCAAATTCAATCAATGCTCTATTTTCAATCTCATTCATTCATGCAGCACTCACACAAACACATAAAAAGATACATGAAACAAACATTAACTCAAAACAACAATCCACAGCAGATAAGGGACTCAAATGAATCCCATTATAGAGTGTCAGACTCTAGGGAGTGAGATAAACATTGAACTGGGTGATGGTTTCCACACCATCAGTTGTGTGCTGATCCACCTGATTCAGAAGAGTCTCAATGGTGGCATACCCTTTTGCATTCTCATACTTCCCGGTCCCACCAATCACCGCGATATCAGAAATTGGCGATCCGGTCCTGTGGATCCCGAAGAAACTAACAGTATCCTCCACGACATGACCCTCATCGCCCCCGTGGAACAACGCGGTTAAAACAAGCGTGTGGCTGGTCCCATCCAACGAGCTGGCCAAGTAAAAACCCTGTGCTTGTCCTACGACACCGGACCCCAGCTCGTGCCCCTCGGTTAACTCATTGTCAACCACGGTTATGGACCCGAACATGAGTTGTTGGAGGGTCAGGCCTGTTGGGAGCTGACCTGCGGAGACAAAGGGCAGGTTGTTGGTCCCAGTTGCCAAGTTGTTGTTGTTGTTGTTGTTTTGGATCGTGGTGGAGCTTGGTGAGCCGTTGAGGCCCACGAGGAAAGGGGCGTTGTTGTTGTTGATGACGCCGGTGACGCTGTTGAGTGGCACCCCGCCGTTGATAGGGAAGACTTGGGAGTTGGGTTTGGAGAAAGGGAGGTTGTTGACATCAGAGTTGGCCACGATACCGGTTACCACCCTCCCCGACGGGTGGGTCCCGCCTAGTATGTCGTGCATGAAGAAGGACAATGGAGCATTTGTTGGTTCCGTGGTGGCGGACACCGGGACGGTGGGTCCAGTTGTTGTGGTGGTCGGAGTTGTTGCTGCTGCTGCTACGGGTGCTGCGTCAGGTGGTGTTACGGTATTAGCCACTCCTGCTTCGGGCGTTGTCGTGGCAACAGGGGCGACCACCGGGACAGGTCCATTTGGGAGAGTAGTGGTTGGCCCGGCCACTGGTGTCACGCCAGTTGTAGGCGTGCTCCCAGTAGTAGTGGCCGGGACTTGACCACTTGGTAATGTGGTGGTTGGGTCCGCCACTGGCGCCACGACGGGGACATCGTCGGGCGTGTCGCCTGGGATCGGGATTTCCGGGTCCGTTTCATCGAGTATCCGAGCTGAGTTGACACATCCGAGGCTGAGGGCAACCAACAAGAGACAGAAGGTGAACTTCATTGTTTTGGAGGAGATTGCAACTGACTTGGACATTTTAGTACTTGGAAAGGAGAATAGGTCAGATATGAGAGGGGTTTGGTTATGTTTTGGAGGACAGAGGGAGTAAAAATGTGTATTTATAGTTTTGAGTAGACCCTCATAGGGGGTGGATCTGGTTCTATTTTGTGCCCATACAAAATTGTGAATGGAGCTGATGAGATGGAGTAGGTATTGCCCTTATTTTGCAGGGCCTGTTTAATAATGGAGTACTCATGACAAAGGGTTCTTTGTGGTTCTGTTATGTTGGATTGGTTGGAAATCACAGAAATTTTCTTCCCCTTTAGACATTTTTTGGTTTGACAGCAGCAGTCATCTGTCAATTAGCTAGAATATGGTGATGATATACGTTAGTAGCTTTCTTGTTTTATAGACTGGTAGACAAGAGTTGAAAATTCCTAATGCAAAATCACTTGGAATGGTTATGTTTCAGTCCATGTTGATTTTCTTAGACGAATCCATGCACACAATCTGGAAGAATGATCATTCATTGGGACAAATTGTCTCGAGGGGATTCAGATCATATGCAAGTCCAAATTATTGAATTAAAATTCATCTTTAACTTTTTAATGCAAATTTAATGCTTTAATAATGTGGAAGAATTGGAAACTTGGCACCAATGACATGTTTTTTTGGTGCAAAAATGAAAGTGTATATGGTAACTCGTCACCTCCGTCAATGAGTATTGCCCCGCCACACAACATCATTTTTTGTAGGATACCACACTGCACCTATGTCGGGACCAAAGCTAAGATCTCACCACGCATGGGTGGTGTTAGGAGTGTGTTTAGCTCTAATGAGGTGCTATGGGGACTTGAACCTGGACCTTGTCCTACCAAGTCCAAATTTCCAATCACTAAGGTCTGAACCAACTCCTCATTTGTGGCACCGATGACATTGCCAACAAACAAAAAATAGATGAAATCAAATTTTACCAAAATAAAATGCTAAATTTTGATAATAGCAAGACCCAAATGGTATACAGTGCAGTTGACCGTTGACGCTTTCTTTATACTCCCATGCGATAGATACAGCGGGGTTTAAGTCCTGTTCTCCTTCTCCCTCTCTATCTAACATCTAATACTATACTGACCCGTTGATCGTTTGCTCAGATAAAAAAAGTTGATAACCACCAGACAAATGAGTACATGATTAGTATAATAATCAAAATGTTTAGGAAAACACAATTTAAGATACAAATGTATTTGGAGCCTTTCAATGCATACGAATTCATCTATATTCAACAATTCCGGACACAATTGTTTCCAGAGCTACACAGTATATATAGATTCACAGCCGGTTCGATCCGGTTTTTGGGTCCGGGCTTGGCGGTTTAACCTAATAAAAGGTCCATATCCATTGGGTGTGTTTACTGCAATACTATTTCTCTCTTCCCTCGCTCGCAGCGACTTTTGTTGGATCTACACTCATTTCCTTCACCCCATGGATTCTATCTAGGGTTTAAAAGGGTTTTAACATCACACCCACCACTCTCTTCTAAACTAGGGTTTTGACTTCCCACTCTCACTGTCACAAACCCTAGACCTTCCAAACCTCTTTCCTCAGTTTCCATTTTCTAGGGTTTTTTCGCCATGTACCTCTACAACCTCACTCTCCACCAATCCACCGGCATAATCTGCGCCATCAACGGCAATTTCTCCGGCGGCAAAACCCAGGAGATCGCCGTCGCACGTGGCAAAGTCCTCGACCTCCTCCGCCCAGACGACAACGGTAAGATCCAAACCCTACTCTCCGTTGATATCTTCGGCTGCATCCGTTCCATCGCTCAGTTTCGTTTAACCGGCGCCCAAAAAGACTATATCGTGGTCGGGTCTGACTCGGGTCGGATTGTAATCCTCGAATACAACAAAGAAAAAAATGTTTTCGATAAAATCCACCAGGAAACCTTCGGGAAATCGGGCTGTCGCCGGATTGTTCCCGGCCAGTACCTGGCCGTTGACCCAAAGGGTAGGGCTGTTATGATTGGTGCTTGTGAGAAGCAGAAACTAGTTTATGTCTTGAATAGGGATACAGCGGCTAGGTTAACTATTTCGTCCCCTTTAGAAGCGCATAAATCGCATACGATTACGTATAATATATGTGGAGTGGATTGTGGGTTTGATAACCCTGTGTTTGCGGCAATTGAGTTGGATTACTCTGAGGCGGATCAGGATTCGACTGGGCTAGCTGCGTCTGAGGCCCAGAAGGTTCTGACTTTTTATGAGCTTGATTTGGGGTTGAATCATGTTTCTAGGAAATGGTCTGAACAGGTTGATAATGGTGCTAATATGCTTGTTAATGTTCCGGGTGGTGGTGATGGACCTAGTGGTGTGCTTGTGTGTGCGGAGAATTTGGTTATATATAAGAACCAGGGTCACCCGGATGTGCGTGCTGTCATTCCCAGGAGAGGGGATTTACCAGCTGAACGTGGGGTCCTTGTTGTTTCTGCTGCTATGCACAAGCAAAAGTCTATGTTCTTCTTTCTTCTGCAAACGGAGTATGGAGATATTTTTAAGGTTACTTTGGATCACGATAACGACCGTGTGAAGGAGTTAAAGATTAAGTATTTTGATACGATACCCGTGACATCTTCCTTGTGCGTATTGAAATCGGGGTTTCTTTTTGCTGCTTCAGAGTTTGGGAATCATGCTTTGTATCAGTTTCAGGCAATAGGGGATGAGCCTGATGTAGAGTCTTCATCAGCTACTTTGATGGAAACAGAAGACGGTTACCAGCCTGTATTTTTCCAGCCTAGAAGACTTAAGAACCTTGTTAGGATCGACCAAGTTGAGAGCTTGATGCCAATAATGGACATGAAAGTTGCAAACCTTTTTGACGAAGAAACCCCTCAACTGTTCTCCCTTTGCGGGAGGGGTCCGCGTTCATCTCTTAGGATTTTAAGGCCTGGTTTGGCTATAAGTGAAATGGCTGTGTCACAGCTTCCTGGTGTCCCAAGTGCTGTCTGGACAGTGAAGAAGAATGTAAACGATGAGTTTGATGCTTACATTGTCGTTTCGTTTGCAAATGCAACTCTTGTCCTTTCTATTGGTGAGACAGTCGAAGAAGTTAGTGATAGTGGGTTCCTTGATACGACCCCATCGCTCTCTGTTTCTTTGATAGGCGATGATTCTTTAATGCAAGTTCATCCGAGTGGTATTAGGCACATTAGGGAAGATGGACGTATAAACGAGTGGAGAACTCCTGGAAAGAGGACAATTGTTAAGGTTGGCTCTAATAGACTTCAGGTGGTTATTGCGCTGAGTGGGGGAGAGCTGATATATTTTGAGGTAGATATGACTGGTCAGTTGATGGAGGTTGAAAAACACGAAATGTCTGGGGATGTTGCTTGTTTGGACATTGCTCCTGTTCCAGAAGGACGACAAAGGTCGCGATTCCTAGCCGTTGGATCATATGACAACTGCATCCGTATCTTATCTCTGGATCCTGATGATTGTATGCAAGTCTTAAGTCTACAAAGTGTCTCCTCACCTCCTGAATCTCTTCTTTTCTTGAAGTCCAGGCTTCTGTTGGTGGGGAAGATGGTGCAGATCACCCTGCTAGTCTTTTTCTCAATGCTGGTTTACAAAATGGGGTTTTGTTCAGAACAGTGGTGGATATGGTGACAGGTCAGCTTTCGGATGCCCGTTCGCGATTCTTAGGACTCAGAGCCCCAAAGTTATTTTCTGTGGTTGTCAGAGGGCGGCGCGCTATGCTTTGCTTGTCAAGTAGACCATGGCTTGGTTACATACACCAGGGTCACTTCCTTCTAACACCCCTTTCTTATGAGACTCTTGAATATGCAGCCTCTTTCTCATCCGATCAGTGCGCGGAAGGTGTTGTCTCTGTTGCTGGGGATGCATTGAGGGTTTTTACAATTGAGCGATTGGGAGAAACGTTCAATGAAACTGCGATACCATTAAGGTACACCCCAAGGAAGTTTGTGCTTCAACCAAAGAGGAAACTATTGGTTATTATTGAGAGTGATCAAGGGGCATTTACGGCAGAGCAGCGGGAAGCTATTAAAAAGGAGTGCTTTGAGGATGCCGGAATGGGGGAAAATGGCAAGGTGGAAAACATGGAGAATGGTGGCGATGATGAGGACAAAGAGATCCCTTCTCAGATGAGCAATACGGTTACCCTAAGGCAGAGTCAGAAAAGTGGGTATCTTGTATAAGGGTTCTTGACCCAAGGACGGCAAACACTACCTGTTTGCTGGAGCTTCAGGATAATGAGGCTGCTTTCAGCATTTGCATGGTGAATTTTCATGATAAGGAGTATGGAACCCTTTTGGCTGTGGGTACGGCTAAGGGGTTGCAATTTTGGCCCAAGAGATCTATTGTAGCCGGTTATATCCATATATATAGGTTTGTGGAAGAGGGGAGATCCCTTGAGCTTTTGCACAAGACGCAAGTAGATGGTGTTCCTCTTGCTTTGTGCCAGTTCCAGGGAAGATTACTTGCTGGAATAGGATCTGTGCTCAGATTGTACGATTTGGGGAAAAGGAGGTTGCTTAGAAAGTGTGAGAATAAGATGTTTCCCAACACAATCAACTCTATTCATACCTATCGTGATCGCATTTATGTAGGTGACATTCAGGAGGTATGTTCTCTGCTGCTTAATTGGCTTTTTGGCCCTAACACATGCTTTTCTGCCGTAAATTTCTGGACCAACTGTAATTTATTTGTTTCTGCCAAATATTATCTTCTTTAGTTCTTATTGACTATCAATCAGCTCCATTCATACCTGTCGTGATCGTATATATTGACTCGGTTGTAATTGTGGTGGTTCTATCTATAATATTTGGGCCAATACTCCCTTTGATGTTTAGGTCATTCAACTATTAGGCATATAACACTATCCAGCTTTTAGCTTTACTTGCAAGCCTACACGAAGTAGAGTTCTTTGTTTTTTTTGGCTCCATTGATTTCTGCATTCTGCACTGATTATTCATGCTTCTGTTTCTTTTCTCTGTGCAGTCATTCCATTATTGCAAATATAGACGCGATGAAAATCAGTTATACATATTTGCCGATGATTCTGTGCCAAGATGGCTTACTGCATCATACCACATAGACTTTGACACCATGGCTGGTGCGGACAAGTTTGGGAATATCTATTTTGTGCGTTTACCACAGGATGTGTCAGATGAGATTGAAGAAGATCCAACTGGTGGGAAAATTAAGTGGGAGCAGGGGAAGCTGAATGGAGCTCCTAACAAGGTAGAGGAAATAGTGCAGTTTCATGTCGGTGATGTGGTCACGTGCTTGCAAAAGGCATCTCTAATTCCAAGTGGTGGAGAGTGCCTCATTTATGGGACTGTGATGGGAAGTTTGGGTGCATTGCTTGCTTTTACTTCTCGAGACGAAGTTGACTTCTTTTCTCATTTGGAGATGCATATGAGGCAGGAAAACCCTCCTCTGTGTGGAAGAGATCATATGGCGTATCGATCTGCCTATTTTCCTGTTAAGGTAAATCTTTTGCATCTTATGTGCCTTTTTCCGCCTAAAATTTCGCCACTATTTTGCATAGCATCAGTTCCATTCGGAGGACTGTAAGATGTTACATGTGATTCCATCTTTTAATTGTTATGATTCTCTTGAATGTTCAACTATTCCTTGGGGATAGCTTCAGAAGTGTTGTACCATTTTCCCCTTCTTTTGGGGTTTTCAATCCCTTGATTATTGTAGCCATAGGCGCTATGATTATACACAGATGGTAGATAGATGGTTTCTCGGGGTTGGTGTTGGTACTCAACTTTTTGAAGGGAAATATATTTCTTCAAATGTGACTGGTGTCGAAAGTCAAAACAGACTTTACTTACTCCTCTGCCTGCTTTTGAAACAGATTTACTTCTCAACTTGTTTTTGTATTTTTTCCCCTCTTTTTTGGGAATAGAAATGTATGGTGGAAAGTTATGTCTTTGTTTCTGTGAAAATAAAGAGTGAATGGTTGTGGAAAACAAAGTGGAATATGATTGCATTTCTGTTGACTGATTATGCATCTGTGAGGTGCATTAGACAAACTTGGGATAATTGACTGTCTTCACGACCATTGCCAGGACATAGTTCACGACATTTTCATGGCATAAGAGAGTTGTCAAAATGTTAGGGCAATATAGTTTATGATCGTTTAATCATGCATATAGTTTGTTACTTCAATAGTTTTTGTATGCTTGGATGATCTGTTGTGTGAGTTGGGAGGATGGAGCTGAAAGTTCCTGCAATATTTTTTTTTATATTTTCTTACGCCTGAACTCCGATGTCCATTTTTCATTTAGCACCTATTTTAGCTCCTCTGTAGTAAGTTTGCTGATTCGTTTTGACTTGTTTCCATTATTCGTACAATGAAGCTTTGTTCAGACACTTGGAGTCATGGACTCTAGTTGACATGGTAACATATGCATCTGAAATAGTTTTTGGGCAAAAGCAGAATATGAAGAAAGTTGACTACTTGTGTGTCGTTTGAAATAACCTCTAACTGATGGGATAATTTTGTAGGATGTGATTGATGGAGATTTGTGCGAGCAGTTTCCGACACTGCCTATGGATTTGCAAAGGAAAATAGCTGACGAATTGGATAGAACTCCAGGAGAGATTTTGAAGAAACTTGAAGAGGTTCGAAATAAGATCATTTGAGGAGGATTGAACCGAAGGTATGGCAAGTCTTACATGCATATAAATGTTGTTGGTGTACCTTGTATGTGTTTTAGATGCATCTTTTATCTAAGTACATACATAAAGGTTATTATGACATCCACATCAGAGTAATTTTGTGCTGTTTAATGGCACACGAGGCCAAAGCAGCTTATTTGTAAATCTGTAAAGATAAAAGGCAAACCAAAAAATGAACTCTAAGCAACACTCCGCCATGAGCAGCACTCATAGTTAATGTAAACTGTTAAAGCGTCTAACTCAAAACCCATTGGCAATGAGTGGGCTCATATACTAGTTTTTGGAGGTGATTATTAACCATTGACCACTGTGGGACAAGCTCTAACACTCCACAATACGTGCAACCCTCACTCGCAACTATCAACCATCAACGACAAACAAAGGGGGAACAAACCATCAACTGTATAGTATAGAGTCTTGTCCAAAAGCCTCCGAAAGCCTAGCTATGATATCATGTTAAAGCATCCAACTCAAAACCAATTGGCAATGAGTGGAGAAGCCGCCCAGGCTCATGTACTAATGTTTTCGGAGGTGATTATTAACCAATGTGGGACAAGCTCTATAAGCTTTCGTTTTTACCAAAACAGATTATACTCCCTCCATCAGATTGCTTTGTCGACTGTTTGTGCATTTTGAAAAATCAGTGAGAGAATCCTGCGGCATTCATCTTTTGCGCTTTCTTATTTAGTAAGTTAAGATTTCAACAAACCTCAAGATCATGGATGAGCAAATTTGGAAAGTTAAGATAAGGTGCATATTATGTCTCGTTAAAAGTTGGAATTCAAATGGAGGACCAACAATATGGATATAGGGGGTATCAATTACTTTCATTGCTTGGTTGATGATCTGCCTCACACGGTAGAAATCAATGAACATTCTTTATTGTACCAATGCCTGTATTTTAGACAACAGTATGTTGTGGACTCTTAAGTAATTGAGTGTGCGTATTTGCATAGGTACACTTCCCAGCATATGTGAATTGCGGGATCAGCTTGTAGTTAGAGTTGCGAGGTGATGCATCGTTGAGGTTGCTCATGGCGAGAATGTCTCATCTGATGGAGCTGCTTTCAACAAGGCGTGGATGGAGCTGCTTCAACAAGACGTGGATGGAGCATATAAGGGACCGGAAGCGAAACTTGTATTGCCTAAAGAATTGTTCTCATTTCTTCGGATATTTTGTTGTTGTACCTAGGTAGTGGCAGATTTTTCAGTCTATGATTGTGATTTTGGTTTTCTCGCTCTCTCTTAGAGTAGTTGCAATGACTGAAGATTGCTTCATAATCTCTCTTTCTTGATAGGTATCCGAATTCATGTGAAACACGACCAGCCATTTTCGTTCATGCATGGTTCAACGAGTAATATCTACGTCCATACATGTACACATCTGTATCTGCTATTTGTGGACAAAAAATACATCATCCAGGAAAATTCATCTGTGTAACAAGCGGTCATGATCCTTTGATCTGGGTTTTATTACAATGCTTCACAATTTAGATAGGGTTGAGAGGTTTCATCGATGGGCCGCAAATCACGACATGTGGTCCTAGTTATATCTGATGGGCTATTATTGAAGCATGCGTTGCATCTTGAAATAGAATTTCCCCATACTCTATTTGCATGTTGAGCAGAGAAAGGGCTGAGGAAGTGGGAGCCAATATGAGACTCAAAACCAGGACCTCGTATCCATTAAAGGAGGATTGGGATCCTCTCCATCTTGCAATTAAACCATCTCAATAAGCACAACCCGACTTCAATTTTAAGTTTCTACCGAACTTTCATTCACTTGAACTGCCTTGGAGCAAGTTACCATTTTCGAGCTTTTGCTCATTCTCCAACTTCGAATTCCTCACGGCAACTCTTACAACCAGGCAACAATGTCGGAAAACACACAAATAATCTGAACCATTCAATAATTTTTTGAATGTCCTTACAAGAAATCAGTTCAATTGGATATGCGTAAGTGATTGATCTAAACTTCAAGTTTTTCATTCAGACTTTAGATCCTGAAACGGTACAAAATGGGTCTATACCCCTAGCACGGTCCATTCTCTACCCTGATTTATTTGAAAACCTACTCAAAATTTTCAAATCCGATACTTAAAAAGATTGTTCCAGAAACTGACCTATTCCTAAACTGACTTAAAAATTGATTTATTACATATTTTACGAGAAAAAACCAATTTCTAACTCCTAGAGTGTTCAATTTGTAATATAATATTGTGGTTTTTCAAAACAAGCTCTAAATTCCCCTTGGCTATGAGAAGCCCTCTCTATCACATTCTTTATTTATTGTCAGGAATACTCTACTTCCCTCTCAGTCTTATTCATTAGTTCCGGTCATTTTTTTCCTGAGATCAATACACTTTTTTATATAGATGAGATTGTTTTTATGATACCTACACTTTTCACGTCATTTACAATAATTCTCTTCAAACTTTTCACATCATTTACAATAATTCTTCAATTTTTTCATATCATGCACAGGGATGCTTGTCTGAATTTCAAACCTTGTGGCCGCCTCCTTTTTTTTTTTTTTTTTTTATAAATTTTATCTTCTTGTTCCCGTTCGTTTTCGAGCATATATTTATTTTTAATGGTAACTAACCAAAGGACTAATAGTCGAATAAACAAATTCTTATTCTTTTCTTTATTATTATTATTTTGTCTAAACGAGAAATCTAAACTAATCTAATCTAGCAACACCACACGCTCCTAATGGCTTGAACCCTGACCACCACTAAAGGAGGCATTGAGCCATGCCGTTGAGCTAAGAGCTCGCTGGCTATCCTTTTCGTAACCATACCTAACAAAGAAGGCAAAAATATAGCTTCAAATTTCTTTTCTCATGGTTCTCCCTTCCCCCCTCCAAATCCAAAATCCAAACACAACCTAAGGAAAATATAACTCCTGTAACCATTGATCACATAAACCATCCATACTATAAGTCTATAACAATATCTGAAGCAAACAGGCAAACAGGTGGAGATAGCCATCGACAACAACAAAGAGATCAAATAATACACAAGGATGATTCCCACCATCAAAAGAAAAAAAAATATCAAGGTACTAGTCATTTATATACAAAAACATCAAATTTAGAACTGCCATCAATCTTTTCCATTGGCTTCTGCTCTTTGAGTTTAAACAATATGTGAAAAAACAAAATCAAATCAGAGTGACCGATACGGACACTGTATCTTTGGTCAAGTTATCTACAAGCGCAGAACCACCACAGGGGAAGGCCTGGCAATGAATTGTTGTACTAGTCATTTCAGGTACCGGCAATCGGTGAGACACCAAGCTTTATCGGTATTGAGGACTTTGAAGTGGCTCCTTTGCTCTCTCGGCCTCATCGCTTCTGATGATTCGATTTCGGTAGCTAAGGTGGCAACTGCGAGTTCTGGTTCTGACGACTCCCCATCTGCTGATCTTTTTTCTGCTGACCCCCTTGTTAATTATGTGGATTACATGCTCCATAAAAAGAAAGCCCAGATCAAAAGAGGTTATCGAAGGAAACCTATATGGACTAAAAATCCTTTGAAAGCTGCCATCTTTTCTAGGACGTTTAGCCGGTATCAAAAAGTGGAGAAGTTGAAGACTTTTAAGTTGGGCTTGAAGATGGGAAGTAATGCTAAGAATCCTTATAGCTTGTCCAAGAATGAATCTGGGGACAGCCGACATTCTAACTTCGGGCCCAAGCACTTGACTCAAGAGGGACGAAGTAGCATGGAGAAAAGGGTGGAGGAAGAATTTTTAATTTCTTTAAACTCTCAATATTAACCTTCTTCCAGGCGATGAAGCTATCTTAAAGGACTTCAATAGAACTCTATCTTAGAGCTGTCTAATGGTTGGTTTTTTCTGCTGTTTCTTCGATGAAGTTTGAGGAACATCTTAGTTTTTGGTGTAGGCGGTGTGGTCCAAGAGGCCTGGCAAGGGCTTTATTCTGGGCTGTAGCGACTTAGGGCGGTGTAGTTGGCTTCATCAGGCAGTGTAGGGGTGGCTTTCTCCTTTTCCTTTTTTCTTTCATTCAACTTTGGTTGGATGTCCCCTCCCCCTTTCCTCAATGTACCCTTATCAAGTTTTCTTAATAAATTTTCTTCTTTCGATAAAAAAAAAAAAAAAAAACATCACATGAGACCATTAGCTGAATTTACCTTTTTACACTTCATTTAAAATTTCCTGTTAAGACTTTTTTACACTGTAAAAATTTAAGTACCTCTTTCAAATCCTTCCCGGCTGAGCGTGGGAGATCATAAGAGGTTCATCAGATGCTTGGTGTGTAGCTTAGGTTGACGGTGAAACCAATAACCATGGGCAGACAAGACCCTGTCCAAGAGGTCTTGCGGCACTGTCTCCCCCTTCTTTGATGGGGGGAGATGCTTGCTGTGTGAACCAATGTTTTCAACTTATCCTGCATATACAGAAACACAAACTCATTACAAAGGAACAGTTTTGCTTGTCTAAATAGGAAATACCTAACTGATAACAAATGGCCTACTCCAAAACAACCCGTGTGATTCCCCATCCACAAGTTACAGTAATCTTAGCCTAGAAAAGCCAATAGTGGGCTTTATATTCTCGAAAATCGGTCTTTTACTCTGCTATGTGGGTTGTGCTTGAATTTGTTATCTCACTTGCCTTTAGGGTTGGTAGTAGCGAGATCCCCTACGATGAGATTTGTTTCTAATCGCCTTAAATATATTCCTTGTACTCATTTTCTTTTTTTTTTTGTGTGTGTGTGTGTAAATCATTCCATCCATATATTTGCATATGTGGAACCATAAAAACACGTTCACAAAGCAGCAAAATATTGGGCAAAGATGTATCTGTTTGGTTGTACGCCCACAGGCCCTACGTCAGGTCATCCTAATGAGAGATATGACAGATATATAAATGAGAAGTTCGAAACAAATATAACAAGCCTATTATCGTGATATTCTGAACATGAATACTCTTGAAGGATCTCTACCGAGGTATAGCAATGGCACGCCAATAAAATTGTATCTGGGAGTTTTTACCATATTACTAACCTCTGAATCTGACACCCTGCCCCTTTTTTTTTGTGTCATTGTTAATTGCCATTCCTATACATGGTGCATGCACCCTATAGATCCTTATGACTTATCCTAGTTCGAAATGCATTTTTCTTACCTTCAAGTTCACATAAGTTCGATGATCTGCATTCTCAAAAGCACTCAGTTTAACATCGCTCCACCTGAAGAATCTGATACTAATTAGAAGCGGCGAAAGGATCCTTGGAAAGGAATGCACAATAGGCATAATACTCCCTAACATTTGAATATTTGCCCACCTTCCGGTTCCAAATTTCTCAACTGCTTCGACCAGTGCTTCTACTTCTGACACAGAGAAAGGTCTCCTGGTTCTACGCTGTACGAGCTCAGATCAACTAGTTTTCTGGTTCCTGGGAACCACAGCAAGTGTTTCGACACTCACTACTGGTACGACAACCAAGCTCTGGAATCTGGTGCTGTTCCATCTGTTAGAACTTCGTGAGTGCAAGGGACCAATTCATGGTTAGTTTCAACATTGTTATCCAAATTAGTCTCTGGTGATTGATCAAATGAAGCATTTAAGACCTCCGAATCCAAAATGGGGCTGGCTGCCGTCACAAATTAACATTACCTGGATAACTGATAGTGAGTCTCGTGTGGCAGCAAAATTGGAAGTTCTTTTCGACTCAGACGTGGAAAAGCTATAGCATAACCATGCTCCAACATGAAACCCAAATTACCCTGGTCTTCATTATGAGAAATACCCACTTATAGCAGAGTTTTGTTATCATCTTTTACTTTGTTCCCATGAACAACTACTCCAACATGTAATCCACCTTGACGTATAGCAGCCACAGCCTCAATAACAGTCCTCTTCAAAAAAAAAAAAATTATAAAAAAAATACAGCAACATAAAAGTAAGGAAACATTTCTAAAAAGATTTCATATAGCTTAAGATAATCGAATCCAATCCAATTGTAAAATAAAAATGTACTGGGGACCTTCAGATTATATTTTTGACATACATACAAGAGAGAACAAGGAAATTGCCTACCTGCAACGACCCAACAGTAGTTTTCTGGGATGTCAATACAAAACTCTGGTACCTTGAAAGACATAATGCTGAACTTCACTGAAAAAAGAAAACAGTGCATGTGAGAAACTCTTGGAACAATATTGCAATCAATTGAGAGAATTTAACTATGTTACTCCTCGCAGAGAGATGATGCGCAGGCAAATTTCTTATAGTGGGGATTCACTTCTACATTACCAAGAGAATCCCTCGACTTGAAGGATGTTTGATGGCCTCAAAGGAGGATGATACAACTTTTGCTGCACACAGACCTGGAAAAGACACTAAAATTAGATAAATAAAAATGGCATACTGTAAGCTTTAACTCTCAACAAAGAGAAAATTAAGGACCTCTTGGAAAATCCTTAGTTGATCTCGTCTTCTCTCCCTTCATACCCTCCTCCATAGCATGTTTTGAATAAAAATGTGTATTCAGTATATATTTGTTGGAATTTTGTGAATGAAACCGGGGCACTCGGAGGGTCTTCCCGAGGCAACCGAGACCACCCCACGGATTCAACACGTTATGCAATTAACGCTGGTAACTCCCCACATGAATATGGAGATTATGGCAGATTTTGAATCATATTCAAATTCAGATTAAAGGCTGCGGCTACAGAATCAAAGATGAATTACAGAATTCATTGGCTGATTCATTCTGCCTATTGAATGGGAGGCTCCCCCATTAATCCCGTATTGATGATATCAGCTCCTTTTTCCAGCTATAAAAGGGTAGCTGTATTGTGTGTTTCAACATCAGAAATTCGTGCAACTCATTCTATTCCAGAAAGTCATTTTTTGAGAGAGAGAGGCAGACGTTGTTTTAGTTCGCCAAGGCTTCCAGCGGTGGTGTTCCGGTGGTCGTGGTTCTAGCCGTTGTATCCTGGGACGAAACGTCGAGTCAACCTACAAAACCCACGGTAGGCGGCGCATCTTTGTTAAGGAGAGTGTGGTTACACACGACTCGGCCTTCCGAAAACTATTTGTATATTCTGTTTTCATATTCTGTCTAGTTTATTTCTGTTCATGTAATTCAGTTTCGTTGTAATTTGTTCATATATAATTATATCAGAGGAATTTGTTCTTTGGAATTTCGGATTGCCACTGTAATTTTTCCAACAATATTTTGTATGTATTTCAGTGTGAGTGTTCATTAGTTGCCTTAATAAAGAAGTTTTTTTTTTTGAACTGCTTAATAAAGAAGTTTACACGACTCTTTTGCGTCTCAATAGAAAATATAAGTAGGTCGAATTTGTACAAGTAGACCTGCGAGGAAATGGATGAGATCGAGGCCCAGCGTAATAGCATTTGGTTGACCCGAGCCTTGATGAACATCGAACACCATGACGTTCCCGAAGAGCTTGAAAATATGTTTACAGCTTTAACCCAGCGGCTTCAAGAACTATGGGTTGAGTTCTAAGAGAGGCTTCCTGAGTTGCATTTCCATGAGGTAGGGGTGGTGCTTCTTGCCGATGCTGATGCCAGGGCGCTCTTTAGAGCTATGGAAGAGGTTGGACGGGGATTTCGGGTTTTGGATTTCCTTCCTTCTTTTTTAATTCTCTCTAAGACCAGACCCATTGGGCGCCGTAATCAAGCATCAACAAATCCACATCCCTCCGGGCAAGCAGGAAAACCAATCTATAAAGGAGAGGAACGCTATTGTTTGTGAGATCCCATCGGCCCCCGCATCACACCCGTACAATTGAGTTCACGCCATTACACAGATCAACCCTTAAAATCTCAAACATCCTTTAAAAATCTCTCCAATCTACTAAGGAACAACTCAAAGAACAAGAAAATCCTCCACAAAAACAAGAAGTCCATCCTCTTCTACAAAACCATGAACCCAATTGAATAAGTTGGGTGCAGGGGCTAATGGAACCTGACGAGCGATGGCATTTCTTTGAATGCTTGTTAAGCCGTAAGCTCTTGCCGAACGACCAATCCGATAGAGTGAACTCCTGGTCCAATCGCCTCAACAGCTCCGGAGAGGGCCCTCACATTAGCACCAGCCATAAGAACCACACCCACCTCCTAAAAATGCACATGATGAAGTCTATCCTCAAGCTGATTCTAGTGCTTGCAGTTGCCCGGTCAAAGCTTCGAACCGATCTTCAATCTCTTGAGGAACGGGATGGTGTTGGTTTGTGCATAATTGCTCGGATTAACCAAACATCGTTTCGCTGGGCATCAACTTCGTCCATGTGCTCGCTTGTCTCCTTCAGTAAATTCCATCGACTCATATTTGTTGACATGAGTCATGAATAAAGAAATTACTCACCGGAGAGAAAAAAAAAAAGAAACGAAAGAAATGATTTTCCTTTTCTTTTTTTTCCTTCGGTGAGTAATTTCTTTATTCATGCTCTTTGTTTGTCAATAGATATGAGTCGCTGGAATTTACTCAAGGAGACTAGCGAAGAAATGGACGAAGTTGATGCCCGGCGAAACGATGTTTGGTTAATCCGAGCAATTATGCACAAACCAACACCATCCCCTTCCTCAAGAGATTGAAGATCGATTCGAAGCTTTGACCGGGCAACTGCAAGCACTAGAATCAGTTTGAGGATAGACTTCATCATGTGCGTTTCCAGGGGGTGGGTGTGGTTCTTATGGCTGGTGCTGATGTGAGGGCCCTCTCCAGAGCTGTTGAGACGATTGGACTGGGAGTTCACTATTTCTATCGGATTGGTCGTTCGACAAGAGATTACGGCTTAACAAGCATTCAGAGAAATGTCATCACTCGCCAGGTTTCATTAGCCCCTGCACCCAACTTATTCAATTGGGTTCATGGTTTTGTAGAAGAGGATGGACATCTTGTTTTTGTGGAGGATTTTCATGTTCTTTGAGTTGTTCCTTAGTAGATTAGAGAGATTTTTAAAGGATGTTTGAGATTTTTTGGGTCAATCCGTGTAATGGGTAAATTAAAATAGGGACGTTGATGGTGTTTGTAGTGGATGATGGATATGCACTGTGACGCGGATCGCGGATCTGTGACGTGGAAAACAAAACGACGTTGTTTCAAAGGGACAAAGTAATTTTATTTTACAAATGTGATTAAAACATGCAAGGTTGTGAATCCCGTTTTGTACCGGTCAGTATATACCGGATTTGAGAAAAAAACGGTAACATTACTCTCCAATATTGTCCTGGTTTAAATACCGATGCTTACCAAAGAGTACCAGCTATTCCGGCTGATCTCGAACGAGAAGACGAAAAGTTTAATTTCGGCCGGTATTTTGCACCGCATGTAATTTTGTTCTAGCAAAGCACAAATCGAGACGGGAGAGAGAGATAGAGAACGTTATCAAGATGAAGAGAGAGAGAGAGAGAGAGAGAGAGAGAGAGAGAGAGAGAGAGAGAGAGAGACTTGGTCGAGATGAGGGAGAGAGACTAGATGCCGACATTCTCTTCGTCGGTGGAGATCTCGTCGGTGCTTTGCTGCGGCTGTTTGTTTGTGTACTGTGTAATGTTAGGTAGATGGTATATATTAGGGTTATTTCTTGTCAGTCAGGATCCAGTCATGACTCTCTGACATAGCATACGTCCACACCTCCCCTTTCCCGGCCATGTTGTGATGATCTGAACCGTCCAAAGTGTTTAAAACATGTTTTTAAGAGTCTACGCGAGGATTCGTAAAAAAAAATACCCAAAAGGGCTTGATCCAAGCAGTTTTTAAAAAAAAAACTGCAATATGTAATTATGTGCAGTTTTATCAAAAACTGCTCGGATCAAGCCGTCCGAGTATTTGTTTTTGACAAATCTTCGCGTAAACCCTTAAAAACACATTTTAAACACATCCAACGAATCGGATCCCGACCAAATAGCTGGGAGATGGGAGATGTGGACGTAAGACTATGTCAGGGAGTCCTGATAGGATCCTGACTATATTTCTTGTTATCTACTTCTACGGCTTCCTTCTTGTACTTGGGCCAATTATTTTTTAATTGGGCCATAAATTTAAACCCTTTTGGGCTTTAGTCACCCAACTGTTATAAAAAAATTCTATTTATATGGAAAAAATTCCAATTTTAACATATATTAAAATTTATATTTCTATACATATATACAAGTAGTACTGCTGGTACCGTACTGTACTAGTAGGAAAATCGGTACGCAAGCCGGTACGGAATTCAGAACCCTGAAAACATTTGCACCTTGTTCGGTTGGGTTTTCGAAACCCGGTTTTGAGAACCTAAATTTGAAAATAGTTTCAAAGTGGTCCCAAAATCTCGTATTGGGTCCCTCCCAACTTTAAGCCTAAAAAGAAAAAAAAGAAAAGAAAAAAAAAGGCAGAGGACAGGTTGGGGAAACCATACAAGGGCCGGGTTCTCAAACTCGGTTTGGAAACCCCAACCGAAAAAGGCCGTCTTTGCCTCTTTTTTTCACCTTTCTTTCTTTTTATTCAAATTTTTTTCCCCTATGGAAGACTCCCTTCGCGTCATAATTTTATTTTAACAAAAAAACGTTTCTCGTGTCAGGTAAAATAAATTAAAGTACGTCATTTCAAAATTTCAAGTTCTTTCGCATCAATTTAAAAATGTGAATTAGTTTTTTAAGATTGGTGCCTAATATATATATATATTGAAAATTAAAATTAAAATTGTGAGACAGCGAGAGCAAAACGCATGCTTACCCACTAGCATGAACCCGTGCTATGCACGGAGACACGAAATAAAATGATGTGTTTTTTCTTTTTTGATTAGCTAAATATTTGTAATCTCAAGCACAAAGTTTATTTAATTATTGGATCACTTAGATAAAAAAAAGTATAACAATTCTATTTTCTATGTGCTCCTCTTTACTCTAATTTTCCATGGTGATTGATTGTCCTATAAAATCATAATCTATATGTGTGACTTTTCGACAAAATAATTGGTTAAACAACTTGAAAAAAAAATAGGAGAAGTATAGAAATATAAAAATTAACTTAGATTAACATCTTTAAGGACGCAAATTATATAGCAACTTTCATAGAATAGTTAATTGTCCGGTGTTTGTAGAAACCCCATGCAATGCATGGCATGAGAGAACTACCGTAGCGATACTTGAAAACTACCTAAAAATTACACATACCTACATTTTAGCCATAATTCTCAAGTCTTAAGCAAAATTATTCTTGCGAAATACCCGTGTTAATGTGATATACACATGATGATTAAAGAGAAAATGCATTAGAAGTATATTGAAGAAAAAAAAATTCTCTTGCCAAAACATAACCTATAATTTTTTTTTTATATAGTGAATACAAATAGGAGGGGAAAACTTTTGCTTCTATATATGTGCGTGAGAAAAACTATGAAAACATAAATGTGTGGAAGACTTACAATTTGTTGAGCCTGTCATTCTGTAATAAAAAATTTATAATTTCTTGCACGCGCTAAAAAATTAGTTAAAAAATTGTCAAAAAAATAAAAAAATTCAAGTTATTAGTAAAAAAAATTATATCAAAATTTAGACTTATTAGTGTAAATTGTCAAAACTTATAATTGTTCATCACATCTACTAAAACTCAAGAAAAGTAAAACAAATATATTTGAAACTTAACCCAATAATTAAAACTATCATTGTGAAATTCCCAATGCCTTGCGAAATCCAAAAATTTAAGCACGATTGGTTGCACATAAAAAGTTAGAGTATAAACCGATAGCATATGAAAAGCAATGAAGATGTACTTGAGGCTCGAGCTACACACTTATAAAGGATAAAAACTAACGTCATACTAAAAGTTAAGAACATTTCTTGTTTGCAGTTTCATTCAAGTATTTGTATAGACTTAATAGTAACGATTTTAGAAATGATAGTATCCAAAGAGAAAAATCTTAGCTTTCCTTTTATTATTATTATTTTTTAAACCACAAATCACGACTGATTGGTAGTTTATAAAGGTTTTTAAATTTGAACTTTCAATTTTATTAGACAACTTTTGGTTCCATTATGGGAATAAATTGAAGTGTTTGAATTGGGAAAGATTGAGATTTTTGAGGAAATCAAAAATGATTTTTGAGGACATGTGTAATCGAATCTCACATGTGTTGCTTGAAAACCTCAATCACAATCCAATTACTTCATGCCACTTGTCGCATTCGTAGCTCTCCTCACGAAAAGTCATTCTGAAATAATATGTAAGATTTCTTCATTCTTTTAATATTTTTCAACGAACAAAAATAAAAAAAAGTAAAGTATCTTTTCTTAACAAACCAAAATTAGCTAATGAAGGTAAAGTATCTTTATCTCAAGTTCCAAAAAGAAAAAGGGTCCGATTTTGGGGAGGACATAGTAAAGGGGTCTTTACTTCAATAAGGACATCAACTTTTTTCTTAATGCCAAAAGGACAAATCACTTATACATTCCAAAAATATCCTCACTAGTCAATAAAAGTGTCTAAACCCCCAAACCTAATGAAAGTGCCTAAACGTAAACCCTAGGGCATCCTCTGAAAGTGCCTAAATCCCTAGGGTACCCTAAGAAAGTGCCTAAACCACGAAAACCCTATAATTGAAAAGTGCACCCTAAACCTAAACCCTAGGGTACCCTATGAAAGTGCCTAAACAACTATAACCCTATAATTGGAAAGTGCACCCTAAATCCTAGGGTACCCTATGAAAGTGCCTAAAACACTAGGGTACCCTATGAAAGTGCCTAAAAAACTAAAACCCTATAATTGGGAAGTGCACCCTAAGTGCCTAAACCCAAAATGCCTAAATCCACTATACCCTACCCCAAAGAGTCTAAACCCCCTAAAATTGAATCCCAAAAATGAAACCCACCCCCAAAATTGAGGAGAGAGAAATCAAATTTTTGTTAAAATAGGGTACCCTAGGGTGAAAAGTGGCGTTAGTTTCCCAGTTTCCCACGTTTCCCCCGTTTCCCACGTCACTTCCCACGTCAGTTTCCCTAATGGCTGGGACTGTCGGGTCCAAGCAATAAAGTCAGCCGCGTCAGCAGTCATTGTCGGGGTGAGTCATTGTGCCAAATTGAGTTTTGTAAAATTGATTTATCATTAAGGGTATTTTTGTCTAGTGTTGTCCTTGAGCCATCAAAATTTTCATATCAATGTATTGAAAGCATTAAAATAAGTTAACCTAGACTAAACACAATTTAAAGCCCCAAACTCGGCCTTTTGATCAATTTTCTGAAAGAAAAAAGAAAAAAAGAAAAGGTCAAATATCTTCAATTGGTAATCCAAACACCCCTTTCTCACTTCCTTTTCATCGAGGACTCCATGTTCATTAGCTTAACAATAGAACAGAGGGAAAAACTGAAAAACACTCCCATTCACAACAGCCAAACATTTTACACAATTGAATACCATCGACAAAAATAGCGAATCACCCGAAAAAAATTGCGAACCACATTGATCTTCGCATATCGTCATAAACTCGAAATTCAAACAGGAATAGAGCTTCAAATAACAATGTCGAATGGAAAAAATGAAATCAACTCTCGCCCATAATTCCAAATTGAGATTCGTCTTTGGTTATGATGCAGATCAGATTTTGGAAACCTAGCAGTTTATTAGTATTTATTTTATTGTTTCAATTTTAATATTTTGTTAGGAGATTACTAGTTTAGAGTTATTTAGTTTCTTAATTTAAGTTGATTCAATTTCCTATTTTATGTTTTCTTGTTTTACAAGAATTAGGGTTGCTAGCTAGTAGTTTATTTCCTTTTTAGTTTTAGGGTTGCTAGCTAGTAGTTTATTTCCTTTTTAGTTTTAGGGTTGCTGCTAGTATAAATAATTGATGTACGCCTTAGGGCAAAGGGAGTTTTTGGAGTTTTTGGAGTATTATTGAATGATAAAAGAGTCTAGAGAGCGTTTTCTCTAAACTTTCGTGTTTGTGTTCGATTGTTGCACGTCTTTTTCTGTAGTTCATAAGGCGCCCTGCATCAGTTGGTATCAGAGCTTCAAGTTCCAATCCTGACTATGGCCGGAGGACGTGCTGGAGGTCGAGGGGGACGAGGTGGTCGTACCGCTAGTTTCGAGGACATCTATGAAAGAGATATTGATGACGTAGCGCAAGAGGCGCGGTTCCAACAACTAGAACGACACTTGCTTGCAATAGTCAACTTAACCGCTCAAGTTGCTGCCCTAGCTGTTGGGGGGAATCCACCTCGCCATCGTCCGTATAATCGGCGGCCTCATGAGGAGGACGAAAATACGGAGGGTGAAGCGGCTAAAAACCCTTTTGTTGCGGGGCATTCGGCGTCGGCAAAGGTGATTACTATAAACAAAAGGGCGTGAGACCGGAGATCACGGTTGAAAATCGTGATTTCCGACTAATGGAATCTGGTTTGAAGATCAACTTTCCTGAGTTCCGGGGAGGTGTGACACCAGAAAAAATCTTGGAGGTTAATGCAATGGATGATGCTACTGTTGTTGACTGGCCTTTTACGCACAAAATTATTCCGGATCCGATTGTGGATTGGAATAAAGCGCCAATTTTTTATGAAGAGCCGACGAAAGAAACTATTGTAAAAGAAGAAGTTGTCCAAGGGTCTGGAAAAATTGCCCAATCAAAAACAATGGTTGAGATCGAACCTGTTGGTGTTAATGATAGCTTTTGGTGCAACGAAGGATTATCTTCTATTTTGGTTGACTACGATGGTGAGCATAAAACTTCTATACAAGGACAATTTTTGATCCTTTTTGGGAATTTCTTGAAGATTTCATAAGCACTAAATCACGGATTTCGTGCCTTACATTGAAATTGCTTCATTATTTTCAAGAATCCTCAAAGTCTAGGTTCGAGAAAATTAATTTGAAGTACAAGATTGATGCGGACAAGGAAAGACGAATCAAATTCTTCCACACTACGAAAACTTGAGGACGAGTTTTTTTCAAGCCCGAGAGAATGATGCAGAGATTTTGGAAACCTAGCAGTTTATTAGTATTTATTTTATTGTTTCAATTTTAATATTTTGTTAGGAGATTACTAGTTTAGAGTTATTTAGTTTCTTAATTTAAGTTGATTCAATTTCCTATTTTATGTTTTCTTGTTTTACAAGAATTAGGGTTGCTAGCTAGTAGTTTATTTCCTTTTTAGTTTTAGGGTTGCTAGCTAGTAGTTTATTTCCTTTTTAGTTTTAGGGTTCTTTCAAATAAATAATTGATGTACGAAGGGCAAAAATTATTGAGTGATAAAAGAGTCTAAGAGCGTTTTCTCTAAACTTTCCATAATTCCAATTGTTGAGAGTTCGTCTTTGGTTATTCTCATTTATGAGTAACAAAAGAACAGAGAGAAATACAAAGAATGACTTATTTGAGTTATTCCTATACAATGCCAGCTCATTAGTTTGGGAGACTTGAAATAAACTCATTAAATGAGGCTCTACATATATTTTGTATAATAAAAAATTTCAACACATAGTTTTCATATAAAAACCATTACAAAATATTTATCATTGCCTAAATTTAAATGTATAGCCATCCAAAAATAAACAATCATTATAATATATAGGAGACCTATATGTTTGGAGGCCCAATTTTTCACATTTTTTAGGAGGCCCAAAGCAGTGGTTTAATTGGCTTATCCACGAGCCATGCTTGTTCCTATACACAGTAAAAAAATTACACTTTTCACACCACTGATCAAATTCAAACACTTCATAACAGACAGACACAGACACACCTTTGGGTATCGTAGCTCAAACCATCCAACCTTTTTTACAACCATCCAACCTTTTTTACACTTGCAAAAGAACGCGAAAACAAAACCAAACACATTCGAATTCACAAATGACTTATTAAACCGCTAATACAACACCATCCATACCTTCATATATATAAGAATCTCCGGCTTCCAAATGCTAGATTTGATCTCCATGTGTGGCAAAACCAAGGGAGAAGAAATAGCTTAGAGAGAGAAATAGCTTTTCACTAGTCAACTTGAGAGTAAAAAGCTTTCAAGGTGGTTTACGCAAATAGGCCGTCACCTATTTATACACACCAAGGAAGATGTCTAGAACATTATGTAGAAGCTTCTCAACTAATCTTCTCTATCATCATTTATACAACGCTAGAATTATGTACAATATTCTAGGTAATTCTATATAAGTTTTCATACTTCCGTACGGTTCTAGGGAACTTTGAACCCTAAAACAATAATCAAATATTCCAAGATTTCAAACTCGTCACTTAAATATGTTTCATATTCCTCTTGGCTACTCTCAGGTTATTCATTATCCAAATATATTTCTTCTCTATTCTCCAAATTTTCTTGTTCTTCATTTTCCGAATCTTTATGTTCCTCTTCCACCAAGTCTTCAACCAAACTTGAACTCTCTTTTTGTGATTTACTCAATAACTTATCGATAATACCCGCTTGAGATTGAATTAGGGCGTCCATTTTTTTTTTTTTTTTTTTTTTTTTTTCTTTTTTCATGTTCAGATAAATATTTTCTAGTTATTATGAATTTGAATTTGGGCATCTTTTGAGTTTGAAATTGGGCCTCGTATACGATATACATGTTTTTTTGGGTGTTACGAAAGATACCTAGGGGTACCTAGGGATATTAAAATACGAAGGCCCTTAAAATTTGTATTTTTGGGGGGCCTAAATCGGTCGCAACACTTGCTTTAGCTCAGAACCGGCTTTGAATGTAATCAACTCTCACCCATTATTCCAAATTAAGATTCGTCTCTGGTTATTCTCATTGACGAGTAACAAAAGAACAGAGAGAAATACAGAGAATGACTTATTTGAGTTATTCCTATACAGTACCGGCTTATTCTTTTACAGTTATTCCTATATAGAGGATGACTTATTTGATCTTGTGATCTGGGTTTATGAAAATGCTTCGCAATTTAGATAGGGTTGAGAGGTTTCATCGATGGGCTGCAAATCACGATATGGTCCTAGTTACATAGAATAGCATACATAATGGCTTGGAAGAAAACCAATTTTTTTTTTTTTGAACTGGGAAGAAAGCCAAATTGGGGCATGTTGTCCCATCCGAGCCATCCATGCTCGACGATCAATGACCCAGATTTGTTTGAACTCAAATAGATCTGCACCGTTTATTACCGAACTGATCTGGGCCATTGATTGCTGAGCACAACTCATGATATCTCTGTTTAAAGAGATTTTCTGACAATTAACTGTTCTGGGCTATTGTTGAAGCATGCGTTGCATCTAGAATTCCCAAACTCATGTTCTGTGATTGTTCAGTTGAGATTTTGATACTCTAGAAGGCGTGATACTATGTACGAAGAGATTGGAGGAAAAATGTGGGGCAAATAGGGTTTGGCTAACGTGGTACCCGAACGCGCATCTTGACATTCCAAAAGTGTTTTGGATGGTCCCGATTTCTACCTCTCTCTCTCTCTCTCTCTCTCTCTCTGCTCTTTCGCTCTATAAAATCCAAACTGTCCATCCAAACCGTCCAAAACACTTTTGACGAGATGGCTGAGATGAGAATCCCGCACCACGTGGTACCCAGCCCCCAAATTTTTTTTCAAAGAAAGAATAGAATAACATTTAACCAAATGACCAAATATATATAGCATTTAGCTAAATGCCCAAATATATATAGCATTTAGCTGGATGCATATTTTGCCACTTAGGTTTCTGCACTGGTTTTATTCATTTGCAATCAAGAATAAACTGGTAAATCATAGAATACAGACAACAACATCGGATAGCATTTCTAGCAGAGAAACGGCTGAGAAAGTAGGAGCCAATATGAGACTCGAAACCAGGACCTAGTAGCCAGTAAAGGAGCAGTGGAACCCTCTCCAACTTGCAATCAAACCATCTCAATATATAAGCACAATCCGACTTCAATTTTAAGTTTCGACCGAACTTTCATTTGCTTGAACCGTCTTTGAGAAAGTTATCATTTTCGAGCTTTTGCTCATTCTCCAACTTTGAATTCCTCATGGCAACTCTGTCATCCAACCAGGCAACAATGTCGGAAAACACAGCATCGATGTTCTCCGGCAACTCGCCGTAAGTGAGGGCATGCCACATCCCTTCATACAACTTGAATGTCTTGTCTGTGCTGCAAGCTGACTCGTACAGAAGCTTGCTCACAGACGGATCAGTCACTTTGTCTTCTCCACCGTGGACTACTAAAAATGGCAATGAAACCTGAAAAATCAATTTGTCCGGCCAACTGAATACATGCAATACCAATTCAATTTACTCTAAATGTTTCCATCTTTGTACACTAATAACTCCAAAGTGAATGGATTATAAAAGTGATTAGCTAACGTGTGAAGAAACCCCATAATGAAACTTCAAATTGATTGGACAACAGAAAGGATTTGATACAACAACTAGTACTATAAGAAACATCATACCTTAAACAAATAAATTGATAACAAATGGCGTAAGCTTTGCTATTAACATTAAACAAAATGTTGTGACCAAATTGTATTTTAGTTTATTAAACAAGTTGTAACAAAAGTTACTCATTTTGGTAACTTTATGGTTTTTTTTTTGGATATGGCTACGAGTTTTTATGGTATTACTAGTGGTAATCTATCGGTAACCGGTTCGATTGGTTATCGTGAATAGTATTACAAATTGAATGAATGAACTAGAAGTCTCGAACCATAAGCATCCATAATATATACCAAAATCATATGTAACAAAAATCATAATAATACGTAATTAACAAGAACAAACGACACACATTTTTAAGGGTGTGTACCATAAGACTCTCCAATAAAATACACTTAGAAAGTTGAAAATGGTGTAAACGAACCTCTTGAAGTCTTTTCTCCAGATCTAAGCTCACAATCAGGAGTTGATTGGCAGTTTGCAATCGGGGTCGGTCTTTGTAACAGTATGGATTTGAACGGATCTGTCATCATATTTTTATGGGGTCAAGATATCAATATAAAAAATGTCAGGATTCTGGAAAAGTTTCTCCGAAAATGTTCAAAAAAGAAAAATAAGTGGTTCGATTAATTGATAACAGATGTCCTAGACATTTTCGGGAAAACTTTTCCCGGTGTTGCCTAATAACCCTCAATCAATATATGCATAATGCGATCATCCATTCTCTACCCTGTTTTATTTGAAAAGTTAATTTTCATTTTTCATTTTTAACTCCTTGGAGAGAGCTTGTCGGGGCTAAAGCCTATAACATTGAAAATTACCTCAAAGAAAATAGGAGTACAAATTAGGTTTTTCAAAACAAGCTCTAAAAAACTTTTCGGCATGAGAAGCACGGAATCCTCGGTTCCCTCTTTGTCCCATTCTTTATGAGAAAAGATAGAGACACTAACACTTTGCACCTACAATTGCACCAACTCTCTCATATGGGATATCTGAGACTCGCATATGAGTTGTAGATCTCACATATCCCATGTGAGAGTTGGTGCAATTGTTAGTGCCTGTAGCAAATCTCATTCTTTATTCATCAATTTCTACCAATTATTTTCATGAGAACAATATACTTTTTAATTTTTTTAACACATACTCCCTCCGTCCCAATTTCTTGGTCCTTCTTTCCATTTTGGGATGTCCCAAAATGTTTGTCCTACTTCTAAAAACATCCATCAAAATTGGGTCATTTTTCAATTTTACTCTTAAAAAGTATTTTTCCCATCTTAATTGGCTAGTCTATTATCTTTTATTTTATAACGGTTTTTATGATTTTAAAATTTTTGTATAATAAAACTAATTGATATCTATCAAACAAGATTCATATTGAATATGTTTTGACTTTCATATAATAAATTAGCCTCACAAATTTGGTCACAGTAATATTGACTGGATTTAGGGGCAAAATAGAAAAGTCAATACAAAGTTTTCACACCCCTTAAAAACCCACTTCCCCAAAAGGGGCCAAGAAATTGGGACGGAGGGAGTACTTTTTAATATAGATGAGTTTGTTTTTCGATGGTACTTACACTTTCTACACCAATAAAAAAAGAGGGTTTTAACGAGAGTGAACAAAATCATTCTCGAACGAGGAGGGTAAGTTATGGAAAATTTCGCAACTTTTTATCATACAAAAAAACAGTCCTTCTATTGTCAACCCACTGGGCCGACGATAAGACACATTCGTACATGGAAGAATTTTCACTGTTTGAACTGTTACATGTAGGAGTTCAGATTCTATACACCTTACTGTCCGCCCCTTGGGCTAACGGTAGATTTTTCCACAAAAAAATTACCCCATACTTTTTACCCCTAAGAAAATGAAGAAAAAGAAAAGTAAAAGCAACTGAAATGGAACATTATGTATGTACCTCCTTTCTAATTTCAGGGTCTCTGAAAGCAACATCAATAACATCGGGCGCTGGAATAATTTTCCAGGTCGGAATGATATGGCTTAGCAATTTCAGTACAGTAATCGTCACTGGATTTGGCTTCATATTTGCTGCTATCTGTAAAAAAAATCAAAAAATATTTTTCATATCACTAATTACATCGGTTTGGATTCCCAAAAAACACATTAATTAATAGAATGAAGGAGATTTTTTTGACCCATTGCTTGTGCCAACAATGTCTCTTGGCACGAGTTTTAGCTACTGTTAATTTGCACAACGTAAGTTGTGACATAAGAATTATTGATCATTGAACCAAAGAAAGCTCGTCGTGTCGGTAAAAAAAGAATTTATGAATCGGCCGGTGGTGGCCCTGTTGGGAGTCATAATCCGACCTGTAGGACACATTCGGACCGTCCATCTCCGATGATTCAGATTCGTTTGTTACTCTTATCGGTAAAAGTTATATTCTTATCGGTAAAAATTACTCCTATATTCTTACCAATAAAAGTATGATTTTGATCTGAACTATTAACTGTAGAGATGGACTGTCTGAATGTGCCCTATGAGGTGCTACGTAGAAAAACTGCACTACATGACCCCAGTTATTGTAATTAGAGTAGGTATAATCCATTTCCATGTCCGATTATTCAAATACGTTTGTTACTCTTATCGATAAAAGTTATATCCTTATTGGTAAAAATTACTTCTTACCAATAAAAGTATAATTTCGATCTAAACTGTCTGAATATGCCCTACGGGGTGCTACGCAGAGAAACCGCACTACATGACCCCAATTATTGTAATTAGAGTAGGTATAGTCCAAGCTAAAGCCAAGTGCTATTTGGAATCTTTACTTTTTTTAATGGGCCAGAAAGTACTAGAAAAGTCCAACCTGGCCTAATTCAACCTACCTAAAATTAGCTACCCAATGCTAGACAAATCATTTTCAAAATAGGTCAAATGAGTTGTGCTTGGTTGATCGGCAAAAAATTATTGGAGGTATTAAAGACGTTTGAGGCCTAGAAGATTAAACATGTTCATTCGGAGGCAAACAAATGTGCCGATGCTCTAGCGAAAGACCAATCTATTGTAGCGAGAGGCGATGGTCTTAACGTCTATCTTTTAAATAGTCCGTTTTATACTTTATCTTTCTTAGAGAGTGATTCACAAGGGGGAGAGTACCCGAGGACTGTAAACTCGTTTTGTAGTTTATCTTTCTTAGAGAGTGATTCACAAGGGAGAGAGTACCCGAGGATTGTAAACTCTTAATTTTCTACTAATGAGTTCCATTTACCAAAATAGAGAGAGAGAGAGAGCACGCGATACCTTGCACATGGGTGCAACCAAAACAGCGCCATCCCATAAAGCTGGCTTCTTCCTGTGCAAGAGAAGAGCCACTGCACCTCCCATGGATTCTCCCAATAAAATTTTCAACTTTTTCTTGTTTTCCTTCTTTTCTGCTCAACAAATTGAAAATTAAAACTTTAACCCACGTGTACGTTCCTATATATGGAATTATGCTTAATTAACAAAAATAAAAACTAAAGCAAATTTAAATTCATAATCAGTCTCTAAACATTTTGGAAACTTGGTCGTTTTTGCTATGCCGGGAATAATAGCATTGTCAACCATGTCATGCTGCTTAGGCCTTTTTTGGGCTCTTTTTTTTGACAGGTTTTTCTTTGACCTTTTAGTCAAAAGATATTTATTTTTTCCGTTCTTCGTTTTGAATTAACAATTTATAAAACAACATATACTTTTAAAGCATCTTCAACCCAATAATCTCCATTCCTCCAATTTCGAAGATAAAAATATTATTTTATATCCAAAAAGTGAATTTGAAGGATTTCACTATTCATGTGAGCTCTAAGCCTCTAACCCAATAATCTTCATTCCTCTATTTATCAAACATATTGGCTGTATCATTGGAAGGTGAGGACAAAAAGAGAACATGAGAGAAATTTGGAAATGATGACTAGTGAAATGGAGGCGATCCTCCATATTTGGAGGGTGAAAAACAATCCTCCTATATGGAAGGGGAAATGGAAAGAGAACATGAGAGAAATTTGGAAATGATGACTAGTGAAATGGAGGCGATCCTCCATATTTGGAGGGTGAAAAACAATCCTCCTATATGGAAGGGGAAATGGAGGATCGGTTGGGGAGAGGTTTTCCTCCAAAATGGAGGAATGGAGGCAAAAATCTAGTTATAGAGGGTGGGTTGAAGATGGACAGAGGGAGGTGTTGCGCAGCCTTGTGCTGCACAGCGTGTTGTGCGGCGGTTTTAGGCGCCGTGCCGGCATCTTTTCGACGATCGGAAACGTCCACCGCGTAGAGCTCGTCGAGTACTACAACTCCACCAAAAATCAATTCGATCAGATATTGTTAAGTGCATTATCGGAATGCATATAACTTGAAAAAAATTAGAACATATATAAAACTTGTAACACTAGATGAAAACTATTGAACCCATTTTTTTCAAGTTATTTTAGTTCCAATGAGGGACTTAACGATATTCGATCGAGTTGATTTTTGGTGGAGTTGTAGTACTCGACGAGCTCTACGCGGTGGACGTTTCCGATCGTCGGAACGATGCCTGCACGGCGCCTAAAGCCGCCGCACAGCACGCTGCGCAGCACTCCCCCTCTGTCCGTTGAAGATGCCCTTAGAAGAACCTAAACAAAGAAAAAAAAGGCGAATTTTTTTGTCTCTATTGACGGTTGCTGAAATTATTTCACAAATATGGAGTTCATGTCAACTCTTTAAGTCTCTTGCATTGTGACAATTAATCATACGAGTGTAGATTAAAAAAAAACCTTATCGGTAAGGGTCTTCCTACAGTGTGAGACAATTGTTAAATTGTTTAGGACAATTACTCGAGAGCATCTATTTCTTTTTTTATAAGTAATTAAATATGGCCCCTTATTATTATTATTTTTTTTTACTTCATTGCTTCTTTAGTTGGATGAACCAAAAAAATTAAAAAATGAGAAGTCACTTTAACTGAAAAGTATTGGCCAACAAAAATACTCCTACTTGTTACATCAAAATAGCTAAGGTTTTTTTATCATTAAAATACCTTGGAGAGAGAGAGAGAGAGAGAGAGAGAGAGAGAGAGAGAGATAAACTAACCACAAATGCTTGTATAATGAAGAGAGCAGTCTGTGACAAGATCATCAAAGCGAGGAATATAGCCAGAAAGCCCTGATGATCTTCCATGCCCTTCATATTCAATCCCATATACCCCAAACCCTTGTTTTGCCAGCCGAACTCCCGTCCCTGTTTCAAATCACCTGACCTTAATTAACCAGTTCGTCGTATCTTCAATTTGTTATATTTATTAATGAAAAACTTGAGATCGAGGAGACGAGGAAGGAATGAACACCAAAAATAACAAAAAAGATTAATTTGGCATAGAAATAGGACGACGTAATTATAAAATACTGCATGATTTTAATAAATGATATTGACCTTTAACGGTGGTGTTGCACTCGGCAGCATAGCCATGGCACAAAAAGATCAAAGCTTTTGGTTCATGATTTGCAGGCAGGAATCTGCACGTGAAAAGCTTCATTCCTCTTGAATTCAGTATGTATTCCTCTTCATATCTCACTCCTCCAATTTCACGCGCCTGAAATAAAAAACAAAAAAATTTGAAACCTGAAACATGGGGAAGACTATATCATGTAAATTGACATGAAAAATATGTAAATTTTGCTTGTATGTGTATGCATGAAGAGAGAGAGAGAGAGAGAGAGAGACCATGAAGAGGGCTTCTAAACGAACTAAAGCCAAGCCGAGTTGATCTTGTAAAAGATCCGCTACAAAACGAATACGTTTATCCGCTACAGAAAGATTTATGGATTGTTCCTGTGATATATATTGAAGGGAAACCGAGAGAAAAAGTGAAGAAAAGCAGATAAATTTGTTACTGATGAAGAGAGATATGGGAGTACTTTAAGAATCTTTTAGGAGGGGAAATAGGAGATGGGTTGATCTCTCTCTCTCTCTCTCTCTCTCTCTCTCTCTATATATATATATATATATATATATGGGATCCAACTTAGGCTGGCAGCTAAACTCCGAGAAGTTGGCTTGGTGGTCAAGACCTAGACTTTTTTTTTGAACGGCAAAGAAAGAATTTTATTACTTTTTGGAAACACATTCAAAGGACCGAGGCTAAAAGCAAGCCACCCGGGACCCAAAGGGGAATAACAACTGGTCAAGACCTAGACTTAGGAGTTTGTTCTCTCCTAAAGTCTCATATTTGAAACCTCTCGCAGTTCCTTTGGGGTTAGACCATCGAATGTTCCAATTTTAACAGAGTTCCCTATTCCCCGCAAGTGGGCGAAGGGATTGGGCCTCCAGAATAATCAAAGTGTGCGTAAGCTGACCCGGAATTCCTATTTTAACTCTCATTTGCATCCTTTTTCTTTAATTACAGGATTAGTACATTCCAATAAATAATTCATTGACTTTTTTTTCCTTCTTTTAGCTGAATTTAAAACAGAGATTCGTCATATTTAATGGAAAATTATTCATAGCTAGCTGTAAAATAAGTGATAATTGTCCTATTTTATGGGGGTGAAAAGGTTATTATTATTCATCAAAATTGAGGAGAAAAAGTCTAAATTTTTTGAAGGGTCAAAGAACAGCGTGGAGGATTGTAAATTTTTTGAAGGGTCAAAGAACAGCGTGGAGGATTAGTTGCTTCCTCTGCATTACATCCTTAGAAAACAATTCCAAAGAGAACTTTCCTTATTTCAAGGTAATAACTATTCTAATACGTTATGCCATCAATTTAATTTTTTTCCCTGGAATTGGTTTCTGATTTCAATCACTATTTTCAAGGAAAAAGAAGGGAGAATTATATCTTATCTCATAAATGTATTAAAATAGAAAAAGGTAAAATGAAATAAATGTTGGCACATTGGTTGTCACGAGGCAATCATGGATCTCATTTTGTGAGAGTTGTTAGTTTCGTCTTTGGACGAATTTTCGTCTACAGATCGGGTACTTTTTGGATCAAAGGGTGGATTAATGGTCGGGCGTGGTTGATTTACAATAGTATGATATCGTGTCAACGGTGTTCTTTCAAAACATGATTAACATTGGCACGGGCAACTTTGGTGGCTTTTTAAGATCTGTAATTTTGGGAGTTCATTGACTAGTGCGAGCATGTTTTGTTGGGTTATCCATCCGATCGTTTGGTATTCTTTGTCTTTTTCTATCTTTAACTAGCATTAAGTCTCTTGTGACATCTCCCTCCCTTCTAAGTATGAATCTTGTAAGTTTGTGACAACATTTAAATGCACCAGTAGTTGTGTTTACACCATTAGGGTGAAATACATCGATTGCCTTGTGCATTTCTTGTTCTCTATTAAGATGATTAGTTTGGCTTTGTCCAAGATCTTTATAATGAATTCCGTTTTGGTAAGTGTCATTGGACGTTCATTAATATAATCTTCTCATTTCCGTGTAAAAAAAAAAAAAAAAAAAATCTTTAAACTCTCACCTATGTGTTATCCATTCTTGTATTGAGTCAGTATATACAAATTTTGTCCGACGTTAATTAGTAGACTGTAGGATTCGTCTCCTTATTAATTGGTAAATTAGACGGAATAGCGACTTATTAAAAAAGGCGGAAAATGTAGTTATAATTTCCACCAAAGGTTTCATTTCACAAAGAGAAAGTAGACAATTAAATAATAAAACTTTCTTGTTTATGATCAATTGAGAGATTTTCCAAATAGGTATGGTAAAGAGTTATAGAGACTAAAGAGGATGTTGATCATCCTTTTGGGGAAGACTTCAAACTCCTATCACCATTTCTTATTGGCTTCAAGGTCAACTTTCTTAAAGGTATCAGTGGCCTTCTGTTTTATTCAATTGCAAACATGGGATTAATATTTAATACTACTCAAGATGGCTTGTTAATTTATTTTTTCTTTTTAATCAGATGGCTTGTTAATTAATTAACGTCAGATTTGACCCTTAAATTTGGTAGTGGGAAACAATCATGTCAAAAGATTTTCTTTTTTTGAACGGCAAAATTATTCAATATATAAAAAACACCACATGGGGGTCATGAAGTTAGGGGAGGGGAGAGAAATCAAACCAAAGGTTGGATGCCAAAAATAAAAAAACAAATAAAAAAGCACCCAAACAACAGCCTCTTGATTGGCCTCAACCTCACTGCCATCAACGGTAATGGACCACGCCATGGCACAGACCAGGGATGAAGCCAGAGGGGGGCCAGTAGAGGCGGTCGCCCCTGCAAGAAAAAAAAAACCCGAATACTCCCTCAACCCGAAAATGTGTGTTCAAAATCACTATTCACTCTTCTCAAAAAAATTATCTATATTTTGTAATTTATAATACTTTTTTGGGTTCAAAAAATTTGTTCAATAAAACTAAGTGAGATCTATCAAACAAGATCCATATTACATATATAATACATTAGAACTGAAAAAATATAGATGATGTTTTTAGAGGTATGAGTAGTAGTTTTGGACATCTATTTTGGGATGGAGAAAGTAGTATGGATCCACAGAGAGAGGAGAGATAGAAAGAGCCTTTTAATGGAAAAAGAAGAAGAAGATGTTTTTAGTAATTTAAAATGTATTTGAGTGCTCCACTTGAAATTGGAGGTATCCCACCATCCATATTTGGACTAACACTTCCATGAATTTCGTCCAAAGAGATATACATAGAAATCTACCAACTATATCGCAATAGTTTTTTTTTTTTTTCCGTCATTTCTAATCTACTACCTGGGGAGGGGGAATGAGACTCAATCCCGGAATGCAGTGTAGAGCATCCAAGAGCTCTACCGCATGAGTTACCCACCACTTGCAATATTTAACTCTTCCGTCATAAAAGTAACGGAGTCAAGATTTTAAGTTGAAAGTGACACTGTTTAGGAAGAGTCCACTTTTATTAGCGCATGTTGTCCGTATAGATTTGAAGATGAATGTTTAGGTGTATATTCATTGAAGTAAATATCGTCACATACCCTTTTCTTTTTCTTTTTTTTGTTAAAACAAATAAAAGTATGAATCAACTATCTTGCGATCTTCAAATGAAAGCTAATTGAGATATAAACCGATCATTTTTTAAAAGTAATATTTGGCAATTTATCTAACATAGGACAAGAATCTGTCTAATTTTCCATTATGGTATTTTCAACAATATTTTTGGTATTCTCCCATAAGTTATTCTCCTCCCATTTATCACTTGATTTTGACAGTTAGTAAAAAAAAAACTTACACTTTTTACTACAGTGGAAAAACGTTATATTTAGTAGAAACTTAACCTTTATCCGAATTCATGTAAATACCTTAAGGAACTACCTTAGCGGCTTGAAGTTGGGGTAGGGGTGGCACCTGCCCCCCTCCCTAGTGTAGTGGGCCGAACAATTGGGTTCCTAAGGGTCCGGCCTATTGTTAGCTCATCTGATTATTCCAGTTGGGCTGGGTTGGACCAAACCAATGGGCCAAATCGGATAACGTGCCGGATCAACATTAACTTCGGATTCATCCTATTTGTCATCAAAACCGGAACCGAACAATACCGCCTAGGCCGAACCGGAGGGTTCTAACTTTACCAGACTCTGTCTCGGTCGGTATGACGCCCAAGACTCACGGAATGCATCCCATTGCATGTGCGCGTAACCGCTCTTATCCCATTCGTCAGGAGTGACGTCAGCCGAGCGGTTACTGTGCGTGCCAGGCATGAGGATACTTGGAGGACAACTAAGGATAACACCATATATAAGTACAACCACCAATCCTAAGGGTACACGGTACACCGCTCATCTCTCTCATTACTTCTACTATACTTGCCCTCCCAGGGCCTCCTCTCACTAGACCGTCAGAGTACTTTGCCAGTCAGAACAACGACATGTCAAGTGTCAAGGCGCTAACAGTGTTTGTTCCTTGTGCAGGCTAAGCGAGGTTCTCAGACCTGACTCTCAGGAGAACCAAAGGTTAGGCGAAGGTTCACCCTAAGGATTAGCATTTAGCAACCCCCCACCCAGCTACCTCCCCTTAGGCCTAGAGCTCACCCAACATTCCTGAATTTCTGCCTCAGATTCCGGACTCAGATTATACAGGGATTTCTGAATCTCTGTGTCCGTATCCAAGGAATAGAGAATTTTCTGCTGCATAATTTAATTTCCTTCGTCATCACATTTAGGCCCATGCGATTCTCCGTTCAAGGATTTGTTTTCATCTGTGTAGTCAAATTCAATTATTATGACAATAGCCTTCCCTACAGTCAACTATATATGCACATTACTTTTCACATGTGCCATGAAATAAATTCAAATTTATCGTCGATGTCCTGATTCAATTCTTATCGTGATGTCCCATTTCCGGAATCAAGTTCCTCTAATGCGACGATCCTCATGTGATTCCCCATGTAATGTAAAAGAGAACTTGGTATCATGATCTTCTTTGCCCGGGGGCAGACCTAAGAAGACGCAAAGGGGGTCAATTGACCCCGCTGAATTAAAATTTTATACAGACGTGTCTACATATTTCTAGATATATTCTGGTAATATTGCCCGAGACCCTACGCTCGATTCACTAGATCTTGCCCCAAGACATGAAATATGTACAACCTTTGTAGATTCTTGATCTCATTAATATAAAATCCTACGTTCGCCCCTGTCTTTACCAATTCAACAGTTTTTTTCTTTTTTTTTTATAACTGGATGTCCGGGCCTATAAATTATAGGTATCCACAATCATGCAAGAAATAAAGTTGATCAGGCATCGATGTCCATTAGAAATACCTACACATACAAATTATAGGCATTCACAATCATGAAAGAAATAAGTTTGATTGGACATCGATATCCATTAACAACACAATATTTTTCTCAGCAGTCAAGAGTCTGACCCCGTTTGATTGTATTCCTTTCAGATCTGATTCCATCAGACTTGTCAAAAAAAAATAAAAAATCTGATTCCATCAAGCTGTTACACAGATGTCCAACCAATCTAATTTTTTGTGTGAACCTTGCTATGCATGGAATGAACAATTCTATATATCGTTCAAATTTACCATGGTGGGTTATATTTGTGTCACGTGAGGAAACATCACATGAGAGAGGATTCTTATCGCATCTTAACTTAGATTACTTTAGCTTTCATGGCTGTCCTAAAAAATTAATTATTTTGCAGTCATACCTAAGCAATTGAGCTGAGGACGATTGGTGAATGGTCATTCCACCAATCCATACTTAAAATTTCAATTTAAAAGTCAAACATCATAATGTCCTTATACATTAACTTTAATCTCAAAAGAGTGATCAAGATAATGTAGTAGGTGCATATTTCTTAATTCAAAGCCCCATTGTCATGATTGACGTAGTTCATTTGTAGACTTTTATGGAACCAAATTTGAAGACAAAGTGAGGGCCGCAGTTAGTTTTATCTTTTGAGTCTTTGACCAAATAGAAAGGGTGAGTAGTTATAAGTCACAAGTGTTGACAATAGGGAGTGTGTTCAATTATTATTTTTTGTTTTCGGTGATGAAGAGTGTCCTATTTAATCGGACTAAGGGGGTGTTTGAGAGTTTACTTTTCATCTTTCCATTTTCAACTTGTTGAAAATGGAAAATGAATGAGAGAAAAAGTCATCAAAGGTTTCAGCCAAACACCAAGAATTGAAAAGGTAGAATGGGAAAAGGTAAAAAATAGGCGGCCAAACAGGCCATAATCTCTTTAGCTCCATCCACAGTCATTTTCACGCGTGTGCATGAGGTGAGATAGCCCCAATGACAAATTGCTACCTATAGAAATTGACTCTGTGACCTTGGATGTTAAGTCCCGCCAAAACAAGTCGATTACCATTGCGACAACCTCGATCCTTGGGGTTAAGTGTTCAATTATTGTCCGATAGGACAGAAAAATCGTAGGATTTTCTTTCACTTTTTTGGTAGGGTGGGATGCATAAACCCGAAAGCGGATGTTATACTGTCCCTTCAAAGACAGCACGCCCCCGGATCCGCATAGACCCTATTACTCCTATAAATCACGTTGATGATGAATGATGATAAGTTCAATCAAAATGGAGTATAAATCAGGAGTATTGTGTTAATTAAACCAGGAATTTTTAGTTACCTAATACTCCACCTATTAACTTCCATACAATAAATGAACATCAAGACAGTTTAGCGGTACTCTCTAGATCGTAAAATCCCCAATTTGCTTTATCAATGTGATGCGACGGAATAGACAACATATTGAATAATGGTTGCGTTAGGACATCCTTATCTGACACACAAAAAAACACACCAAATTTAGAGCATCCTCATCAGCCTCATAAAAAAAAAACCAAATTTAACCACAAAAACACCTTTTACAATTTAGCAAGCCACTTTATCAAAAACTCAAAAAATCAGACTCTCTATCCAAACTTTACTATATTAAACTATCACCCTCAAATCTATTAAAAAAATTTCTTTTCTCCTAAAAAACTCAACTCCCCACGTTGGGAGTTGTCCCTGTCAGAGGAAAGGTATATGTAAGTACGCGTGTCAGCAGCCCATGGTCTCCTCCCTCTCTCGCTGTCTCCTGTTGCAACCGAGAAAACAATAAAAAAACAAAAGGCAAAGGCTAACCCATGAATAGTGTCTCGCTGGGGAAGTAAAGGCACTGTAGCAATTATATTTTGACCCAAGGAAGTGGCGAGGCTAATTTTCTTGCATTTCTTGCACTTCTACTCGGTAGTTTAGCTCCAAAGCCAAAGTAGCAAGGCTGATGTGGATGCCCTTAATCTCAAAAACACATTTTATAATTTAGCAAGTCACTTTTCAAAAAATTCACAAAATCAGACTCTCTATTCAAACTTTAGCAAGTCACTTTATCAAAAACTCACAGAATCAGACTATCTATTCAAACTTTTGCTCTTCCCTCCCTCCTCCTCTTTTGGTGAGAGAACAATAGGTCACCAAATTTGTTAAGTTACTGTAGCAAAGTTAAGAAATCTTCAAATTGATGAGTTCGTTTGGTGAGACTGATTTTTTAGGTTTTGGAGGAGTTTGCTCTCTACTTTAACTTTAAAGTTAAATTGTTAAGCCACATATTGATGCTCTTAGACGTTCAAGCTAGGCTCGAATGCTAGACGAGTTGGTTATTGAGAAGTTATCGAAGGCTAGACGAGTTGGTTATCAACCCATAAGGCTATAATCAAGTGTCTGTCTGTCGGAAAAAAAATGGATGCAAATAGGGTACCACGTGGTACCCTTGCACCACATCCGGGCCGTCCAATTAATGCAACTAACAGCTGCGATCTGAGCACTCTCTCTCCTCCCTTTACTACACACTCTCTCTCTTGCTTTTCACTCTCCTTAATCCGAACCGACCATGCGTTGATTGGACGGCCCGGATGTGGTGGAAGGGTGGTACCACATGGACTATACCCTATTTGCATCCAAAATTTTCTCTTGTCTATCACAACTACTATTTTCTTATAATCTATCCCAATCTCAAGCAAGCAGTTCCTCCGATGGCAACGCAGGCCTCTTCCGAGGCGGCTCCTTTGGGCTTTGAGGGTTCAAGTGAATCCCGTGAGTTAAAAAAAAATGTACGACAATTCGCATATTTTTGCAAATAATTTGGTACTCTTAGGGATGACAATTTCACCCAAAACCAATGAAATTTGAAAAATGCAAAACCGATTTTGTATATTTTGGTGCGAATTTGATATTTTTTCCTACCCATGCACTAAATTAGTCATACAAAGTCATGATAAATGAAAATTTGCTTTTGTTTGGCTATGTAGATCATATAGCTCAACATAATAAAATAAACCAAACCCGACAAGTTTTCAATCAAAATAATAAATATCTTTATTTTATATGTACATGTAATTTTATTTTCAATTATATATTTTTGATACCGCTGAGTTTTCTTTTATCTCCTCCTTATTCCTCTCAAATGGCCCTTTAAAAATCTCAAGAGTCTCATCAGTTAGGAACCTGTTTGAAAATGGAATTCTTATTTAGTTATTTTCTTTGATTATGTTAGACTTGTTTTAATGGCCAATCCGTCTCTTATGGTTATTAATTTTATTTTAAACATATATTGAAATATGTGAAAAGTGTACAGAAGTACGTAAAAATGGAGTGTAAATTGTTAAAATTGTATGTGCATTCCGTAAATTGTTAAATGGGTTACCGTAAATTGTAAATTGTTAAAATTTTAAATTTTCTTAGTTTATGTTTGATACAGGCTCGGTTAAAACCCACAATTCATTGGGCTGGGGTTTATCTTTCCAAGAGTACGTAAATGGACTCACCCGAAGTTAGACCAGCCCAATTTCGTCCAACCCAATAAACCCTACGGCCCGACCTATATATAGCTGTTGAATCGAAGCCCTAGTCCTTGTCGATTTCTAGGGTTTAGTCGTATACTCTGAGCCTCCCTCAGGTTCTAGCACAGAGCAGTCGTTCTTCCTTTTTGCAGTCGATTCAATGGGTAATCCATAAACTCTCAATTCTTCATTTCGTTGATTTCATTATCTACATGTATGAATGATTTGATTTCTGTTTTTCATAAATTTTGAACTTGTATGTATGAATGTATGAATGATTTGATTTCTGTTTTGTAGCGAGGGTGAAGGTTCATGAGCTGAGGCAGAAGTCGAAGGCGGAGTTATTGAGCCAGTTGAAGGATCTCAAAGCTGAGCTTGCGCTTCTCCGTGTCGCCAAGGTCACCGGCGGCGCCCTCAACAAGCTCTCCAAGATGTACTCTCTCTCTCTCTCAATATCATTTGCTGCTTGAATGCATCACGTAGATTTATTGTTTACTATGTTCTGTTGAACACCCCTTACTTTATGTGTGGTAAAGAAAAAAGAAAAAAGAAAAAAAAATTGACGTTTTTGTGCGCACATTTCCGTATTTTTGATTTGCTTTTGTTTTAGTTAGCTGTTGGTTTATGGTTGGAATATTGGCAACTTTATGTTCTTAGGTGCTGGCAGCTCTATGCCTAGTTAAGGGGCCCCCACATAGGGCATTGGGCTCAATTTCCAAGGTACGAAATGGACTCTACCGTGTATATTAATTTTGGGTATTTTGGTAATTTTGTCCATACCCTATAAATTATTTCTAATCTTGCCCCGTAACGAAAAATAAAATAACTATGCTTAGTTTTTCCGGATCAATCTAATCTTTTTCTTCTTTTGGCCCTAGTCCTTTTAAGACGATTTCTAGGGTTTATATTTCCATGAATACTCATTCACAAGGGCGGAACCTCAATAGAGGCAAAATCAAACCCTACCACCCGATTAAAATTTCTTCCTTATGTACATCGATTTTTGAATATTTTGGTAATTTTGCCATAAATTTATACTCCATTTCTTGATTTCTTATCTACAAGTAACAATGATTTATTTATAACTTTTTCAAAAGTTCACCAAATCTCCCATGTTCTTTTTCATTATTTCATGTCCCAATGATTTGATTTCTGTTTTTCAAACTCTTTCTCACATGCGAATAAGGCAGAAGCAAGGCGTTACATCATTTATTTTCTTTTTGTTCTCAGTTGAAGGTCTCCCAAGCTAACACAACGCCATACCACTTTTTACATTTAAGATTGAATATCTCTTTTGTTTTAGTAGTCTAATGTACTCCTCCGACCCATTGATAGTCCCATCAAGAGATATATCGTTTCAATATATTTGCTTTTGTTCATTATTTTTAAATTTTCTGTTGAACTTACTTTAAAGTGTGTAAAGAAAAAGAAAAAAGAAAAAAATAATTGACGTTTTTGTGCGCACATTTCCGTATTTTTTATTTGCTTTTGTTTTAGTTAGCTGTTGGTTTATGGTTGGAATATTGGCAATTTTATGTTCTTAGGTGCTGGAAGCTCTATGCCTAGTTCAACATTTATGCTCTTCATGTGTTGTATAGATTTAGCTTAACTAAAAGGAAGAAAGAAGAATCTTGAATTTATTCTTGGTAGTTTCGTGGTTTTTGATTCTGGTGATCTATCTATCTCACGAAATTTACTCCGAATAGTGGTGCATTTGGTGGTTTTGTTGCATTTGGTTGTTTTGTTGCATTTGTTCGTACAATGCCATGAAATGGAATGAAACGAATTAGCGTGTCATAATTGTCATTTCCAAATGTATGAAATCACTTGTGCTGATGGGGAAGTCATTAATTGCTTATGGATCACCACATTGCAGTGCTCCAAGGGCCTTTTCCACCACTAATTGGTCGGGTCTGCACCACGGAAATCGTGGTTCCCACACAAATATGTGGCGGAGAAGGCCCCCGGAGCACCATCACAGAGCATTAAATAATCGCTTGTGCTGATGGCTGCCATTTTTGTTAATCCGAATGATGATTTTCTTTGTTCTGTTCTTGTGCATAAATCACAATGAAGTCAAGTTGTTTCATTTGGACAAACAGGAAAAAAGTAGAGAAACCATTAGTTGGTTCTGTGCATATTTGGTCAATCTTAGGGCCTCTCTGTTTTGATTATTTTTGCTTTTTGGATAAATATCTTTAGGTATTAGTAGAGTTAAGTTGTCTTAAGTATGTGTTCGATTCTTCATGAATGCAGAAAAGTTGTGAGGTTGTCAATTGCCCAGGTGTTGACGGTGATTTCACAGAAACAGAAGGCTGCTCTGAGGGAAGTCTACAAGAACAAGAAGTACTTGCCACTTGATCTGCGTCCCAAGAAAACCAGGGCCATCCGTAGGCGTCTCACCAAGCATCAGGTAAAATTTTAAGCTCTTTTGCTCTTAGATTATGCATGCCAGTATTAAATAGAAATGCCTATCCATGTTTTTTTTTTTTCAATGTGCTCTCTCCATCCTGATTTGCTTGTCTTAATTTTTCTGTCTGATATGTCCCAACTGTTTGTCCATTTGCAAGGTTCGAGTGCTATTCTATGCTAATTTCCCTAGTAATTATGAAGTGAATGGAAGTGAGATCGGTGCTATGATTGTGTTTTTTTAATAATTTTTTATTCGCAAAATATGGACAAACAATTGGGACTGAGGGGTTACAATTTTGAAACACAAGGGAAAAGATGTCTTTGAGCAGGGCTGTAAAATTTGGATATTTATTGGTTTTGTGCAAGATATAACAGCAGATTTTCGTGTGTTTCCGGATGCAGAGTTTTTTCACTAAATTTGTCCTTTCACTTTGTTTTTTCAGCTGTCCCTGAAGACTGAAAGAGAGAAGAAGAAGGAGATGTATTATCCCATGAGGAAGTATGCTATTAAAGTGTAGGGTTGAGCTATTGCGGAGTAGATTTCTGTTGTCGGGCATCCATACGTCCTGTTTCAAGCGTGAACTATTTAGTTTTGTTGTGTCTTTCATCAAGTTTGGTGGATTATTGATGAGTTCTATTGTTTTTTAAGAAGCAGAATTTGAAGTTCCGAATCTTTTATGCGTGCGGTGGTAAGGTTTTTGGTTAGATAACTGATATATGCAAGGGTTTTGATTCAAGTTTGATGGATAATGGTTAGCAAGTTCTCTCTTCTGAGCTCGACCAGAGGTCTGTGGTTTACTTTTTGTTTTGTGTTAACACTCAATTACCAGAACTTTACAGGAGGCTTTTTTCAGGAAAAACCATAACGAAATTGGTGTTATAATTCTCAAAAACAGTTGCTGGTTTAAAAGCAATGTGGTACTGCTGATACATTTATCCACAAAATTCACAGGCTAGAATTTCCATGAGCTTTGATTTGCAAAGCATATCACTATATAAGAACCATGATTTTTGGCATCAAGTTCTGTATAAGTCCGCTGCAATACTAAGTCTATTTTTTGGGGCCGGTTCAAGGGACACAAATTTTGACACAAAAAATAACACTCCATCTCAACCATTCAAATTGATGGCTGAGATTAGATTGTGTACACTATATCTTATAAGTCACTCACACCTAATCTCTCTCTCTCTCTCTCTCTCTCTCTCTCTCTCTCTCACGACGGCCATGAGTCAACTCGCCTTCCCACACAGGCCGACCCCGGAACCGGCGAATCCCAAATCTGGCGAACATTTAATCTAGATTAGTTTCCTTTTTCTCAAATCTAGTTCTGATGTACTCCTCAAGGTTATGGGGATTGATTCCTCACTAGGCGAGTACCACGAAAATTGCATGAAAATGGGTTTGTGGAAATGGGTTTGCAAGTTTCCAATATTCTAGACAAGGAAAAGCCTCGTCGGTGTCGTGCTTGATTTGTCTGGAGGCTGTGACCGAAAATGGGATTATATCCTGGGCAAAGCTTCAATGGGCCACGAATTTCATCTGGGTAAATTAAAATATTAGTAATCCTATATTTTCAACACCCTATATTGGTTTTAGAATGCATAAAATTGACATAGAAGAGTCAGTTCTTTGTTTGATTGTGTAGCACTCGATTGTCTATTTTCGTGTCGGTAATTTTGCATTGGATTTGTTGATTGAAGTAGTAATGGAGAGAGAGAGAGAGAGAGAGAGAGAGAGAGAGAGAGAGAGGGGTAACCTGAGAAGGGGCTCGCCGGAGATGTAGTTCACCGGAGTGGGGAAGGAGAAGGAGATTACGAGTACGATGGAGAAAGAGATTTGGTGTGAATGGGAGGAGGGGAAGAGGAAGCACACACATAAGCTTTTAATCTCAGCCCTTGATTTCAAGGGTTGAGATGGAGTGTCAACTTGTGTTAAAATTTGTGTCCCCGGAACCGATCCCCTATTTTTCATAAGCATATATTTGCGCCATCATCAAGGACGATGATAACTCCAAAATTAATAACAAGAATAAGTGTCCAGTGTTTCCTTTCTGTTACAAAAAAACAATCGAGATATACAATACAGTTAGAGAGCAAAACAAATAAACACAAACACAATTGCCTAGGAGAAGAGCATTTTCTTTGCCCTGCATTTTCGAAGCCCACAATACCGTTATAAGCACAGAGATACGCTTATATTCAGGATACAGTGGGATATCCCAAGGAGTTCATTTTCGGCGTTCTAAGCAACCGGTCCTTGCTCTTGTGGCCTTGCTAATGATTGCCAACCGGAACAGACTTGGAGAACAGTTTTCAGAGAATCGGAGGCAGTTTCCATGGTCCATGTCGGATAAAATTCACTGGGATGGAACACGCATTCTTCTCCCACCCCAGTTAATAAGCATGCTTGAGCTCCCTTCAGGAACAAATCTCCCTCTGACCTTATCAACCCAGACTTAGCCTCCTCCTTGTCTGCAGCCTAGAGACCGTCGCAGCAATCAGATCTTAACAGTCAGCAATGAAATCTTACCAGTCATGATAATCATAGGTTGTGCAATCGAAAGCACTAAATAGTCTATTTACCTTTTCTGTGTAGTACTCGAAAGTTTTCTTCTTCTGTCCAGCTTCGTAGATGTTGCACTGAGAATATATCTATTGGAGACAGAAGCAGGACACCAAGAACGAATCAAGACAACGTCCTATAATTAGCATTACAGCTTAACTCGGGGTTACTTGGACTTGGGGATGAGGATTTCATAATCTTAGAATGCTCAAATATGCATCAATGTGGATTTGGTTATGTACACATCCCTCGACGAAAGACCTGGCTGTATCTAGTGTATACGGGCAGAATTGAAGAGTCCATGTAACAAAGTTCTACTATATATGATTAAGAGCCCAAGCACCATTTACCTGTGCTTCCACACTAGCACAAACAGCATATATGCCCCAGTTTCTGGTGTAATTGTTGTACAGATGAACTTTACCGAATCTAAGACGAGGGTGCCTTTGTCGTGTCCCGTCGAAGAAACAGTGGTGAATGGTCACCCTAATGCATCTGTCACCAACGTGAGAGGGGTCTGCTCCAATAAGCATTGTTTTGTCATGTTGAGCAAAGTGACATCTAGTCCCAGAATCAAAACAACTCGTCAGATCACAGGAATTTATTCATTGAATTCGGTTAAATCATGCAGTGTAGTAAAACTAGCCCACCTAGAAATAGTAATATCCGTGCTTTGTCTTGTGATATCAATAAGTCCGTCATCATAATCACGAAGACTGCAACGGTCAATCCATATATGCCTAGAATTTGGTTTGATTTGGATGCCATCAACATCATGTCCTCTACCACCTTCAAACTGAAGGTTGCATACGATAATATGTTCGCATTCCTTCAGTCTTAAGCCTTTACCTGTGAGTTTTATACTGTGGCCTCGGCCATCGATTGTCTTGTAAGACGACACATTCAAGTAAGATGAGAGGTGAATGGTGCCTGAAACTTCGAAAATAATCCAAAGTGGTTCTTTTTTGCGGCAACCATCACGAAGTGATCCTGGTCCATCATCTGTCGAACATAAACATCGATACTCATAACATGTTAAATAACATAATGGTCAGTGCTGAACACTACCTAGATCCACTAAATAAATTTTATGATGACCCATAACTGATTCTTGTAGTAGGGATAGAATCAAACCGTTACTACTCCATTTTGTCCTATTGTCCAATAACCTTAAAGAAAACACGACAAATAAGTTGTTTATGAGAAAATAATTACTTGTGACATGGCTATAATTCTTTCTAGGACAAGATGATAGATCAACCACAGAAGAGGTCAAAATAGGAAGAAAGATGAAGAAGATTGGCCTTCCTAATTCTTAATGACATGGCAACAAAAAACTTATACAAGTTGTTTAGTGAAGATTCCCAGGTACTACAAGCCAAACTTTACTCATTGTCATGCACAAAATTCATGAAGTTGGCAGGGTTAAAGCCCCTCAAATTCTCTTTACCCAGAAATGCATATACGAGTGTTCCAAAGCATTTGGCCATTCGATCAATATTGAAAGATGTGAAGATTCTCATGTGCTCCAATGGCTAAAAATGCACCGGAACACCAATATTGGCATTGCTGGGTAGAAATTGGGTTAAATGCTAAGAAGCACGGACATGTCTACAGGCCTCGCATATCCGTGTCCAACACGTGTCGGTGACCGATACGACACGACACTCTCTGGACACATGTAGGACATGCTTAAATACTTTTCTAATTTTTTTTCTGGTATTTATATTATTCAAACACATTGTAAATACTCTAGGACACGTTGGCATAACTCTTAGAACATGCTAAGGACACATAAAAGGCTAAAATCTAATTTTTAAAACTCAGCCATGGGTGAAAATTTCCACCAACGTATAGTTCATGTAATTTCTATGCGAACTACTAATTTATCTTCATTATATTATTCTTAAATTTGATAGAAATAAAGATTTCGTCATTCATATGAATTCATCACATACCTCTATAATACAAATACATTTTATAGTCGACGTGTCCGTGCCCTAATGCTTGAAGAAATAACGTGTTTGCGTGTGCGTATTTTGTCGTGTCCGTGTCCTGTCCTTGTCCGTGTAGGTTAGATGAAATAGTCACTACATTTTGGTCAATATATAGAAGGAACCTACAATTACGACAAAGCTCTGTTTTTTCTGGTTCAGCTCAGATAATGGAAGTCAACTTTATTTTTGTAGTTGGTTACAAGAATTATTTCACATTCTTCTATTTGTTGTCCCTCATGATCTTAATGCAATGCTTCATTCACCAGGACATTAAGTTATGTAATTAATACTCTAGTCCCATTAAAAGAACAAGAAAAAATTTACAGATCAAAGAAGGGGGAAATCCCCTTTTGTGCCAATCAGGACTTGGTTATGAAACTCTCACATAACACAAAGGGAGTATATCCTAGCAGATCAGAGGACCCATCAGAGTTTAATTTCAAACATCCAAATCAAAACTCTAGCCTGCTCTTTTCCCCACAAAAAAAGCCAATGATACCTGGAACTCCAATCGTTTTTCAGTACAAACAACGGGAACAGGGCACAACCAAGAATGTTCTTATGTCAAGAGAAAAACATCCAACGAAATCGCGTATTTGTTTGTTTAGTTGTTCATGTAAAACACATTTCTAAAACAATTTGACCACCCTTCCTCATATTTTCTGTTGCTAAGCCCCACTATCTTTACTCCTTATACGAGAAATTTGGCATCGATCTGGATCGATAAATTCACCGTATTGGGACATAGGAGTACCGCATTCCAGAACACTCTTCCAAAACGTAATTCGCTATTGTAAAAACAACATAGAGGAACAAAAAGCCTTTTGTTCATTTGTAAGCTTGATTCGAGATCCACTTACATTTCCAAATCAATCTACCAATCTCCGATACGCAACAACGTAAAGATCTACGCAGTTGTATACGTATTCTTCATCTAATTGAGTCACGTAATCGAGAAAATTAAACCTTTGATGTTCAACATATGCATCATTTATTATCATGAATCGAGAAAAGAAGGAAGAAGAGAGAACCAGCCAAGGTGGTGACGGAATAGATCGGTCCGTGAAGGCCGCCGACAGCGAACCTGCCGAAACCCTCGGCGCGGCCGGCCAACGCTCTCAAACTGGAATCCACGTCAGCGTAGGGCAAGGAAGCCATGGGAGTCTTTTCCCAGCTTTAAGGGAGACACGAATTAGGGCTTCGGATGACAGACGAAATTATTTGGGCCGGAAAAGAGGGCCCGATCGACGGCCAAGGTAGTTATAAACGGGGAGAGTTCGACGGAGTCGTTGACGATGTCAACTCAACGCCGTTTAGAGAGTTACTCCTATTATGCATAGAAGCCATTTGGAGGGTAATTTTGTATTTTTGGAATATTTTTTTTATGAATATTTGACCCAAATCTAAGAAAAACTAAGAGAAAACAACTAAAAAAATGGTGCCAAAAATTTGCACAAAAGTTGGACCAAATAGAGACTACTCGTTTTTTTAGTTCTGGTCTAAAAAATCGTGCATTGAAATGTTGATTGGATATCGTTTGGTATCTTTTCGAAACATATTCATGTTGTGCTAAATAGATTTCGATCCAATGTTTCAAAACTTTGCTTTTCTGAATTTTTGGAACATGATTGTACTTTTTTTTTTTTTTAAATCAGAAGAAGACTGGTTCTATTCTATAAATAGGGGGACAGAGGCCCGAATATTAGTCAAAGTTGGGTCGGAAAGCCATGAGGAAATATCCTCCCTACGACTCTCCTTCTTAACATCTAATAGGAAATGTTTAGCTACTGAATTAGTTACCCTATTACACTCACGAAAAGTATGAGTAAAAGAATATAGTTTAAATTGAGATGCAAGTTAAATATAATCCAAAACAATCAAATTGCAGTCCATATAGGTCTTGCTTCGAGAGAGAGCTTGGACAACTTGTAGAGCATCACTTTCCCACTAAAATCAGAGGAAAATTCCATTCGATGGCCTTTTGTAGAGCATGGCGAAGACCCATAGCTCCAACGATGCATGCATGGCGAAGGCTAGAGAAGGATTCCATGGTTGTCCCAATTACTAAACCCTCACTGTTACGTGCAACCAAACCCAAGCTGCAAATATTTGACTTCTGATCCACTTCACCATCAACGTTTACTTTAATAACCCCCGATGGCGGTATAGTCCAACTCTGCCTTTCCCGTTGAGATGAAGATTTCGCCGTAGCCTTTTTGAAGTTCTAAATATCAATAAACTCACGCCAAACATAAAAATCAATAAGGAAATAATTTTGCAATCGACTTTTTTATTGAAGTATCCCAAATTTCATCTTTTAGTGTATTTCAACCGATTGTTTTTTCTTTCACTAAGATGAAAAGGGTAAAAGTGGTGGCAACTTGCAACGGCATAGATTCATCCATAGTTCAAAATTCAAGGACAATTTCTTCCTTTTCTATGAAATCTTTTACAAAACTCATGAATATCGATAATTTCGTTATCAAAACACATTTGTGTTGAGATAAATGTTAAGTTACAAATCAGTCAACAAGGAAATAAGTGTGTCAAATCTAAAAATTAACCACTACATTATTTCGAGCAAAAGAAAAATGGTTTTGGATTTTAGAATACAAAAAACATAAATTGAAGTAATATAGAGTAATACAGAGGATAAAATAAGATAGAGAAAGTCTTGGAATTTCGATTAACCCTGACTTTGTAACAATATTATTGCATTAGTTTAAGGTCTTCAACAATTCATTCAGTTGTGATACGTACATGTTACAAGTCTCACAAATATCGTAAAAAGAATAAATATAATCATGAATCAGCATAGCCTATCTTTGATAATTAGTACGGATTGTCTACATAGACTAACACTAAACAAGGGTCACATGCACAACCAATCTTTTCGTAGCATAAACTATCTCAGGCCTCTAATCATATTTTATGTGAAAACTATTATATAGTGTAGTGATAGAAATCACAGAAACCAAACACCCGATCTTAAATATCTGAGAAAATATATATTTGATAAACCAAACATAACTTGAAAATGATCTTAAATATTAAAGTTACTGAGAAAATATATATTCAAAGATAAAAATTAAAGAAATTACTTTGAATAACTTGAAAATGAAAAAAAATAAAATACTATAACTAAAGTTACTTTGGCCATTATTTCATCTACATTCAAAGAATAAAATGGAAGAGTATTGTTACAGATTATGCAGATTGGAGCACTGCCCCTTTTTCTTCTCTTGGCCTTCTGCTGAAATTCCTGTCTCAGTGCTCCTAAATTAACACCCCGCGCGCGCACACATATTAACATTCAATTGGTCCAATACAATATAGGATAAGGGACATGACAAATATAAATTAAGCAGACTAATTGTGTACAATTCGGCACTTATCACCTATCAATTTTCTTTTTTACAAGTTACGTAATATTTTCAACAAGATTTAAAACAAGAACAGTTTTCATAATCAAAGCGGGCGCCGAAGGGGTCTACATTTACCCTACACATCCGGGGTTCCCGCGTAGTTATCCCTTTGGGGACAGGCATGCATGTTGTCCGATCTGGTGAAAGCCGGTAGTCCGTCTCCATCGGCGATGGGAGGCTCTTTAAGGATCACATCTTAATCGCCCCGCCGATTCGAAGTCGCTATTACCAAACAAATTTGGTCCAAGAAGTTTCGATTCATCTATTTGTTTCTGTTATTTGTTTTTCCAGATTTTCGCAACCAAGTTTTCGAACAGATTGGAGCACTGCCCCTTTTTCTTCTCTTGGCCTTCAGCTGAAATTCCTGTCTCAGTGCTCCTAAATTAACACCCCGCGCGCACACACATATTAACATTCAATTGGTCAATACAATCCCCAAATATAAATTAAGCAGACTAATTGTGTATAATTCTTATCACCCAATTTTCTTTTTACAAGTTACACCCTAGATCTCACTGACTTTTCGATAATTCAAGTTGGTACAATTCCATTGCTTTAATGGAGTTCGTTAATTCAAGTTGGTACAAATTATTTTCATTGCTTTAATGGAGATGGCCTACTGAGTACTGAGGTCTGTCCCCTTTAATCTGTACCCCTAGCATTATTGGAGGTAGTTTCTGGATGCAGCCGTCCAATGCCAGCTTTTAATCTGACAACTCACCGGAAATGAAAATAACTAAGTGATTGAGTTGATCTTGAAAAGTACTACTTGTACACTTCAGAAGCATGCTCATAAAATGAATGAACATGTTACCAGTGACGGATGCAGAATTTAAATACGGAGAAAAATCAAGTGGCAGACGCAGAATTTAAATGCGGAAAGAAATCAAATTATGTGTATTCAAAATGAAAATAAAGTATCATTCTTATATAAATATATTGATACCACATTTTTGAGATTTTTTTTTTCTTTTCATAAATTTTACAAACGAAACTTAAAATATAACTTTAATAATGACATAATTAGAAAGTGGGTGGGACCTGCGCCCGGCATGCACCCCTAGATCCGCCTGTAACAGCAGCATCTGCTAGGAGTGAGCAGCTTTGTTGTATGTGAGAGTTATTGCGGGACAACTGAGAATTGTGATTTATGAAACTTGCAATGATGGGGTTGTGCAACATTGGGATTAATTTCTTACTTTTAAGACTTTGGATTTTAGCTGTTAATTATAAATTTTTTGTTATGGTCTGAATATATCACGAATCTTTGTAAGCGGGTGAATGATATTTGCCGAAAATTTGTGAATCAAAATAGTAATTTGGAGAGAAGCAATTTCATAAAAATGTTGGGAGTATTTTAATATTTGCATCCGTAGGCAAATTTGAATGCAAAAACTCCTTTTGAGGTGACTCTCAAATCGTGTCTATGTTGTTTATAGCTTTGAGATTAAAATTCTTCAATACTAATAAAAATGCCCAAAATCCAATAATGCAAAATGGGGACTGTGACATAGGACCCAAACACCCCAAAATGAAGTTCCAAAAATGATACAACCACACTCAACTTTACAAACCTATTTACACGTGCAAATTGGGTGTGGTTGTAACCAGGCGTGGCTTGGATAATTTGTTTAAGGAGCTTTTATATATAATTGAGACAAGTTTTTGTAAGCCGAGCTTTAGATAACTCATTTACTAAATGACCTCAAAACTTGAAGCTCGAACTTGGCTCGATTACTAAACAAAGTCGAGCCAGTCTAGCCAAGTCATGAACAAATCGGTTCCCTTACGGCCCTAGACTTATTGCATAACCGAATGAAGTTGACATCTTGCGGAATCAATGACGTCTACAGGACAGAACGCATTAATCTTGATTCCAATGAACGGCCAATTTATTTGTCCTTAAATGTTTTTTTGGCCTATCAAAAAACCTTTATTTTTCGTGTACATGACCAATGCGTAGACCCACACTCAGAGCTTGTTCGGCTGGGATCTAACAAATCGGGATGACCTTGGGCCCGAATGAGTAATTTCGGGTCCGCTCTTAATTCTTAGTTTGGTGAATTTTCGATCTTCACATGGCTTAATTTTTTTTTTTTTCCCGGACATGGCTTAATTTCCCCTACCTTTTTATTCGGTCTAGACCCTTATATTTATGGACGACACAGTCAAGACTGACCCAGTTCATATTTAATCCGGGTGGCTCAAATTACATCCTTACCTCCCAATACCTCGTATCTCTTCAATTTGTGTACCCTAGCTAACGAAGAGGGAGAGAGAGAGTTGGTGTGGCGATTTGGGGCGAAGGTGAATTTTCGATCTTCACATGGCTTAATTCCCCCTACTTTTTTATTCGGCATAGACCCTTATATTTATGGACGACACAGTCAAGACTGACCCAGTTCATATTTAATCCGGGTGGCTCAAATTACATCCTTACCTCCCAATACCTCGTATCTCTTCAATTTGTGTACCCTAGCTAACGAAGAGGGAGAGAGAGAGTTGGTGTGGCGATTTGGGGCGAAGGTGAATTTTCGATCTTCACATGGCTTAATTCCCCCTACTTTTTTATTCGGCATAGACCCTTATATTTATGGACGACACAGTCAAGACTAACCCAGTTCATATTTAATCCGGGTGGCTCAAATTATGTCCTTACCCCCCCCAATACCCCGTATCTCTTCAATTCGTGTACCCTAGCTAACGAAGAGGTAGAGAGCGTTGGTGTGGCGATTTGGGGCTAAGGTGAATTTTCGATCTTCACAGCTCCACCGATCAAACTCCGATCTCTCTCTCTCTCTCTCTCTCTCTCTCTCTCTCTCTCTCTCTCTCTCTCTCTCTTAACTCTAAGGCTCTCTGATGGCTCTCTTTCTTCTTCTTCTTCTTCTTCTTCTTCTTCTTCTTCTTCTTCTTCTTCTTCTTCTTCTCTCTCTCTCTCTCTGTGTGTGTGTGTGTGTGATCGATTTTTATATTGTATATCGATCTCCCTCACTCTATGTGTAGCCGTGAAAGTGTGGATCCCATGTGTGTGATGCTGTGAATGTATAGATCAGTCCAATTCATTTGAAACACAAGATTGTAGAAAGATTTATTGTTATTTTGATTATCAAAAATTTTGGTCATCTATATAAACTCCACACTTATCTTAACTCTTCTTTATCTTTTCAATTTTATTAGGGACTTATTTGGAACTACGATGCATAAAGGAAGTTTTGCTTCCATTTGTATCTTAATTCCTCAAAACCACACATGCACATCGAAGGTGGCTCTCACCTTGTCACATCGACCCAATTCATACGCTTAGTTGTAGACTCAAAACACGTGGAGTTGTATTGTAAGAGGAGGTGGCTCTCACCTTGTTACATCGACATTAACACGTGAAGTTGCCGAGAAGTCGTAAGAGGAGCACCAATTATAATTTCCACGAAACGTGACAGGACAGAGAGTAACTGCCACTGCACGTTAGGGGTTTAAAAGCTGGTGTGGACTACCTTACCTTGTGGTAGACGGCAGAAACAGGATACAAGAAGGATTGCAAGGGAAAAAAAAAAAGTTTCCTTCCTCTCTTTCTTGTTGTTTTGTTTTGATGGTCAAAAGATTCGAGTCCGTTAACGTGCACCTTGACTAATTATTTCACTGGTCTGGTCAAAAGCAAATCACTTACGAGACAGGACTAAGGCTGTGTTTGGAAGTTAGGGAAAGAAAGAGAAAAGAAAGGAAAATAAGTAAGAATGAAATTAGAGGGAAAATTGAAGAGAAAATGAGAGGAAAGTTAAATAAGAATTTGAATATTTTCCCTCCTCTTTTTGTAGAACCAAACAAAGGAAGGGAATTTTTTTAAATTTTCTCTCCCTTTCTCTTCCTTTCCCTAAGAACCAAACAGAGCCTAAAAGATTCACAATAAATTATTTTATTGCGACTTGACTCCGAAAATCAGGATCTGGGGTTGTTGTTGTGCTGCCCCACACACAACAAGTGTTGTGCGCATCCAGGCCGTCCGTTGCTTGGATGGACGGCCCAGATTTAATCTTGCACGCACGACAATAAACGGTTCGGATGCAAAGGTGCCGATATAAAATCTAAGCCGTCCATCTGAGCAACGAACGACCTGGATGTGCACAACACCTATTGTGCATGAGAGTGCACAACAGCAACCCCAAGTCCCGAAAATCAAACCTTAGGGGGTGTTCCACTAACTCAGTTTTTTGAAAAAACTAGTTTTTCACGGTTTTTTATGTGATGTGTTGTGAGAGAATGACTTATCTCGGTGTTTGAAAAAAACAATTTTTTATTAATGGAACATCCCCTAAATTGTGTCAGGAATAAACCTCACCGGCCAATCGGACTAACCCTGGTCCCTTTCCTCTTTGATAGTACTATATTAGTTCATGGCAGAGGTAGTTGAGCCCGGAGTTAGACATCAACCAACAGTGGAAAACAGAGCACGCTGGACGTAATAAATAGTACGTCAGAGTAGGAAGGGTCAATAGGGTCATTAATTTAATTTTTGGGCGTAGATATTGATTTTGGTATAGATCCCACGGCAACCTTGGTCTCAATCCTAATCCAGTTTGCTAGATGTCGCCCTAGACACAGACTACACAGTCAAAACAATTTGATGATAAATGAATATAATTTCATGCCTAAGCATCATGACCAAATATTTGATAACAAATAAAAATAACTTAGAAAAATATAAATATATATACCTATATACTCCCATAAGACAATAAAAACTCAAAGAATTTTACCTCCCATCTCACGCCTTCACAAGAAAAAAATTTGGATACAATAGTTATTTATTTTGCCGCCTCAGAAGAGATTAGTCTCATGCGTTTTTTGATGAAAAAAAGAACACAAAGTACAGTGGCGGCTCCAGAAATTCTCTTGAGGGTGTTCAGAAATTCTACTACAGTCCTCTAGAAATAATTTTTTATAGAACTGGGTGGTCCGGACTATCCTGCGAGCACTCATGTGTAAAGGGGAAGGAATCTAAATTGAGCAATTTTGTTGTGAAAAGACGAAGGCTTGAGTTGAGCCATGACCTGTTTGGTTGTTTCCATCCCACCCTCTTCCACTTGAATTTACTAACAGAGAGAGAATAGACTAGGGATTGATCTTTCTAAATCGTATTTAACAATTCACCTTATTCATGTACTTTTCTACCACAGAAGGGAGGTCCGAGCGTGGTTTATAGCAGTGGCGGCTCCAGGAATTCTCTTGAGGGTGTTCAGAAATTCTACTACGGTCCTCTAGAAATAATTTTTTTATATAACTGGGTGGTCTGGACTATCCTGCGACCACTCATGTGTAAAGGGGAAGGAATCTAAATTGAGCAATTTTGTTGTGAAAAGACGAAGACTTGAGTTGAGCCATGACCTGTTTGGTTGTTTCCATCCCACCCTCTTCCACTTGCATTTACTGACAGAGAGAGAATAGACTAGGGATTGATCTTTCTAAATCGTATTTCACACACATAAGGAAAGGTATGAGAAAATTGTGTCATTCGACAGGGAAAGGCTACTCTCTAGTCCTGAAAACTTAAATCTACATCTCTAGTCCTGATCCATCTAGTCCCATCCAATTTTAGCCCTTCTTCTCTGGATCTTTTGGCAGAAAATCTTAAAACAAAATCCAAACCATTCAATTTATGAATCCTTTGGATATTATTATTGCAAAAAACATGTGTTCGACTTACCGATAACTGTGAGAGCATAACACATTTAACACCTTCGTGCAAGAAATTTAAAAAGGATGACAAAAATAATGTTAACTTGTATTAGTGCTAGATTTTAATTTACAGTAGGAAGTTTGTTTTACATACATCTATACCTTTCAAAAAACTTGTGGATACTAAATGACAATAAACCATGGAGGAGAAGAATCAAGTTTTAAGCAAATCAATAAACCATGTTCTTGGCTTTTGAGGTCCCGTATTGTGGTCCTGACCTTTTTTTCTTTGGAAGTTAAGGTTGATTGCTCAAGATGTTACCCATCTTTTAAAGGACCAGCGTGTCCCTTTGTACTATTTTTTTTTGATCCACGAGTCTTTTGCACTAGTGGCAGATCCACGAATTCTCTTAAGGAGCTCGAAATTCTACTACTTGAATTGTCCCACTAAATAAGAAATCATTTTTATATATAACTGCCACTGTGGCTTCTCCATTATCCTGCGCACTCATGTGTAAAGGGAAGGAATCTAAATTGAGCAATTTTGTTGTGAAAAGACGAAGACTTGAGTTGGGCCATGACCCGTTTGGCTATTTCCATCCCACCATCTTCCACTTGCATTTACTGACAGAGAGAGAATAGACTAGAGATTGATCTTTATAAACTGTATTTCACACACATAAGGAAAGGTATGAGAAAATGGTGTCATTCGACAGGGAAAACTATCTCTAAAAACCCTTGATCCATCCAGTCCCATCCAATTTTGGGCCTTCGTGGATCTTTTATGACTTACAAATCTGATTAATCCAAACTATTCAATTTATGAGTCCTGCATTGGATATTATTATTGCAAAGACTGTTATGGTATATATTAATGGATACAAATGATGGAGAGTATAACACATTTAACACATTCGTGCAAGAAATTTAAAAGGGATGGCAAAATGATGTTCGTGCGTCCAACTTTTTTGTTTTTGTTTGTTAAATCAAAATATTATTGCCACTAATCTCTGTGGATAATTTACGAATGGGATACAATAAACCGGGAAAGTTAATAATGTCCTCTAGAAATCATAATTGTACATAAATAAATAAAAATAAAAATTCTACTAGTACAACAATGCTACCAAAAAAACAACAATTCCAAGTCAATACGGCTTCGCTTCGACAAGTTTTAGGGGTTCCTATCATCAAAAAAGTTCCTATCATCAAAAAAGTTTCAATAGGAAATGACTCTTGCACCATTCTAGATTTTCTTATCACAAACTTGTCCATGGTTCCAACTACCAAACAAAAATTAAAATCGAATCAAACCTATGAATGGCCTATGTAATAATCCAAATCTATTGTCTATATACCCTCTGTGCATATATATTAAAGTGTTTCACAAAAAAAGATAGTGCGCATATATTAAATTATTGATCTATATTTTATAATGTAATGAGTAATCATTTGGAATAAGTATAAATAGATTAAAGAGAGATAGTTAAAAGTGTTCTTATCTCTTTGAGCTAAATGTGTTGAGACAAAAAAAACACTCAAATTCTCAAATATCCAATTTATACTATTCTCTAATTAGGATTGGGTGTTCAAAATTTTTGGGTAATGTGTTCAAACATTTTGGGTAGAGTGTTCAAATATTTTAGTTAGGGTGTTCAAAATGACAAAAATTAATAAATAAATAAATAAATTTTTACATGTATTTCTTAAAAAATTATTTTTTTTAGGGTGTTCGAGTGACCACCCTCGGCTCTTCTTAGAGCCGCCTCTGACAAAGTAAATAGGTCCATTGACAAGAAAATTAAAAATAATGTTGTATTCAAATTATTCGATACGAAAAAGGTAGTGACTATCTAGTTTTATTTTTAAAAAAAAAATTGTATTTGTTAGTTTTGCGTCAATTTTTTTTGGATTATTGGTTCGTCTCGACGAGAAGAATCTAAAAAGTTAAAAATTATTCTTTAGTTTCGTTAATAATTTTTTACTCTTTAGATTCTTCTAGTCGAGATAAAAAAAATTTACAAAATTGACTTAATACTAACAAATGTAAACAAGTTATGAATAACAACACAAAAATAGTCCATTTAAATGACCTTTTCTTAAACACCCCGTACGAGTGACTCTATGTTGCTGTGTCCCGAGAACACATTTTTTCAATCAACCCAAGAGCATCTAAACCCTAAACCCTAGTATGTAGAAAATTTACCCCAAAAAAAAAGAAATTTGAATGCAACCCTAAAACCCTAAACCCTAGTATCTAGAAAATTTACCCCCCCAAAAAAAAAAAAAAAATTTGAATGCAACTGTGTCGTAACACATCAACGTTGACTATGAATTTGTAAAGTAGTAGTAATATGGGAGATGAGAAAAACTAGGTGAGACGACCGAATAATTAATACTTCTGCAGGGGAGAGTGTACGTCCATGCTTCATAATCTAGAGCATATGCCAAATAAACAAAAAATACAACTAATAAATGTGTATGGAAACAATTTTAAAATACAATGTAAGCTCATGTGCATCGAATGGTATCGGATACGCTTATATTTTTGAAGTTATGTCTGTAGCATTACTAGTAATATAAATGATATTCTCCATTAAAATGGGAATCGGATACACTTATATTTTTGAAATTATGTCCGTAGCATTACTAGTAATATAAATGATATTCTTCATTAAAATCGGGGCCAGTTCACTCCAATGGTATTTTCAGTATTTTTTACTTCTTGTCCATGTTGTGATGACAACAAATGTTAGCGTAAATATGACGCACATGCACGATATAAGAATATAAAACAGTAAATAAATCGACACACAAAATTTATGTGGTTCTCTAGAACCGAGTACCTGAATGGGAGCGAGGGTCAGAGTTTCTTATTGATTAACCTGTCTTTTCATACCGCAGGGCATAACTAACCAATGGGCCTACATAGAGCCTATATAGAAGTTGAAACTGCAAAGTGCAACTTAACATATTCTCTCACTCTCACACTATGGAGCTCTTCATAGCCATGTCTCTCCTCCCACTCATCTACGCCATTTTCCTTCTCCTCAAACAAATCTACCAAAGAAAACACCAATCCTGCTACATGCTAGCTTACGAGTGCTACAAACCCAAAGAAGACCGAAAACTCGACACCGAACTCTGCGGGAACGTCATCCTCCGCAACAAAAACCTCGGCCTGGAAGAGTACAAGTTCCTCCTACAAACCATAGTCAACTCCGGCATCGGCGAAGACACGTACGCTCCCCACGTTGTCGTGTCGGGCAGAGAAGACTGTGCTTCTCTGTCCGACGCGTTGACCGAGATGGACGAGATCATGTACGACACGCTCGACGGCCTTTTCCGTCGGACGGGGGTTTCTCCGTCCGACGTGGATATCCTGGTCGCGAACGTGTCGTTGCTGTCGACCGTGCCGTCTTTGACGGCTCGGATCATGAACCGGTATAAGATGAGGGAGGACGTGAAGGTGTTTAATCTGTCGGGAATGGGGTGCAGCGCGAGCCTTGTGGCCGTTGATTTGGTCCGGCAGCTGTTCAAGATTCACAACAAGGCGTTGGCTGTGGTCGTGAGCACGGAATCAATGGGACCAAATTGGTATTGCGGCAAAGAAAGGTTGTTCTTTATGCTTCATCTCTGATTAGAGCATCTCCGGTCTTTACTCAATTTTTTAATTACCCAAATTCGTGTAAAATTTTGAATAAAAACTTGATCGAGTATTGGCCACTCTAATGGGCAAAGGCAAATTTCAGTATAAATTTGAGTAAAAACTTCACTATTGGTATAATTGTAAATTTGAGTAGGAGAAAATGACCTTAAAAATCTTAAATAATAATTTGAGTCGAAATATTTTCATTTCCAGTTTTTTTCCTTATCTCTACTATCTACGTTTTCATGTACTCCAACTTCCCTAGAAAACTTCAGCAAGACTCTGTGTTCAGTCGGGCATCGCCTCGTGATGTCTTAAATTTTTCGTTCAGCACACGGTAGGAGGGGCCCACATGATATTTGGTGGCAATTTTTTTTTTGTTGGGCACAGTGCCCGGGGCATTGAATAATTTTTTGTACGTCAGAAAGAGTTAAATTGATATGAATGCGCTTTTACTACTTTTATATGTAGAGTAGTCCAAGATAATTGAATTGTTTTTCACAACCTTCAATTGATATTTACTGACCTTTTTGTCCTTTTTGGAAAACTTTTATATGTAAAAATTACACAAAAAAATTTCACTAAAAAATAGAAAAGAAAGCGGAGTACTATACTCAGAACATATCCTATGAGGGCTCCCTCACAAAAAAAGTGCGGGAAAACAGTTGTGGGCCGTTGGATCCTATGCCCTTCACTCGATCCAACGGCTAACGACTGTTTTCCCGCAGTTTTTTTTTGTGAGGGAGCCCTCATAGGAAACTTCTTTGTACTATATATTACTATGTTGTTCGTCTTTATAAGAGTAACTCCAACCATATTTCATTTCTAGATTTTCTTCGAATGTTCATTTTGAATGACCAATTTTGATTCTTCAAATACGGAGGATCCTCCCTCCAAATAAAGAACCTTCTTCATTTCATTTTTTTCAACTTTAAAATACTCTAACATGTTATATGATAATTTATTTATCAAAAAAATATGATTCACAATATCTTTAAAATGAGAACAAGCATCAATATATTATTTAATTTGATTCTTCAAAATGAAGAATATTGTAAAATTGGGTTTACAGATGCTCTTAGTAGTATTTAGAACACCTGTATAAGCTCCATTTATTAACTATTTTTGCTTTTGTGATTTTTGTGTTTTGTTTGTATTGTAAATTCGCATCATATTTTTTAGAGTAATCATCCCTCTCGACGAGAGAAGTCAAAAAATAGAAAATTATGACAAAAGGAAAAAAAAATCACTAAAGACCGAAAAAATACCAAACAACTGTTTTTTTTTTTTTTTTTTGTCTAAAGTATTGTCATATATGAATTTTTTTAACTTCAAACCATATTTTTATATTTTCTTATTCCTCTCGTCAATACGAATGATTAATCCCCAAAAAAGAGGAAAACTAAACAAAAAATTACGAAAAGTAAAAAATACCAAAAAAATCATTAGATAAAAAATTTAGGAGAATGCAGCCTTATTTTGACCATGTTTTGTGGGACAATTACCAAAGTATAATTGTTTGAATTGGAGACCAAATTTAATTGTATTTGCAATTTCAGGGACTACTTTTATATTCTACAATTTACATATACACAAATATCCAAATTACGGAGTGCCGGGCAGGTGTTCTTGCTATTATACTGTTTGAGTCACGCATTTCAGTTGATAATCAATTTACTAAAATCTGCATGACTTTGATCAATTTATTGTCTAAACTTCTCCAACAGGTCGATGATGCTCTCCAATTGTCTCTTTCGATCAGGCGGCTGCTCGATGCTCCTGACAAATGACGTTGCACTGAAAAACCGGGCTATTTTGAAACTCACGTGTATGGAACGCACACATTTGGGTTCGAACGACGAAGCCTACGAATGCTGTATGCAAGTCGAAGACGATCTCGGATACACCGGCTTCCGCCTCACCAAACGCCTCACCAGAGCCGCAGCTAGAGCTTTCACTGTGAACCTAAAGGTCTTGGTACCAAAAATACTTCCACTATACGAGCTAGTTCGATACCAAATTGTGTCTTATCGACGGAGTAATAAAAACACCGAATTAGAAAAAGTTGGAGTAGGTTTGAATCTCAAGACGGGGATCGAGCACTTTTGCATTCACCCGGGCGGGAAGGCGGTTATCGAGGGTGTCGGGAAGAGTCTAGGGTTAAGTGACTATGACATTGAACCGGCTCGAATGGCGCTTCACCGGTTCGGGAACACGTCAGCGGGTGGTTTATGGTATGTTTTGGGGTACATGGAGGCTAAAAAGAGGCTGAAGAAAGGGGATAGGATTTTGATGATTAGCTTTGGTGCTGGGTTTAAGTGCAACAATTGTGTGTGGCAAGTTATGAGGGATTTGAAAGATGGAAATGTTTGGAAAGATTGTGTGGAGAATTACCCACCAAAAATTACAGCCAATCCTTTTATGGAGAAGTATGGGTGGATCAATGATGACAGCCTTAGCTTTGTTAGACTTGACTAAAGAAAGTGATCATCTCCCTAGTTTCACTTGAGTGCTTATTATTAAAGGAGTGATTATTTAGTGCTCGTAGAGCACTGTCATTACAGATTAGTGTGGACGCCATCATAACGCTACACTTAATAACTTTTCTTGTTTTCATTGTTTTTCCCTTTGTGTGTCCTATAATTATGTCGACGTCCCTGGTTTTAGTCAGATTCGCGATTGATGCAAATTAAATAGTTAAGCAATAAAATAGAATAAAAAAGCAAGAATGTATTACATACATATTTTTTATTTTCAGTTTGTCTGGATGATGAAGGGAGTTGAATTTCTTGCAGATAATTCTCATGTTTTGGTTTGTAATTCCTTGTGCAACATGGATTTAAGGTCTATAAATTTCCTATGTTTTTTATGATTTCTGGGACAATGATCTACATGTTTCTTGATCTTGTTGGTTTCTCTTGGCTTTTAAAATTTAAGGGCCACAATAGATACATAGATGTGCAAGAATTTTTACCGGGTTTCTACAGTTTATACATAGATACATATTATTATCGGGGAATTGGATCCTCTTTTGGACCTGGAAGAGTTGCTGAACAAATCCAAACGATTGATTATTTAAGTGTATGGTCCGTCAATTGCTGCAATTAATGGTTCAGATTTTCAATGACTCATCTCAGTAAGAGTTCAATGGTTCGAATTTGTTTATTGATTCAACTCGGTAAGGTAAGAGTCAATCTCTTACCGATCGAGATGAGTCAATGAACAAATCCAAACTATTGATTCTCCCAATATATGCCTATATGCTCTAGATTTGGACTGTTTCTTTGGATCGAAAGCTTGGACGGGAGAGGATCTCATTCGGTATCGAAGGTCTTTTGGTGTTGATCTATGTTGTTTATTGCTTTTGGAAAACTCCCATAAACTTGTGATGCCATGACGCAGCGGAATTCACGAGAGAATAACTAGAGTACTATTCTAAACGAAGATCGGACTCGAATCCATGAGTTGTTCTTAAATGCATAAGAGAAAGTGAAAAAATCTCATATTGTTTATTAATTAAAAGATATTTAATAATGTCATAGGCTTACACCCTTATTTATAATACTAGTAAGACTACTAATAAAAAACAAATTACTTAAAGTGGAGACCAAGCAAAATAATACTTGGAAACCAAGACTATTTTTGAAAAGGAAATAAAATAAAATCTCAGCAAAACTAAATTAGGAATGTCCAAAACAGACAGCAGAAATAAGATCTCCTAATAATAATCGTAAATAAATGTTTACCAAAATAATGTTTCCATAAGTGATAGCCCTTATCTTGTCCTACATCATCCCTAGATTTGGAAATGAGGTTCCTTGTTAATCTTGGCCGATAAACGGTGCCCCAACACTCTTAGCTACAACACATTTCTATGGGGTTCAGTACTAAGTGTATGAACCCTGCAAAAATGTGTGATGAATGAGAATGTTGAACACTACTGTGTCTCAAGACTACTGAATAATAATGACTCTGGCCGAATAAGTAGATATCTAGTTGTTATACCACATCAACTCCATATCATCCGTACAAGGTCACATTAAGTTCAGTGGATACTTGTCTCCTCAAGTGTTCTTTGGGCATTCATCCAACTCACTTTTCAAGCTTTCTAGCATAATAGTGTTAATTCCCATTGTCTTTTCAACTCGCGACGAACATGACCTTTTTTTTTTCTTTCTATAATTTAGGAGTTTTCGGACCAATTTACGCAAACTTCAACTAATGAAAGTTGAATAATTACTCATTCAATAGACCGTGATAGAGAAAATTAAATGTTAGAACATCACGTGGTAGTGCCCGACCAAAAATGAATAATTACTCATGCACTGTGATAAGGAAAAGGACAACTGGACACCATGTAGTGTTCCAGTCAATTTTGTATTATTACTCCATCATACTACTGACTACTGAGCATCCCAACTTTCTCCCACCTTATAAAGACGTCTCATCTGTAGCAACTATATCCACTGCAAGTCTGCAACCCATTTGATTTGAGTACCACTTATGGTTGAGAAATTTAATGGTTCAACTGCTAACAATCTCTCTTTGAGATTGTGTCTCTTTCCCTTCAATAACTGCAATGCCAAAAGCTGGCTTTGAGACAATGATGGGTGGAAAATAGTAAGCTGACTGTTTTTCCTGAGTTTCCACTACGGTGTTAATTCCCCTCACATACATAACAACTTATAGTCTAAAAATATCGAAAATACTTTGATAAAAATTCAGCATGATATGTGCTGAGTGTCTAATAAAATTTGACTGTTGAGTTTGAGTTTGAATCCAATTCAAAGACATAATTAGTTAATTGATTATTCCAAATGAAGATAGAAACTTTTTCTAGAAAAATCCATGAATGTTCTTGAATCCACTAGAGAAAGAGAGAAAATCTCAGAGTTATAATTAATTGATTAAAAGTTACTGAAATAAAGAGATTACAAACCCTTTTTCTAGAAAAATCCTAGTAAACACTATTAAAAAAGAAAGTATCCCGGAAATTAGGGAAAGTACTAAAATTGAAAACTAGAAGAAAAAAATAAGACTTTCCCAATTATACGCTAAGAGTAATACATCTTGTCGGGAGACAACTGCACATCTTTAGGTTTTAACATTTCTTAAAATAGAAAATAGCAAAATTATTAAATTGAAGGCCTAAACGAAAGAATTAGGTTGAAATCCACCATCAATCATGATTTTAGGGTGAAATCCACCATCAATCACGATTTTAGGGTGGTGAGTCTTGACAACAATGCAATTTTGCTTCAATCCACCAAGTTTGGGCTGGTTCTGGACTCGACGATAATTGCCAATCTAGGCATGTGTCAATTAAAAGTTGTTTGGGCCTACGAGGTTTAGACCGATACAATTGATTATAGAATTGGATCGTTAGTTGTTCTACATCAGAGTTTGAATCTAATCAAGTGCTTGATCTCCTTGGAGCCACATCTAGGATCCACGATAATTACCCAATACATGTGAGAAGGGGAAATGAACTACCCCGGGAAAGAACTTCGGATGTCCGACTTTCACCAAACAAACGAAAAATTATCAACATTGTGAACCTCCATTTTACCCGGTACTTCCAAAGAGGCCATTAGATCATTAGAATCCAAAGTTCTGATCAATCAACTTAAGAAACGTGACACAACCAATAGTGTCCACTGTTAATAAAGAATCAAGGTCTCTCGAATAATAAGTGACATCCATACACTTTCTTTATGTAATAAAGAGTGTTCCGATGAAACGAATTAATCTCTTCAATACCTCTCAAAGTTGTTTCCATGCATTTGCATGAGGTGAGGTCGCCCAAGGACAAATCATTATCGTGGAAAACCGACCACATGATCTTAGGGTGACCAGTCCTATCGAGACAAGTCGATTAACCACTGCGGCAACCAGGGCCCGCCTGTGGCTAGGCTGGGCAGGCCCAGGTTTGGGACCTACCAAAATGGGCTTTTTTTAGGGCCCCCAAGTATATAGGTTAGTATAGGTATGAGTTTGGTTTGATCCAATATTGTTAGAGCTTTAAAGGCCCACCAAAATCACTTATTCACTTAAGCCCATTTGATTTTTTGAGGCCTAACCAACTTCCATCTTCCCTCTTTAATTATTTTTTTAGGCCCACCGATTGAATGCTTTTTTTTTTTTTTTTCAAAATCAAAACTAGACCTACTGATTTTCATTCGGTGAAAATTCAAAAAGGAAAGAGGGAAAAACAAAAATGATAGATACACTCCATCCCCAACCACTCCCCCTCTCACATTTGGTAGGTCCCACCATGGGTCCCACATGTGATGGGTCCCACCACATGTGAGAGGGGGAGTGGTTGGGAGTGGTGATGATGTATGTCGTGTTCAGGAAAAAAGCCATAACTTTACCAAACAAAATCTCTCTCTCTCTCTCTCTCTCTCTCTCTCTCTCTCTCTCTCTCTCTCTCCTCTCTCTCTACCCTTTTGAAGTTCCAGATCTCCTCTACCCCTTTGAAGTTCCAGGCCTCCGGCGACCGGTGAACGGCAGAAGGCAGTCCGGCGAAGTTTCCGATCCCCCAAGTACTTTTCTTCCGTGTGAAATCTCAAAGCTGAATAGTGGTGGTGGAGATGAGAGGGCTTCTCATGATAAGGTTCTCTTGCAAGAAGAGGTGGATCTGTTGAAATCTGGCCTTGATTATGACAACAACCCACTTCCCAAATTCTCCATAAGGTAAAGATTTAAAATACCCACTTCTTTCTCATCTCTTTTGCTTTTACTTTTTGATTGTTTTGTGAAAAAAAAACCCATCTCACTAGTCAGTGCCCAATTCCAAAGGTTGAAATTTACATGAGATGTTGATTTTTGTTGCAATAATAGTCTTGCTTACTCATAGAGAGAAAAAATTACGAAGGGCCTCAAATTGAAGATAAGGTTAGGGTCTCGACAAACACAGGGCCGGGCCTGGCGGCAACCCCTTATTCGAGAGAGTAACTAATAACAGTAGTATAGTAGTATATATTTACATACAAATGGGATGAATTTGCAGTAACTATCAAGCCTCGGTCTCTCCCCCACCAAAAACCAATGCCCACAGTAACATTCACTAATCCATGCATATTTTATAAGAAAATGCTAAGTGCACAAAAAAGATATCCAAAAATTACCCGGAAAGCTCAAACGAGTGGCTCTAATTTTTGGGTATTTTTTCTGTGTATGTAGCAAAGTTGTATTTTATAAGTATTTACTGTGCCCACTGCCCAGCAACACTAACTTGCAGTCTCTGTCGGGCATTTAATCGAACACTTCATATGTTCCTTCAATAAAAGAAACTGAGCTATAAAAAGTAATTGTCCAGTGTCCCATTTTTAACCCAATTTCTATGTACGAATCCGTAAGGATCAGCTGGAGTCATATGCATCAGCTCTATTCCGCAAGTTTTATGATACTCACAGTCCCCTGTTTGAATAACGTTCCTTAGTCGCGCTCCGCTACAAGTACAAACATACTGCATAATTGTGTATTTCTCATTGTCTGTTTCGTTTTCTTTGTATGGGTCAAAATCATCTTGTTTTTGCATCACATGATATGTGCAAATCTACTTCAACAAACTTCCTAATTTTTAATTGAGGCTGACTTCTCTCCTAATAAAGTAATGAAGCCCTCTGGTTTGTTAGGTCAATATTAATTGTCCTAGCACATTCCATGTGCATTGGATTGGATGTTTGATTCTTAGGGTAATTTATTGTCATGGCCCATCATAACCTTCAATCTGGGTCTCATGTGCCTGCTATGCGGCAGTGAACAGCACGCGTGCTGCACAACGTGTATGGGGCCTACCCGGTGTTTCGTTGTTTGATCCGAACCGCTCATTTTATTTGTCTCGTCGAGTACATAGTCCAAGTAAAAATTCAAGTTAATCGAACATGAGTAACTATTTGATTGGTAACCATTTAACTTTCAGTTTTGTGAAAAAATCACCTACGACCACTTCTTCAAGTGGTTTTCTCATTTAAAATTGGGAAAAATTCAAAAAAAAAAAACCATGTACTTTAATGTCAATGTCTCATCGCCCCCCAAACTTTCAAAATTATCAATTGCACTTAATCCGTTGCCAATTACACTCCTACTATCTCAATATATTACTTTGCTAACGGAAGACGCTGAGGTGGACACTAACGGAGGGATATTTTGACAGCAATGTCTCATTGCCCCCCAAACTTTCAAAAATTATCAATTGAACTCCTGAACTATTATTTCGTTATCAATTACACTCCTACTGTCTCAATCTGTTACTTTGCTAAGGGGAGATGCTGAGGTGGACACTAACAGAGGGATCAAATGTTAAAGGGTATTTTTCAAAAGAGACTTTTCTAATGTGTGGCACATTGATATCACTTTCCAAGTAACAATGCATTTCCCAAAACAATTTAAAAAACAATGTTACCATCCGTTAATTGTCATTTATTTTAGAAAATCAATTATAAAAAAAGGAACATTATTATGTTGTTTGTTCTTCCTTAACTACAACCCGTCTGCAGGGATGGAGCTGGGGAGGGGCCAGTAGGGGCGGTCGCGGGGGGGAAAAAGGGTCTAGTACTATACAGGTTGTAGACACCCCAATTTTAATCCCTGTGTATCCCCAATGATGAAAGAGATACTCAGCAGTACCTTGGACAGCCATTCTACACTTCAGAATTTTTGGACAAGAAACCCTAGCCGTACAACTAACCAAACTAGCCGCACGGTTCATTTTTCCACATCTCAGCCGTACGGCTAACTCATGTTAGCCACACGGTCAACCCTCTTAGCCGTACGGCTATGTGTCAGGAAATATTCGAAAATCTGTCAGCAGAAGCATCTAATCATTTTGGAAAGATTTCGTATAGATTTTATTCGGTTTTTCCATCTATAAATAGCCTCCTCCTCTCCCATTTTCAAGAGAGAACAATTGGATACCACCCCGATACGCCGGAAAAATCTCCAGTTCACTCACTGCCCGAAATTCTCATCCGTAATATTCAATCCATTCCTCTGTTCTTTGTTCTCTGTTTTTCACTCAAGAGTTTCCAATAGCCTACTAATCACATAAACACCTCACCCCAGTTTCGCATCCAGAATTTCTGAAGTTCTCAGGCTGTTCAAAGGTACGAACTGTACTTCTCAAGCCGGGTTCAAAACCTCGGCTCTTTGAGGGGATCCTCCCGGGTTTAGGGTGACTCCGATAGTCATTTCTAGGCTCGTGTGGTTAAAGTTTTCATAAAAATCAAATTTTACAAACAAAAACAAGTTTTTGTTAAAAAAAAAAATTTTTTGAAAAATCTTTCAAAAAGTTAGCCGTGCGGCTAACTTACATCAACCGTACGGCCAGAGTGGGGGAGCCGTACGGCTAACTTTTGCAACGTAAAATTTTTCCCTGTTTTCCTCTGTTCGCACTCTGTTTTCTGATTTTTTCTGCAACTTGCATATTACACTTTCACCCTTTTGACTCTTTAATTATTATTATTAAGTCCTTTCATTTAATTTTATTCCCGTTATGGTTTTATTTAATTTCGTTACTCACTTGTTTATTTGTTAGAGTTTTCAATAAAGTGTTTTCCAAAATCCCACAAAAATTTAGTAGAGACCGGGAATTTCTCGGGCGAGCGAGGTGCTTTTCAACAAAACCTTCATCGTTCGTAACCTGGCTTCCGAATCCAAGAATCTTTTTCGCAGATCAAATCCTCTTCCAAAAAAAACGGTACAAGAGTCATCATTTATTCTTCAAAGCGGTTTCTCGGGTACCCAAAATCATTTTCTAAATAAATCCCGGGTGGCGACTCACATTTTTCTTTTTCACTTTCCTAAAACAAAAAAAAAAGGCCGAGCCGCGTGGCGCCATCCACACAGGTTCGCCCCTTTCTCGAATACATGTTCGCCCCTGTGTAATGAAATTCTTGGCTTCGTCTCTGCCCGTCCAATCTATCCAGGTGAGTCCAGAGCATGGTCTCCGAGCTCAACGCCGGCTCAAACGACGTCGTCGATCATACCTAGCCCGATGGAGGGAAGAGATGGAGAAAATGGAGAAGTGGTGCTCTGTTTTACTAAGGTTGCAGAGAAAATGAGGGAAGCAATTTAAGGATTTGAGATTTTACCTCCAAAAGTGCCATGACGCATCCATATTTCCCTCCAATGTGAGCCATGTCAAAGGTTAACATCAGTGTAACGAAGTTAACGACAAATGGTGTCCACCTCAGCTTGTCCCGTTAGCAAATTAACAGATTGAGACGGTAGGAGTGTAATTAATAACGGAACAATAGTTCAGGAGTTCAATTAATAATTTTTGAAAGTTTGGGGGGCGATGAGACATTGCTGTCAAAGTATCCCTCTATTAGTGTCCACCTCAGTATCTTCCGTTAGCAAAGTAACAGATTGAGACGGTAGAAGTGTAATTGATAACGGAATAATAGTTCAGGAGTGCAATTGATAATTTTGAAAGTTTGGGAGGCGATGAGACATTGACATCAAAGTACAAGGGTTTTTTTGAATTTTTCCTTTAAAATTTAAAATTCACGGAGCCGTGTGTTGAGTGCAAAGCGAACTATTCTCTCGCATTTTGCTAGATAGAAATACCGTGTGTTCGGCACTCAAAGCGGTGTACGCCAATTTTTGGATGGGGGTATCCTTTGGAGCTTTCCCACAATCCCCAGTCCAAAGGTTTGTGCTCACTATGGGCTTGTTTGATGGTGGGATAAGAGATTGGATGGTGAAAAATGATGAGATGAGAATGGAGAGCCCTTTCTCATCAAGTCTCACTATTCCGGGTGAGATTGGGTGAGAAAAGAAAGGAACAAATCAAAATATTTCATTTCTATACATTTCTCGTGTCACACCCCACTCTAGCACAATCTAACCTGCACATAGTGGCAGGACACCTAACACCATCTGTACGCCTTTTAGGCTATTTACAAAAATATTATCAAGACTCAACTTTAACTTGCAACAGAGGCAAACAAAAGATAGTTCTGAGAAGAATATTTTGAGAAATATTTTTGAGATAGTGTTTGGATGAGTTTTTTGAAAAAGTAATAATTAGAGAGATGTGTAATAATTGGAGAGAGATAGAGAGAGATGAGAATTAATGATTGGAGAAAGGGGTATGAGTAGATAGAGAAATGTGATTAATGATTGGTAGATGAGAGATGGAGAAAGAATCTTTTTGGAAATTTTTTTGGAAATTCGAAGTGAACACAGCCATATTACACCAATCTCCACTGTCATAAACAAAACAGGTGTTCACACCTCCTCAACAACTGTACAGCAAAAAATATTCGACATGTACTCAACCAGGGATGGAGCTAGGGAGGGCAGGTAAACCCTGCAAAGAAAAAAAAACCTCTAGTTTTATATACAAAAAAATAAATTTTCTTATGAATTATATAGGCTCGCCCCTGCAAAGTATCTGGGAAAAAAAATTCGCCCCTGCGTAGTGAAATTCCTGGCTCCGTCCCTGTACTCAACCATACCAACTTCACAAAAAATACCGTTTATCCACAACACCCACTAACCTACAAAATCACAAAAACACAACCTCTAGGAACACCTGACTGGCACTCTGGCACTGCAGTGGACCGACGTCTAGCTCAACTGGAAATCTGCAACCAAAAAGGTTACAGGAGAATGTACCTTAGCAACATAATAAAAAGAAATGCATAAGTATTAACATTACACCAACACTTTTGTTTTAACAATTTTGATGGATCACAATTTTTAAACATCACCCCCACACTTTTTATAAAGAACAATAAATCTCCCACAATAGGAGTTTTTCTCAAATTTTTCTAAAACTTTCTCAGCCCACACAATTTATCTCAAAAACACAGCTCATCATATTTATTTCAAAAGTACAGCCAACCGGCTCATCTAAAAAACACGGCCTACCGGCCCATCTAAAAAACGCAGCCCACCGACTCATCTCGAAACACAGCCCACTGGCTCATCTCAAAACACATTTTTAAAAGATTGCAAATTTATCCACATTTTATTTCACAGTATAAAGTAATATCATATCACTTCACCAAATGTGCCAACGAGTCGTCAACCTCACGACCGGGAGTTAAGACGGTACCGTTACCTCGCTCACAGGCTCACATATAGTGGTGGTGACGAGGGCCATTCTTTATCACCAATGGTAGGTGCAATCCACACAGTAAGCAAACACTAAGCTTGCACTGCTCACATTTGGCACAACCCACGAATGCAAGTTGCCAACCTTGCAAACTAAAATATTGGCACAGCCCACGAATGCAAGATGCCAACCTTGCAAACTAAAATACTGGCACACAGCCAGATGGCACAGCCCACGAATGCAAGATGCCAACCTTGCAAACTAAACATTGGCGCACAAGGCATAAAAAAAAAATTCTCTTTTCACCCATCAAATATCGTTTGACCCATCCAACCAAGATTATTGCCATCATATATACTAGAAAATAAATCTCAAAGGAGCTTTCAGGAACAGTAATAATCACAAACAACTTTGAAAAAAACACGACATTTCTATTTATTATAGAAGCTATACATTCTCACTTGCCACAACAGGACCAACTCCGCTATAGTCTTAACTTCTACGCACTGAAGGCGTAACCACGACCATCCTTACGATGTCATCACCTGTAATGCCAATTATGTATCACCCATAAGGCTCACTACCAAAATTCATGCCCAAATGCAAGTGAAATGCATGAAAATGCATCCTACGACCCAACAGTGCTGCACTCTACGAATTTTCAGAATTAATCTACTTATCTGATTCCCACGAAATTTTTACCACAAACTCCAGACTCATACTTAATCATTATATAAAAAATTCAGAATTTTCCGAGCTCTGCAACTATTTTTAAACACCCGTCAAACAGACCCAAAGCTTGCTGAAAATTTCCCCAAAACAGATTTTTCTCCAACTTCAAACTAAAAACTGCTATTCTTTGGAAAGAATTGAGGCACAACCCATACATTATTTCGAAGGTACACGAGTCTAGTTTCATAATAAGAAGACGGTGTACCAATCGGATACCCGAGCTAAAAGTTATAACCATTTTCCCAAGATGTGTCAGTGCAGTCTACCCAAATACGAACCTGACAACAGATTGGTCCACGAATTTTAATATTTTCTGTACTTCGAATTAAACTCTGAAATTTTTAAACAACACAAATAACATCCATGGGTAGCTACTGTAAAAATCCCATAAATTTCCGACTTCAAGAACCATGTATTAAAATTCGCCAAAACCCATGGCAGATTTGTTTTTCACAAGAACAGTCAGTGAACACCTTCACTTCCTTCCACGATTTTTTGTAAAATCAAACCCCAAATCACTCTCATGAGATGCAAAAGACTTAATTAACTTGTAAATGAACAGCATAACTCAAGAATTTCGGAAATTAAACTCCAATTCGTACCTTAATTTTGGGTTTTCCCCAAATTTTTCTTCTTTCCTTCCTTCCTTCTTCGCCTCCTCTTTCGGTCTCTCTCTTCCTCTCTCTCCTCTGATTATTGGCTGAGGAAGTGGGGAAGAAAAATCTTCTCCCTCGAGAATTCAACCAAATTACACTTCACCCCTTCAGCTTACATAGCTATTAGCTTTATGCCCAAACCTCATAATTACTCCAAACCACACATAACTCGAGCTTACAAATGAGTCTGCTAACATCATGTGAGAACGCATAAAATATTTGAGGTAACCCGGGCGTTACAACTCGTAAAAATACTCCTTCTAAATTAATGATTTGGCAAGAAACTCCAACCGGGTCTTTTCTATTCACCTCAAATCACTCAATCCAAATGGGCTGTGTGGGGAGGGATTAAGGATGAGTCCACGTGTTCTCCTTTTTCCATAGTTCCATATTTTTTGCACACGAGATTAAGACTGGATTGGACAATAGAGGACTATTTGTCTATTTAGTACCTAAAAATAATACCAGGAGGGGGGATGGTATTAGCAGACCCCCTCTTCCCAATTATTTCCCTCCACATCCAACGATAAAAAATAATATCCATCAACTTTATTCCACATCCTACTCTAACCAAACACAAACAAACAATACAATTAATCCCAATTCTAATATAGCCTCAATCTTAACTTCTACTACTCTCTTTCTCTCTCTCTAAACCCTCTGACTTCTCTCTACCTTTCTTCTTCAACAAAACAGGCGGCTAGATCTGGGCGGGGGAGGCACTCCGCGCTCCCCCCCGCCTCTCTCTCTATCTCTATATTCCATCCACCCTCCGTTTTCTGATCTTTTCTTTTTCCTTATTCAAAAATCGATCGGCGACAATGGTGTCGATGGGCGGCGGCGGCGGAGCGGAAGGCGACAACATCGTCATGGTTCTCACTTCTTGTGGTCCTTGAGTCGCTTATCCATTTGATAAGCGGCTCTTCAAGGGACTCTCAGTTGTCGACGAGGACGGCTATGGTGAGTCTTTCTATTTCTCGCCTTTTTCCTTCTCAGATCTGCTTTTTTCCGACCCCCTGATCTTATTGCCGTGTCTACTGCTTTTCTTCACCGTGGCTTCTCGGTCCTCACCTCCAAGCGCATCTCTGGCCAGTTTTCTGTTGGGTTATCCGGTTTGTGCTTAACGGCAAGGGGTGTGTCGGTGGGGGTGGTGGCCGTGGTTTTTGCTTAACGGCTAAGGGAGCATCCGAGTTAGCTTGGTTTGTGTGTATGTCGGCGCCGCTTATCTTGGGTTTTCACGTGGTGGAACGGTGGTTTGAGGTGGTGGTGGCTGTCATGTTTGGTGGTTGCTATCAAAAGCTACGGTGGTGGTGGTGGTGGTGGATGTCTTGCATATTGCTTTAGGGTTAGGTTTTGGGATTTCTTGGGGTTGGGCATTTCCCACTTGTTTGGGCTAAGTTTTTATGTGTTTTATTGTCTATTTGGCTTTGTTGGCCTTGGGTGTATTTTCATTGTTGTATCAGGGCATTTCAGGCCCATAGGTGTTTGGGCTCTGCCCATTGGGTGTTCCAACTTTTGGTTGGATTTTCTCCTTCTCGATGTACCCGTTGTCAAGATTTTAATAAAATTTTGTTTGCCGATCAAAAGAAAAAAATACTTATATAGCCTCATCTTCTATTATCTCGTGGATCTCACTTGTTCATTCTATTTCCATTCTTAATCTCATCTTATCCAATCCTTCTTAAAGATAGTCCGGCAATCAAACGTTCCTATGAGTCTGAGTTAGATGTTTGTCTTTATTTTTTTTTATTACAACTTTATTTTTGTTTACTTTTTTGAATGAATCATTTGTTTTGGAAATAGAAATTGAAAAACTCAAAAAATGTGAACTGAAGTGGTTGTTTGGCTCTGCTCTGGATTTTAGATTGTAGAGAGATTATGATAAACTCATAATCAGAATCAGTGAAAGTGTTTGGTAGAAGTGTGAAAAATAGATTATCATATGGGAATTGTTTGCATGTACACTCAGATTATTGAATTGTGAGTGATCATTTGACCATAATGCCCTAACTATTATTGGCTCTTTATATAAACATATAGTACAATATTATTTTTCTTTGAAACCATTACACAAATAATTGGCTGAGTTTTCCGTTTGATTTTAGTAACCCAGTTGCTAAAATCAACCCTGGTTTTAGCAAATGAGTTCAGCAGGTGCTGAAATCATGGTTGATTTTAGCCTAAAATCAACCATGATTTCAGCACCTGCTGAACTCATTTGCTAAAATCAGGGTTGATTTTAGCAACTGAGTTGCTAAATTTAGTGTGTTACGTACACTACAAAAATTTGTAATATGCACATTCAAATTCACCAATTATTATAATATCTTTTTTTTTTTTAGTCAACATTCGTATCATAGATTCATGGAGTAACATAGCAACGTAGCTTAAGTAGGATGATAAAGATTAAAAAAGAAGAAGAAGAAGAAGAAAATATTAGCTTTAGTACGTTAGCAAAAAAGGTTAAGTTTGTGCAATATATGCTTGGCAGTTTTGTATATAATTAAAAGGTTAAGGATAGAATATTCATCAAAAGTTCATAATTGCTATTTTGATGTGCCCTACAACCCGATAGATGGATGGTTTAGATGTACCCTACAACCTTGTAATGCACCCCTATACTACAAGGTCTCTAAAAGAATCCATTTTTTCAGAATCCATTCACTTCATCATATATTCATTAAGTCATTGAAGGTTACAACAAATTGGATCCGGGGTGGGTGCTGTGCGGTTGGTGTTATGCGTCGTGTTGTGCGGCAAAACTACGCCATTTTGCTTGATTTTTGTGCACAACTCCAAAGCTTCCAAGGGCCTTGTTTGGAGGAAGAAAAAACCATTACAAAAGCCTAAACTCAAAGTGTCTAAACTCTAAACACGAAGTACTTAAACTTGAAGTGTCTAAATCCAAGTGCCTAAACCTACTATATCCTACTCCAAAGAGCCTAAATTTCCTAAAATTGAACCCCAAAATTAAGGCCATGTTCCACTAATTGGTTTTTTAGTTTTTTGGTTTTTTTATATCTTTAGTTTTTCAAAAAAACCAACTAGTTCCACTAACAAGTTTTTGGTTTTTTGGTTTTTTTAGTTGTGTTATGAAATTACAAATCTACCCTTCTACCCAAACAACTATTGCTCTTTTTTTTTTGAAGGGAGGGCAGATTCGTAATTTTACATGATTAAAGTACATGTACTTGATTGTGCAATGATTTGGTTTTTTTTAGGTTAGTGGAATGAAGTGGTTTTTTTGTTGGTTTTTTGTGGGAGTTTTTTTAGTGGAATGAAGTAGTTTTTGATTTAAAACAAAACTAATTTTTTGTTAGTGGAACAAAACTAATTTTTTGTTTGGAGAGTTAATTTTGAGGTTCAATTTTAGGGGATTTAGGCTCTTTGGGGTAGGATATAGTTGTTTTAGGCACTTTGGGTTTAGGCACTTTGGATTTAGGCGCTTTGGGTTTAGGCACTTTGGGTTTAGGGTTTAAGCACTTTGTAGTGTAGGATATAGTTGTTTTAGGCACTTTGGGTTTAGGCACTTTGGATTTAGGCGCTTTGGGTTTAGGCACTTTGGGTTTAGGGTTTAAGCACTTTGTAGTGACTTTTTCCTTCTTCCAAACAAGGTCTTTGGAAGCTTCAGAGTTGTGCCAAAAACTACGTCGTTTTATCGCACAACACCTCTATCGCACAACACCCACCCCGGATCCAGCTTAAGTAGGATGATAAAGATTAAAAAAGAAGAAGAAGAAGAAGAAAATATTAGCTTTAGTACGTTAGCAAAAAAGGTTAAGTTTGTGCAATATATGCTTGGCAGTTTTGTATATAATTAAAAGGTTAAGGATAGAATATTCATCAAAAGTTCATAATTGCTATTTTGATGTGCCCTACAACCCGATAGATGGATGGTTTAGATGTACCCTACAACCTTGTAATGCACCCCTATACTACAAGGTCTCTAAAAGAATCCATTTTTTCAGAATCCATTCACTTCATCATATATTCATTAAATCATTGAAGGTTACAACAAATTGGATCCGGGGTGGGTGCTGTGTGGTTGGTGTTATGCGTCGTGTTGTGCGGCAAAACTACGCCATTTTGCTTGATTTTTGTGCACAACTCCAAAGCTTCCAAGGGCCTTGTTTGGAGGAAGAAAAAACCATTACAAAAGCCTAAACTCAAAGTGTCTAAACTCTAAACACGAAGTACTTAAACTTGAAGTGTCTAAATCCAAGTGCCTAAACCTACTATACCCTACTCCAAAGAGCCTAAATTCTCTAAAATTGAACCCCAAAATTAACTCTCCAAACAGGGCCCTTGGATGTACCAAGAAAATGAGCAAAACGACGTAGTTTTGCCGCACAACATGGTGCACAACACGTACCGCACAGCGCCTCCTCCGGATTCCAACAAATTGGGAGACCCAATTTTGGACCAAATTCGAGGGGCCCAAACACCGGCCTACTAGGGCTATGCCGAAGGCCGGGCTTGTTTATGCTTTGGCTTTTCCTTCTTTTTCTTTGTTGCCTACTGTAATCACTTAATGCTTTTGCTCGGGTTTGACTTCTCATCATTCCTTGCATCAGGGGCGGAGTTATGATTTTTTATTCGAGGGGTCAAGATTAGAACTATGTGCAATCCGCTTTTTCAATTCGCTAATCGGAAAAAATAATTAGATTAACAAGTACTAGTATAATAACAAGTACTTTGTTGTTTTTCAAAATAAAAAGAAAAGAAATCTATACCCTAAAATATAAAATATATTCCAACAAAGCCACAGCCAACAACAGTTCCATGCTTTAGACTTTGAGGCTTGTTTCTTTCGACGTAAAATTATTTCCAATGGAAAATGATTTCCATGTAAAATGGTTTTCCAGAAAATATATTTTTCCCAATTTATTTTTGGGCGTTTGGTTACATGAAAAACATTTTCCAGAAACAAATGTTTGCTTCACTTTCACCTCAACAATTACATAGAGATGTGTATGCATATTACTCCAATTTTATGCACAAATCGTTCCAAATTGAAACTCAAAAAACCCCAACAAAGAGATTAACCAAATCCATATTCAAAACTCAGAAATTGAGATTTGCAAGGCTTGCATCCTTTGTTCTCTCCTTTCATCTATATATTTTCTTTTTTAAAAAAGCCTGTTCGAATAGAACCGTTAGAATATACTACCAGTCACAAGATATAGTTGTTAGACTATAACCAATGCCTTCGAACCGTTAAGGGATCCCTGACTGGAGGTTTTTGGGTGTTTTGAAGTTTTTAAAATTATTTTTGCATAATCCGAACCGTCCAATGTGTTTAAAACGTGTTTTTAAGGGTTCCCGCTAGAAATCATCAAAAAAAATTACCGGGAAGACCTTGATACGAGCAATTTTTCACAAAACTGTACATATACAGTTTTGTGAAAAACTGTTTGGATCAAGCCCTTCCCGGTATATTTTTTTTTTTGATGATTTCTAGCAAGGCCCCGTAAAAACACGTTTTAAACACATTGGACGATTCGGATCATAAAAAAAATATCGGGAACATAGAGTCCCGGAGTCTAGAAGTCCGGACTAGAAACTTGCCTTATATATATATATATAGGACATAGTTAGAATAGAGAGTTTAATACAGAAGACATTATAAAAGTGACTAGCTGAAGTAATTATAAGTGAGTTTTTAAGGTGTAATTTGGTTCAGAATTTGGAGAATCTGATGCGGATATACTCTAAGGTGTTCAGTTACGAAGGAGTGTTCAAACTTCAAAATGTATGAGCAATGGTTCAAATAAGGCCTAAATTTCAGTTCAAAAATAAGGCCTAAATTTAATAATTATCGCTGTTTTCGAAAAATTACGAGGGTGTTCATACACGAGTAATTATTCAGTGCGGCTGGAGCACCACGTGGTGCTCTAGGTGGTGAAAAAATAATAGTATGAGGGTGTCCATATATACTACGTAGTAGTTAGTTACTGCTTGTGCAGCACATGAAGCACTTCAGAAGTCTTAACCACCGCGCATTCACATTGGATTCATACACCTTAAACTAAGTCCCGCGAGCGTGTTTGGTAATAAAAGCTTTGAAGGAGAAGATTTTGGGTGCAAATAAGATATGGTGACGTGGCACCCGTGCGGCATAGCTGGGGCATCCAAAAAATTGCAACCGACGACCCAGATTAAAACACTCTTTCTTTTCTTTTTCTTTTTTTAAATCTCACGGCATTTCAATCCAGACAGTCGATTTTATTTTTTGACGGCCTGGATGTACCGCACGGGTACCACGTGATACCCTCCAATGGCCAAAACTTTCTGGCTTTCATGGATGGAATTTTCTATTGTCAATGGGCTGACAATAAGCATACACAAAAAAAAAACACACACACACGCTCTTCACTTATTTCAATACATTTTCATACAATTTTACACATTTCAACACGTTTTTTTAATTTTAACGTTAGCTCAATAGGTTGATTTTAGAATTTGCTATGACGAGCAAATAATAATTTTAGAGTCCTGCTGGATGTACACCAAAATGGTGTACACCAATTGTACACCACCTTTGTAGGACCCATTTCGGGCCCCACACGAATAATCGGAGCCACTCAATATTCTTAAAACACTTTTTTTAGGGTCTCTGAAAAAAATCAACTGATTTTAACACCGGTAAGGCCTCGATCGATTCTGCACCCAATTTACTAACTGGAAACTGGGCGCAGAATCGATCGAGGCCTTACCGATGTTAAAATCAAATTTTTTTTTTTTACAGATGCCCTTAAAAAAATGTTTTAAGAATATTGAGCGGCTTCGATTATTCGTGCGGGACCCAAAATGGGTTCCACAAAAGTGGTGTACACCAAAATGGTGTACCCATAGGTTTTTCCATAATTTTAACGTGCACGCGTTAGTGTGCAGCCGCCCGAATACTGTTTCTCCACTTGTAAAGGCACCATTGGAGAGTCTACTCACCATCCTCCTCTACACACTTTCCGTTGACTGTTGTCGTCTTCTCCCTCCTGTTTTCACCATCCCTTCGTCCCTCTTCCTTTTCTCTCACCTCATTTTCCGCACAAGTTTCTCTCACTTCTCGTCCACTCCTCTCATGGCTTCCGCTATCGATGAAGAAGGTACTCTCTATCTCTCTCTCACCTCTGTCTTGGTCTTTTTGTCGTATTTGGCTTGCCTTGTTTGTTTCAATTTCTGGGAGGATTTTCTGCAGAAATACAAGTAACCTAAGTGGAGAACTGTGAACTGATGTTCTTCTCCCAATTGCAATTCCTGATTCCAAGAATTAATTTCTGATGTAACCAACCGTCCATATGAAAAGTGGAGCTCTATCTATCCATCTCTTTCTCTGTATATATCTATAATTTCTGTAAAAAGCTGTATAACAAGCTGTTCTAGCTTGCACTCACGCACATATGTGAGTGAGCGCTGGGCTTTGGGTTCTGATGTTAACTGTTGATTGTTTGGTTAACTGGGCAAATGGACTTAGAAAAAGGACTCATGACTCCACCACCGACCCAAAACCCTAACCCTAATCCTAACTCACCCTCGTGAATTTTAGTAACTTGAGATGTTTTTAAAAGACACTTTGATGCTTGGGCTCACGCACGCACATTATGTGATAGCGCTGGGCTTTTGGTTTTGTATGTGTATGTTAACTCTTGATTGTTTGGTTAACAGGGGCAATGGATTTAGAAAAAGGACTCATGACTCCGCCACCGACCCAAAACCCTAACCCTAACCCACCGTCGCCATCATCGGCCACTGCTCCTGCTCTGGTTCTATCGAATTCTGGCAAGCGTATAGACCAGGCCGGAAAAAAGAAATACGTGAAGCAGGTGACAGGCCGCCACAATGACACCGAGCTCCATCTGGCGGCGCAGCGGGGGGACGTGGCAGCGGTGAGGCAGATTCTCAAGGAAATCGGTTCGCAGATGATGGGGACTCTGACCGGAGCCGATTTCGATGATGAGGTTGCGGAGATTCGGGCTTCGGTCGTGAACGAGGTGAATGAGTTGGGAGAGACGGCATTGTTCACTGCGGCAGGGAGAGGGTTTGTTGATGTTGTGAAGGAGTTGTTGAAGTATGCTAATGAGGAAAGTTTGAAGAGGAAGAATCGGTCCGGGTTTGATCCTCTGCATATAGCCGCTAGTCAAGGACACCATGGTGATCATTTCAGCTTTCTATTTAGTTCTTGTTTTTCCCCCCTTTTGGCTTAATAGTCCGAGGTTTATAAACTGATTAATTGGTCAATTTCTTTTAGGCAGTGTTTGATTCACAAATGAGGCTGATAGAGAAAATTATTATTTTCCTCCTGTTGTGGGTTCCAAACCTCGAAGTCTGTAGTTGACTCCTAATGGATAGGGGATGGCTCGCTTCTGCCTTCCCAACAGTCCTTTCCCTTTTGTTCATTTTGAAATCTCTGGTTTGCTCAGGAATGACATGATGGTGGTTACATTCGGAATCATCATTCACCAATTTTACCTGAGATGAATTCATCAAACCGAACACTACCTTTCTCTGTTTGTTGTTGAGTTCCTTTCTGGTTCTATGAATGTGAATATGTCCATTCAGGTGGAAGTGAACAAAATCTGAGAAGAAAGGAACAGGAGGGAAATGATCATTCCATTAATCGAATCATTAACACTGATACTAGAGACTTATACTGGGCTGTTGAAGAGTTTAGTTACCTATTAGTTAGGAAAGGTTGATTTAACTAGTTAGGAAGGTTAAGTTAATCACCAGGTCAGGTGGAAGAGATTATCCCTTAATAGAGAAATTGGTCTTTGAGGTGATGGAGCAGGTTAAGAGATCTGCAAATGAGCTAATCTGATAGGCGATAGCGGTATTGTTTTATAAAATATATTCGGTTTATGAACTCAAATGTTTTCGATACTATCACTGATCTCTGCAGTTATAAATTATGCATGCTGGTGTGTGAGAGATTTTTCATTATGCCACGTGAGCTTTGACATGAAATTCTACTTACTGCTATTGTGGACCTTAGATAAAATAAGTGAAACATAAGATTTGCTTTCTCAAGCTGTGAGCAATTGGTGGCCTTTCATGTACAAAATGTACCTTTGTGTTTGTTTACTCTGCTTGTCACTGAATATATTTTCAAGCACATCACAAATTCGAAGGCATTATGGTCGGATAATCTAGAAGGTTACTCGCCACTTATTGCGGAATTGGATTCTATGGAAGGCATCACGTTGATTATGGAGGCTGATGTGATGCATCCATAGTAGTGCTTTGTATTTGCTTTTTCTTTAGTCACCCTCGGGATTACAAGATCCTGATGGCTGTGCTGATGTTCTAGCAAAGGAGGCTTTCAGGTCTCCATATGCAGAGTTATTATTCGCCATCCTATTTTAGATGACCTGATTTATAGATATTGTAGAGGCTACTTCACTCTCAGGGGGGAAACATGTAATTTCCTGCTTAACTTTTGTTTCGTAAGTTATGCTTTCTGTTCAAAACTACACCACTACACTTAGAGTGACACTTCTATTGCAGCCATTGTCCAGGTGCTGCTTGATCACAACCCAGAGCTAAGTAAAACAATAGGCCCATCAAATACAACGCCTCTTATATCTGCAGCTACGAGGGGGCATACAGCTGTTGTGCACGAACTTCTATCAAAGGATCATGGATTGGTAGAGATTTTCAGGTCCAATGGCAAAAATGCATTGCATTTAGCCGCCAGACAAGGTCATGTGGACATTGTGAAGGCCTTACTTGACGTAGATTCACAACTGGCGAGGAGGACAGACAAGAAAGGGCAAACTGCATTGCATATGGCTGTAAAAGGGGTTAGCTGTGAGGTGGTGAAATTGCTGCTTGAGGCCGATGCAGCCGTTGTGATGCTTCCAGATAAGTTTGGCAACACGGCATTGCATGTAGCCACCAGGAAAAAGCGAGTAGAGGTATATTTTGGTGGTGCTTCATGTTTCTTGAGTGATATTCTCGTCATATCATGTATTGATGATGCAATCATGCAAGTTCAATTGATGTTTTTCCACAAATTCCTTTTTTGTCATCCTACTAGAGGTGGCCTAAAATTTTCAAATTGAAGCAGCAAATCTTTCACCCACTAAAATATAGGAGTTTCAAAATCATCTTAATTAAATCATCGAGTAATGTTCCCAATATGTAAATATCATGCCAGGCCCGGCCCTGGGCAAGGTCCAAGAGGCCATCGCTTAGGGCCCCCCAAATTGGAAAAAAGGGGCGCCCATTACCTTTATCAATTCTTCGCTAGATATACATAGGTTGTTTCGTTGGTTCAGCGGTAAGCAAAATAGCTGTCCACATGGGTGTCCGAGTCCTAATCCTGTGCTTGCACTTTTTTTTAAGCCTTCGTTTGTCACAAAATAATGGCGATGTAGGCATTTGGAGTTACCATGTGCTAAACCTGCATCAAAGAGGATACAAGGCAACACCAAAGCTGCTCAAACAAAAGCATTTGCCGTGAGCTATGAAACACCGACACTCCTAGAGGTCGCCATGTTCGTGTATTGGACACGGGGACACGCCTGTCCCATGCGGGGACACATATTGGACACGCCGCGTGGTGTGTCCCGTAAATTAAATTATTTTTTGGCGGGGGACACTGCATGCACACGCGTGTCCCTTATATTCTCTGTGTGTGTGTGTGTGTGTGTGTGTGTGTGTGTGTGTGTAGGTATGTATATTTCCGTCGCTTTGTGGGTGTATATCCTACATATATATGTGTGTATGTATTGGTATATATACTAGAACATACTAACAGTGTAGATATTTATAATTTTATCTATCATAAAAAAAGTGTATATATCTATGTATATAAATTATTGCTACATATTTATTTATTTTATTTGTTTTTGCCGTGTCTCCCCTAGTATCCGTGTCCATTTTTTAGAATTCTCGTGTCTCATGTGTGTGTCCGTATCTGTATCGGGGTCCATGATACATAGACCGTGAGAGATATGGAATGAAATGGTTATATACACAAATATTTCCATTAATACTGCTGTTTAATTGTAAAATATAAGGGCCCCACACCACTTCTCCAACTGGCTTGCTGGCTAATGATAGATATCTTTAAGTCACAGGTCGTGGGTTCAAGAATTGGTAGTTGAGGCATGAGGGGATGTGAGGGAGTATTAAAAAAAATATAAGGGCCCCACTCCAACATTTCACCTAGGCCCTCTAAATACCTTGGGTCAGCCCTAACTAAGTCTGAACAAACTGTAATTTCTTACGATAAATTTACAAGCAGATTCATAAGAAGAGAGATAATGTTGTGTAAGGTGGACTTCCAGTAGTTCAGAAACTTTACTCCAACATTATTTTCTAGCTTATCATGCATGCACAATTCTCTAGTTACTCTACCCGATATTTTTTTGTCTTCTGTTTTGATTTCTTCACACTGAATCTGACAAGAATAAATTATATTTGGGTATTCCTACTTTAAATAAAGAATTACGTGGGTTACGTGTCCATTCATTTTTTACCTTTCTCTTGCAGATAGTAAATGAGTTGTTACACCTCCCACATACCACTGTTAACGCCCTCACCAGAGATCACAAAACAGCTTTAGACATAGTCGAAGAGCTTCCCTTCTCAGAAGAGTCCTCCGACCTAAAAGACTGCCTTTATCGCTGTGGTGCCGTTAGAGCTAATGACCTAAACCAACCAAGGGACGAGTTGAGGAAAACCGTGACTCAGATTAAAAAAGACGTCCATACACAGCTTAAACAAACCATGAAGACAAACAAAAACGTCAGTGGAATTGCTAAAGAGCTCAGGAAACTCCACAGGGAGGGGATCAACAATGCTACCAATTCAATAACTGTGGTGGCCGTGCTTTTTGCCACAGTTGCCTTTGCAGCTATTTTCACCGTGCCAGGTGGAGATGGTGACAATGGGACGGCTGTGGTTGCAAGTAGTTATTCTTTCAGAATTTTCTTTATCTTCAATGCTATAGCACTATTTACGTCCTTGGCTGTTGTGGTGGTTCAGATTACTTTGGTTAGAGGTGAGACAAAAGCTGAGAGACGGGTGGTGGTGGTGATTAACAAGTTGATGTGGTTGGCTTCTGTTTGCACTTCTGTGGCATTCATGGCTGCTTCTTACATAGTAGTTGGGCGAAAACACATTTGGGCTGCGATCTTGGTTACGGTTGTTGGAGGAATGATAATGGCTGGGGTTCTTGGGACCATGTCTTACTATGTGGTGAAATCGAAAAGGAGTCGGTCGATGAGAAAGAGAGAGAAGGCTAGGAGCGGATCCAACTCCTGGCATCACTCCGAGTTCTCCGGCTCTGAAGTCGATCGGATTTATGCCCTTTAATGTGAGAATTCACCACCATTTGAAAAAGTGCCCTGAAGTTACTGATCTACTTCATTAAAGAACATATATTAGACCTCTTTATCAGCTAAAAGAAAAGGAAAGAGGAAATACGGGTTCCTTTCGTCTCCGACTACAGATATGGAGATTGTTCAAGAAACTCGAAGCGTCTACTGCCATTTTTGGCCGCAAGAAATCGGGTTGATCATCATTCGAAGCTGTGCTTTCTGAGACTGCCTGATCTTGGATATATTCGCTGTTTTTAAGTAGTCATCGTGTTCAGATGTTACTAGTGTTTTATGTGATTCAGAGCTCACTCAAGCTTATAAATGTTTCTAAACCTTGTCTGTGCTTGGCATTATATGCAAAGCCAAAAGGTTGTGTAGATTATTGGTAGGTGATTGTGTAACAGCCACCTTTTCACGATATGGAGCACATTTTTATGCAGTATCCTTTCACAAACTGAAGCTAAAATGCAAGTATTTTGGTACTGTATGCTTTCCTATCTTGTGTATCCGATTGTTCACCGGCTATTTTAGACCATTATTTGTGTCGATGCACGTGAGCTCACAAAATAATGAGAACCACACGTGCATTAGAAAGTTCGAACACATCTGTAGCTGGATCTGTTCATGAATATTTGTCTACCTAACATTGTTCTTGTTGGTAGAAGACAAATTCTTTAGATATCTTTGGTGAATGTCTGACTCGATCTCTTTACCATACCCAAACTTATGCCTTTCACAAGTCAAAGGTTGTGAAGTTTTCGAGGTACTTAATTTTTTTTTTTTTAAATAAGAATATTACTTATGTTATGTAAAGGATGAAAATATTATAAATCAAGAAAATTCAATACAAAAGCATAAGTAAACTAGTACAGCTAAAACATTCTCTGAGCACGACAAATTAAACACCTCGATAGTTCACTATTTGATGCGTGTGGAATCATGTACATCTCCGGAGGTCGTAGAGACAATTGTCTTTGATCTTTAGGGTAAATATAAAATTATGTGCATCGAACGGTTCTGAATACAGTAGCGTTTTAAAATTGTGCCGGTGGGATCTTTAGGGTACGTATAAAATCATGTGCATCAAACGATTCTAAACACAGTAGCGTTTTAAAATTATGCGCGGTGGGGTAGGGTAGGAGTATACTTGTTCAAAAACCTATATGTAGTCGGATGGTATTAGGGCTGGACTGTTAAATTGAGAATTTGAGAGAGAAAATCAGGTTGGCCACAGCCGGTACAAGTTCCCCGTCGTTGCCATGGACGGTCGGAGATGGAGAGAGGAAAACATGGTCGAAATCGGAAAGAGGAAAAGACGATCTCCTGAGAAAAAGGTCTCCTCCATTACCCCTATTCCTCACTGTATACGTATATCCAAATGGGTTTAGAATGAGGTGCAATATTAAGGATTTTCGTTGCGCATGTCAGATTGGTTTTTGTGGGAACTGGATTAATTGGCTAGAACTGTAATATGGGGAATTTTTTTTAATTCTTTAGGGCGGAATTATATGTAATCTAACTGAATTAATAGTGATTGGATGAATAATACTATACACCAGTATTTTATATCCTACACTGTAGCATTATATATCCGAGACATGTTTAATCGAGATAGCAAATATTTTAATTTGGTCGCCTTTGATATGTTATCCAATCCGATACTCGTATCCAGTCAAACAAACGGGAATTAAATATGCTGCAATTCACTTACAAATGCATTAGGAGATCATTGTCACTTTTCTTATGGGATCATTGGAAACAAGGTAAAATTTCCATTTTTATCAGTATTGATTGGGAGTCAAAACCTTGATGCATGTTGAAAAGAAGAACTTCTCTGTACTTGTTTGTTGATTATCTTCCTGTTTGATTCTTTTAGTACCCGAATAACATATATGATGCTTGAAAAATCGAAAGGTGGTCTTCTTCTTTGAGCATTGACTAGGTGTGCTTTCACTTTTCTTACTTACAGGTTGCTGCACTGCAACCACGAAATATCGCATCAAGGACTCTACGTGAGATATTTTTGGCCCCTAGCCGTTGCCCTCCTACAAAGGTATATTCGATTTCCACCACAAACGAAAATAAGGAAGTTAGTATTTGCGAATCTCATGAGGTTCCGGAAAAATCTAGTACAGATGGGAGTCATGGGACAGCTTCAGCTAGCACAATTGGAAACCTCTCCCTTGATGCTTTATCACAAGTCAAGAGGGCTCTACAGAAGGCGTTGGAAGAGAAGCAGAAGCAACTTCCAGTGGTAATCTACCAACACCTTTGATATTTTGGTTCTCTTTGTGTTATTTGTTTTTGTATTAGTTGTGCATATTGTTCTTTGCTTCATTTCTTACTCCACGCAATTAATGAAATGCTCTGAATTTGGTCATTTGGTTAAACAAGGGTGGAAGCTCCGAGAGTAACCCTCAAGTGGGGTCAAAGGACGGTCTAAAAGTCTCGACCTCTACTCCCAGATTACTGCCAAAAGCTGTGAGTGCATCCCATTTGGAAGCTTTAAAATATTCACAAGAGGTTGCTGCAGAGTTTCCTTCTCTTCTAAACATATTTTCGGGACAAATGCCGTCAGGGCTAACCTATCAAACAAACCCTTCCAAGGCCCCTATTCTTCGTTTGGACACACTGGGTAGGGAAATAGATGAGCATGGAAATGTGGTAGACACAACCAAAGTAACGCTGAGCACCCTTAAGGTCTTTTCCTTGTTTCTGTGCTCACTCTCCTTTAGGTTTCTTTTTCTTTTCTGTTCTTGCTTACGATCTTGAAATTTTCCAGGTCAACATTAAGAAACAGAAGAAAGAGCCATTCCAACACCTTGAACCTGAAATTGATGTGGATCCAGGAAGAAATTCTCATTTTGATGCAAGGATTGGTACTAATCCGAGAAGGCCGAGGAGGACAAGTTTTCAGTTTGTAGAGGAGGGCTCATGGTCGAAAGAGGCAGAGATCATTAAACTGAAGGTTTTTTATTTTTTTATTTTTGGCGTAGCTTTTTTCTCTTATATTGTCTCCAGTTTTTACTTCCCCAGAATTTACTGTTTTGATTGGTGTCGGCATTAATGTCAGAGACAATTTGGAGAGGCACAAGCCAAAGAGCTAAAGGCAAAGCAGACACAGCTAGCGAAGGCTGAGCCTGGAGGGAATCCAAACCTTATAGAGGTATCAGAGAGAGTTTCCATCAAAGAAGAATCAAAAGAATCAATCCCTGAAATTGAGTGGTGGTATGTGTCTTTGTTTTCTGATGTCATGATTGTTTACTTGGTTATTCTTTGCAATGGGGAAGGCTGGTTTTTGTTGGCATTCTCTTTATATTAGCATATTATGGTGAAATTATTATTTGTTCCAGCAACCTAGGGTACATGGACTTGGGTACAATATTGTGTGTCTGGATCGAATCGGCTAACCTTCCTATATTTAAATCTTAGAAGCATTTCAAACCCCATTGTCCTACTTATGCATGAACTGAACCCAACATTGGAAACGAGCCCAAAAGGAAACGCAAGTAACTTATGTCTAAGAAACGAGCTATTGAGCTGCAGGACAAAAGTCCCAACTCCTTCAAAGAATACATTTTGCAGGCCCAAATCACTACCTTTGTGCCGGACACATCCCACACCCTTACCCATGTCATATCCGTCAGAGGTTGGGGGGAAAAATTCCATGTAACATTGCTGGCGCCATTTGGTATTTGGTTCAGTTTTCCCATTTTTTAAGGGCTACACTGGAATTGCGAACTTTAGTGATGGTGGTTGAAACATTTTTTGGTTAGAAAGAGTTTTCTTTTGTATATGCACTAGAAGCAGCTCTGATTGCTCTACTTCTGCTGTTTTTTGCTTTTCAAAAACACTGAATTTGTTTTTATTCAGGATGCAACTGGTGGTTCAACTTTTTTTGAGTACTTAGAAGTGGTGTTCTTTTTTTGTTTTTGTTTCACCACTCTTGGAACTAGCTAGCTGTTGATGTTGGCTGCTGCGGCATGACACTTCACTAATTATGCTTAATTTCTTAGGGATCACTATCTCTTGCTTTCTGGTACATACGTTGACTGCACTGATGGTAACACAGCTGAAGGTAAACTGAACATAGAGAAGATCACCATCTACATAGAACACCCTACTAATCTGCCCCCTACTGAACCAGCTCCCCCACTGCCTCGACTCCTGAAACTAACCAGAGAGGAGCAGAGGAAACTCCGTAAACAGCAGCGTCAAGCTCGGGAAAATTATAAGCAGGCGATGATTGCACAAGCCCTATTAGAACCTCCAAAACCAATAGTCAAAATGAGCAATCTCATGAAAATTCTTGGCTGCGAAGCAACTCAAGACCCCACCAGGCTTGACATGAAAATCAGGAGGGCAGCAATTGAGCGCGAACAAGCTCACGACGATCGCAACGCTGCACGCAAACTGACTCCAAATGAACGCCGTGAGAAGAGGAAGAGGAAGCTTTTTGGAGATCCGGATGTTCCGGAGTTAATAGTTTCGGTGTACAAGGTCAATAATGAGCTTTCCTACCCACAGACCCTATTCAAGGTTAATGTTAATGCCCATGAAAACAGGTTGACCGGATGTGCTGTTATTTCGGAGGGTATTAGCGTCGTGGTTGTTGAAGGTGGGAAGAAGTCTACTAAAAGGTATCAGAATCTTATGCTAAGGCGTATTGACTGGACTTCTGCTGGGGAAAATGGAGACGAGGATGTGGGCAAAACTGTCGACAAGTGTGTGCTAGTATGGCAAGGGAGTGCTGCTAAACCCAGTTTTGATAAGTTTTGTGTCCACAAATGCAGGACTGAAGCAGCGGCTCGTAAGGTGTTTGCTGATGCTGGGGTTTCGCATTATTGGGATCTTGCTTTTAGCTTCACAGATGACCACATGTAAGTGAAAGAGCTACTTTTGGTGGAAGTAAAACCCCGAACGCATCGGCGGATCATTGTGGCCATTATTAGTTTCTTAGTTTCTACCTTACATAGAAGTATCAACTTTCAAGATTTGGCAAGTTGTTTGAGCTGACTGTTATTTTTTTCATGCAAAGCGCGCGATTGAATGAGATGATTAGTGGTTTTTTTTTTTTTTGTTGATCTGGAAAAAAGCCCTGTAGGGCAGATGACTAGCTACTGATTTTATCAAAATGAATTGGAGTTCTATTGATGCCATATCCAAAATTTGCAAGCTGCAACCAATATCTGTGATGTTTTATCATGTTTTATATGGAGTATTGCTTTTTCGGAAATGAATTCTCTCCCGAACTTAATTTGGACTAGACAGTTGGACTGTTCATTTGTTGTAATTAATGGTTTTGAGCAAATCTGAACAACTGATTATATCAATGTATGGTCCAGATTTAAATTGTCCTGACTAATTCAAAACTTGGAGTCTAATTCAAAACTTGGACGGAGATGCTCCTAACCCTGCTTTTTCAGTTGTGCGAAGCTTCATTTGGGGGTGTTCCAGTAAGATTTTTTTTTTTTTGAATAAACTGGCTTTTCACTTTTTTTTTTGTGATGTATTGTGAAAGAATAATCTGTCTCGATTTTTGAAACAAACCATTTTTTGTTAGTGGAGCATCATTAACACATTGTGGTATGTGAGCGCAAAGAATCAAGTCATACGACTTATGAACCAATCCCTTGCCCTTTTCTTGAATTCAAATTCTAAGTTAAATTCATTGATACTTTTGACTCGACTCTGGATATTTCTCAAAATAATTGGATAAAACTTAAAAAGTCATAATTTTACTTAATTCCGGTTCCTCTCGTCGAGACGAACATATAATCACCAAAAGTTTAACAATCACAATTTTTTTTGAATAAATACAAAATAAAAAAAAAATCATTTAGCCAATGACACTGGAACATGCTCTTATCTTTTCGGTTTTCCAAACACATTCCACCCCCTCCCCTCCTCTATGCCTCTCCCCCCGGTATCTCCTCCCCTAGAGCTGTGGGATTATAAATCTATTGCCCGTCATGCTCTCTCCGGCGACTTGGTTCAGCTGTGGCAACTCCGGTGATGTGGTTTTGCTAGCTCCAACGACTCCGGTGACGTGGTTTTGCTAGCTCCGGCGACTCCGGCGGTGTTTAGTGCCGTTCGGCGGTAGTTTTTGTGTCTTCGGATCTTGGGCAGAGTGAATAAGTGGGGTTTTTTTCCCATTCGTTTTGTTGTCAATTTTTCTCCCCTCCCTTTATGGAGTGTTTTCTCTCCGGTAATGGAGTCTCTAGATTTCATCCACATTTTTTTTTCCTATTGCTTGAGCTAGATTTCGTTGTAGGATCCTCTACTATCATTGCATTGATTGACCCTATGTCCGACCTCATTTTTGTCTGCTTTTGCAATGTGTCATTGAGGTTGTTAGTGCATGTCATCGCGTCTAGATATTGGTAGTTTTGGCTGATTCATGTATCTTGTTATGAAATCTTTGTAATTCTTTCGGGCTTTTGAAATGCAATTAGTTATAAAAAAAATCACAAAATCGAAAACTAGAAAAACCAAAATTCCAACTAGGACAGTGGAAAGCCACACAAAACAACAACAATTTCAAGAAAAAATAGAAAAATGAAGAACCAAAGAGTGTGTGGGAATGAACCTCTCCTTATCCCAACCCACAAACACAGACACAGAGAGAGAAAGAGAGAGAGAGAAAAAGAGAGGGAGAGAGAAAATGGCGACCACCATATCACCTCCCACTCTGCACCTCACCAACCCACTATTCTCACCCCTAATCCCTCCTCATAAACCCCACCGATCTCCCAAACCCACACGAGCCACACCCCAAGACTCCGAACCCACCACCACCCCCGAACCCGAACCGGACTCTTTCGAGTCCCGCCTCTCCCAGGTCCGAATCCGATACCGATCCGGAATGGGGAAAAAAGCCGAGGCCCGAAAAAGCCGAAAGGGCAAGAAACCCTCCTCTGCCGGCGCCGGATTATTCCTCCCGCCGGTGCCCTTGAAGGAGCCGGTCTCTGGCGGGGTCAAGGTGGATTTCGGGTTTAGTCCGTATTCGGAGCGGGTTAACGGTCGGGTTGCGATACTTGGGTTAACAGCGTTGTTTCTGGTGGAGCTGGCCACGGGTAAAAGCGTGATTAGCTACCATTCGGCGCCGATTGTGTTCTTGCAGGTGTATTTCGTGGCGGCGGTTACGGCGGTTTATGTCAAGTTTGAGAAAGAGCGGATTAGTGTTTGGCCACAGTGACAATTACCCCCACTAGTTCAAGAGAAAAGTTAAGGCCTGTTCTACTAAGCTCGGTTTTTTTGGCTTTTTCAGTTGATGTATGCGAGAAGAATGATTTGTCTCGTAAAACGTAAAAAACAAAAAATTCAAGAATTCACCCAGTGGAACGGGACTGTTGATTGTATCAAGCATGTAGAGAGTTGGTTTTGATAAAACATGTTTGTGTGCCCTTATTTTATTTGTAGTTTGATATGGGTTTATTTATTTATTGTTGATTAATTGGGAGTAGTGGCTGTTTGACTTTGACATAATTTTTGGGCTGTCAATTTCAACTTATGAAGCTTCAAAATTTGTGATCCTTTTTGGGCTAGACATTAGTATTTCAAAAAATAGTTAATATTTCAAAGATTTAAAATAAGTTTCATAGAATCTAGAAAAATTTCGCAAAAAACTTGCTTTTTTCCCAATTTTATCATTCACTCTCAGCATTATCCATATGGTAATGTAGTTACAATAACTAGTGGTGTTGTAGGGGTGAAGGTAGCAGTCGTCGTACGGATCATTGTGGGGGTGGTGGTTATATTTTTTATGGTAGTCATGGTATTGGGGTGGTTCTGGTAGTAGGGGCAACAACTATAACTATGTGCTCTCTCCGTCCGTGTTTATTGGTCCATTTTTGGGTTTTTAACTTTTTTAGTAAAAATTATGATGACTATGTTTGTGAACCGACAAACATGGATGGAGGGAGAATCCTATAAGCTAGTTATGCAGGGAGGGTGCAAACAAAGAATTGTACAAACAGGGGCACATATGTTCTTCTTTCTTCTTCCACAACAAACACAAGACTGATGATATAAGGGAGGGGTCCAGCATGCACCGCCAAAGCCACATCAACCGCACCACCACCAAGAGCTAGATCTCCAAAACCTGCAAAAAAACAAAGAAAAAGGAGAGGAAGAAGGAAGGAGGGGAGAGAGAGGGGGAAGAGGAAAACCCTAGCCGGCTGTTTGTGTTCTAGGGGGAAGGGGGAGCAAAAATTGTAGAGAATCCCTATTTGAGAAAATGTTGTCTAATTCTCCAACCCCTTAGCAACCACAAGTTCATGTTTGTTTCGCAGTTTACCTTATGGGTTCCAACTACCACGTGAATGTGCGGTGGTGAAGAGTATTAACCTCACACAAGACAACTGAATGATTACTCTTTCATCAGCCCAAGTGAATCTCTCGTCCACACGTGCCGATTGCATAAACCACCTTTAATTTTAGACAAAATATAAGAACCAAAAACGGGACAATTGATGCTAAAATTAGTCCAAAGTGGTAGTAATAAGTTACATGTTAGGGTCAACAACCATACAATTTGTTACATTTCCTTGGGCTAAGTTCCCCTGTTATATATCAAACGCGGCGGGCCTCCAAAAACAATTGAATTTCCTCTAAAGTTTAAAACAAAGAAAGCAAAACACCTTTGCACTACTTGAAAAGGCCCCCCGGTGTCCACTAAGACCTAAAACCATTTCCGAGGGAAATAAAACTGCACCTATATAAATTCACACATTTCTCGTCTCCGGAATTCCACCAGAATCAACCTTTTTTCTGAACTCAGCAGAACAAGAATTGAGATTCCTTTTTCCTTGAACATTCGATTGCGAGAGCAGCATCACAAGGACTGTTCTTACCAATTCTCTCAAAGTACAGATGGATGCCATGAACTTAGCTATGAGGGATTCCTCGTCAAAAAATCGTTAACAGCGAGACTGGCGTCACCGTGGGCCACAGCATCTTCAGGTTCCGGCATGTATAGTGTGGAGGAGGAAGTCTGCACGTTAAGAACCTCTCAGTTGCACAATACGAACCAAATGAAATAAACAGCTTATGTTTTGTTAAAAGCAAATAATAAGTTGGCAAAAAAAGGTAACATGATCACGGGTTACATATACCTAAGCTAACGATTTATAACGGTGCCAAACAATCCTTTGATCCTTGACATGTTAGATGCCTAAAGAAAGGCAACTAAATGTACTGAAAACATCCAGAATTTATTGCCGGCTCAAAATCACAAAAAGTGGACCCCATCAGACATCATTGAGTGTCAAGATTTGAAACAAGAAGTTAAAACTAACACGACTAATGAGCCATCTGATCGCAGGAAAAAACTCGAAGAATCCCATTTTCTCCAAGTTTGATGAATCCAATATCCTAGGAATTAAAAGAAGACAAGAAGAAGAAAGGCTACCTGCCTTCTTAATAGCATATCCTAGAAAATTTGAAGAATCAGCTTCTTTCCTTCTCTTTCACTTAAAAATGGGATATTGTCAATTGATTTGTAACGATGTGATGTCAAGATGAGGAGTCCCATTTTCAGATGAAACCAAAATCGAAGAAGCCGATTCACAATCAATGATGCATGCCTTGTTTCGTGGTTTCCCTATTATATTGACATTAACTGATGAAGCTTAAATGGGTGGTAAAAACTCAGCCCATTAACCTTAAAGGAGTGGTTAGAACTTGATGGCATCAGCTTTGTGAAAATAATCCCAATTGTTACTACGTTTGTAAGCAACCTACCCCTCAAAAACCCATTAAATAGGAAGTAAACATCGCATACGTCTTTATGATGCAGGGACAAAACACACCTTTGTGTCAAGCTGCATCTCTCCAGCGTTATCCGCCACAAGGCATGCACCATGAGCCTTCAACCACTCCACACACTCCTCCAGCACATCTGGATCCTTTTCTGTGCTTATTTCTGCTGTAGGCAAGCCATTGGCGAAGCCCAGAACCTGAGCAATGTATGACACGGGGACTGTAGGGCGATATGATCTAGACATAGATCTCACAGCTGCGTACCGCATCTTCTCCACATAAAGATCTGAAGCGAAGCAAACAAATCATGTATGTTTACTCCCTTGTTAAAGTGTCACAGACCCACTGAAGTTAGAAGTAGAGAGAACAAGATGATTTACTCACCCATAAGGCAGGTGTTCAAGTTAGGAGCTGTCTTGTATAGCCTGAAGAAGAGGACATAATTTCCAGAAGTGACAGCAGCACGAACTGCAAGAGCGTGTTTCACAGCTTCATCCTTTTTGGTTTCAAGTGATAATCTGGAAACAGATCAGAAAAGAGTCACTCTAGAACTCTCGATGAACTCACACAGAGAAAAAAGAAAGAAAAAACAGATATTTGCCTAAGTCGTTAGACTCAGCTATGGTATGAGTAAATCCCATTAAAGGGGAGAACAAAACATGGACGTGAGCTTGCGTGGACAACTCCACGTGATCCCTCCAGCCACACAGGACTTGCATTTTGTTAAGCATGCTAGAAACCATAAAACCAGATCCATAAAGATGCCAAGTCTTTTCTAGCAGAGAAACATAAAAAAATTGACCCACTCTAACAGCTTTGTTGATTCAGGATGCGTAAGGTTTACACAAGCGTTTGACAAAGTCTGCTATTGAATTTTTCGGACAAGTCCTGTGTTAACCATCAAAGGGTCGAAATGTAAACTAATGTCTTATCAACCTCCAAAACAAATGCAATTTCATAAAGATGGGAAAACAAATAAAGATATCAAATGTCTTACCATAATTTCAAAAAAATAAAAACAATCTCTGAAACCTCATTATCCTCTCCTTAGTTTCCCAATCCTCAAAATACAATTCGCGATAGTTTTAAAACTATAAATAACTATAAATAAAAAAGAGAAGGAAAGCAAATGCATTAATTGCTTACTATGAATTATGCATCTGATTATTCACTTATCTAATAGTTTGGATATACGACCATAATCACCCCGACCATTTACATTTCATGAAAGATTCCCTTATTCAATGAAAATGCCAAGTACAACAAATTAACATAATGAACCCGTGCATGAAACTTAAATTGACCTTCCAAACCCTCCATAGCAAAACTAAACAAACCATTCAACACAGGATGCATGAACACGAAACAAGAACTTCAAAACCATCAATCACATGATTCACAATACAGGAGGTTCACAAAACAACATAAAAAATAACATGAATCCGGGCAAAACTGTCCTTCTCTAAATGTTACAAACCTTGACATTGCTGATAAGAGATCTCTGTGGTTATTAGAGTGCAAGATAACACAAAGTAAGTTGTAAGCAGAAAATTCCATGTGGCAACCCTTGATTCCCTCTGCATAAAGTGTTTGCAACTGTGACTGGCACTGCGAATCAGATAGAAGAAAGTCAGTCATCGCCTCCTGATTAGAATGAACAGCTAAATGGTATTCACTTCCACAAGAATTACTCAAGACTATTGAGCATGAGAGGAAATTGGTTCATCTTGTAGGTTTTCAAACTCTTAAAAAAAACTAGCAGAAGGAGATGTAGTAAAATAAGCTTCGGTGCCAACTCCAACAAATTTCGCTCATACCATTTAGCCATTTACGGCAAGGGAGAGACCCTTTACCACACTTTCACTTTCCCCAATACCACAATACCTTCCTGTTGACAACAAACGAGTTCCTAGGCAATGGATCTTACTCCTAAGGTTTGTCCCCTATTTGGGCTGCCTTGTATGGCTTCATTGCGAACTGGTTCTACTCAAAGTCCTATCCCCAGTTACTGTTCAGAAAGTCAAATGCACTTTCTTATTGCCTCCACTGATGTTTTCAAAAAACCTCATGAACTTCCAATGGAAGGAAAACACTCCTCATTGGCTACATTAATTTGGCAGAAATACACATGACTAAACTATCTACAACAGCTTTCCGACACTTAAACTTCAATCAATATTGCTTCTAATATCTTCCAATAGGTGTCTTATGTAAAAGAGTAAGGATTAACACTTGCAATTGGAAAAACTGAAGTTCACGAAAAACCTCTTATCCACAAAATAGGTTAAAACTGATCAGGATCCACGTAGGAATGGCGGGTGAACCAGTCCTAGAACCCCATAAGGGCCATAAGATTACTCCTCGTTGATCCATTCAGAAGAACATTAAAAACATGCCTTTCGAGCATTATCATACCCGCTCAGACTAGATCTTTCAATGATCCGGTGAGGTAGCCACATAATTACCAAGTTCAAACCAAAGAATGGTCAACACACTATAAGAAATACGAGCACAAAAAAAACTACAGATTTGTAGCAGAAAAAAGTAAGTATCTGCAGAAAATGAAGTTATTCAAGCAGAGAGATGTTTTATATAACCACCACAGTTAACAGCACATGTAATTTAACCCTGTAATCAAGTTAAGAGATGCATGGTACGGCCACCACAGTAATAGACGTAAGATGTTTGTTATTATTACCACTAAAATTGTCGCCATAAGATGCGCAATATAACCACTACAGAAATGCAGATATGAGATGAGATGTGTGGCAATGGCCTAGACTCCATAATCCAGCAGGATGCTATGTCAGTGCACTTCATAATGATGAGGTCTACAACCTAAGATGTAAGCAGTAAGCACACATTATGTCAGTCCTTGGAAGCTATGTGGTACATGACAATGGAACACACAGACTGTACTTGTGTCCCTTGATGTCAGACCCTTGAGGCTATAAGCCAACGTGCAAGGCACTTGCCAAGTTGCCATTGCCAACTTATTGAGAGACGCATGGAAGGTCCAGAGATACCTACGTCAAGCTCCAGGTGATAAATTTTTGCTTCCAACAATAATCAATGCTTCGCAGTTTCATAAAAGCAGAACAACAAAAATGGTGAGTCAGACATGTAGGAGTATTTTTGCAAAATAGCTGCGTAATAAGTTTGCATCAGGGGCACATTTCCCCCATCTAGTGTTGAAAGGTTAGGATGGGCATCTGAATCCATATATCCTTCAATGATAATTTCCAACCATTGTCCACTTGGGGGACAGAATAAAGGTGAACCCAAAGAACCAGATTGATTGATCTCCCAAGTCCGTTGCTTTCAGAAGATTGGACACGACTCCAACTAGCACATAGCAAATAAAAGATGACTCCTACTAGACATTCTCCATATTCTAGAAAGGAAAACCACCGTGTAGATGAGGAACAATACAACAATTAACAAGAGGCAAAGTAACAAGCCAAACCACATGGGGCAGTTCAAAAGTTACTACGTTCTTGTCAATGTAGGTACCAACCTGATTATATTCGGCCAAGTCTCCAACTTCTATCGCAAAACGAGCATGAGTTTCATAAACCTGAAATAGAAGCATGAACATATTTACATTTTTCAAGGTACCATTCAAAGAAGAAAAAAAGGAATTTACTCGATTATTAGAACAAACAAGATGGTCCTTTCTATGACATTAGCTATAGATCTTACGCCACAAAAGAGTCCAAATTGAACCAGGTCGACGTGCACAAAGGTTAAGGCGCAACAGGAAGGCTGGCACATGTTTCAACCCATCAAAATTTTGGGTTCCACCGTCTTAGTTTATTTCCCAAAGTTGAATACTAGTTCATTGACTATGTTACGAAGGCTAACTGCCGATATGGTGCTTACAGCACAATATTACCATGCAACTGAATGCAAGGTTCACAACATACCAAGTTTCCACCAATTATTCTTACTGCTAGATAAATTCCGTCTTTTCCAGGGTGTATCAACCAGCCAAGGACCCAGTCACCAGTTCACTGGTCCTGCCAGCCTGGTCAATTGTAAAACACCGCCAGCTACCAATATCAGGATTCAGGACAAAACATACCTTCACTGTTAGCTCATTGCGTATATGTTGCACCGTAAGATCTTGGCGAATGGATTTCAACTGATCACATTTGTAAAGGTAGTTCTTTTGAGAATTTTGAACCATAAGCAATGCTTTTTCCAGTACTTCTTCAGGTCTCACCTGCAAGAAACGTATATTTTGTGAGGAAAGTCTGTGTTATGCAAAGAAACCCATAAGTTCATTGTCAAAATTGGTTTCAACTTTCAACTAACAAAATACTAAACAAGAGTGAATATTACAGTGGCAGGGTCAGGTGCAGAAGTGAGGCGCAAATAACGTTTCTCAATTTCTTGGCAGGTCCCCTTGACAGTAAGGGCATCCCAGTCTATATCTTCAACAGCCCTGCTAGCACCATCATCAAAGTTTTTGCTAAGTACCAGTGCACTAGCCCTTCTAGCATACAAACTCCCTGCTCCAACATTCTTTGGCCTAAAATGATTGTTTTCTGGTCGATTTCCTTGTCTCTTTTCAAAACGCTTGGACCGATTTTCCCGCCTCTTCCTTTCCTCTGGTGAATTAGCAAGTGTTATTGCACCAGAGTAATATTGAGTTAAACTATGTTCCTTGTCACTGTCACTGGATGCATCTCCATTGTCAACTGCGTCCACACTATCTCCAAGACGCTGCCTCTTAACAGGCTTCATGGCACTTTTGTTTGTAGCTCTCTGGTCTGCCAAAGAAAATTTAACACCACTCGATCCACCTTCCTTGCTCTCCAATTTTACACCTGAAAGCTGCACAAGATTTCCAAGAAGAAAAAAAGTTGGAAGCATTGAAATATTTAGGCCAGAGAAACATTTCTCAGATTTTAACATTCTAAAAGCATCAAAGACTTCATATAAGGACAAGACAAGCGGGAACAGAAACTGACAAAGAACAACAAATGGGACACCAGATAAAATGGATATTCACAACAAATCAAGTTATTCATTTGTAACATGGCATAAACAAATTTATGTAATGTACACTATAAACATATTATACAACAACTCATACATTCATAGGTTTGAGAATGTGTGTGTGAATTAAAGCCCTAATGCCAAATTTAAAATAAAACAGTATACAGATGCAAGCAGTAAAAAGCCCAACTGAGGGATTAAGTTTTCTAGTTCAATCTTCCTCCTATCATGTTTTATTTCCTTTGAACTTTCCCATACTCTCCAGCCATTTTGTTATCAGCAGCAACAAAAATAAATAACATTAACAAAGTAGCAAAAACTAGAAGAGCTTCCGAGGACAAAAAGTCCACCAACAAGAAGCGAAAAAGAAAAACATCCCTGCAAAATTAATACATATTACTCTGCTCTCCATACTCCAATAAAAGAATAAACTTACCAAATTCTAAACTTCATACGGTTTCTAACGAGTATAAAAAAGAACAGGGTAATACTAGTGTGTGCAATTATTACATTTGTCTAATGAGTGCAAGTGTTCAACACGTGTCTAGCTTGACTACAACTGTATGCACCTTGTGATGTGTATCCAGCTACAATGTTTCCAAGAAAAAGCATCTTATCTTATCATTCAAGATGAAGCAGATGTTAGAATGCACTAAGGCACCGTAATAAAGAGTTATCAAGAACAAATAAAGTACGGTCTTTGCAGCACTACTCAAAAAGTAACATAGTAAACAAGGGACAAGGTAGGGCAGGTCCCATACAGAGAGAAGATAGTAATGGAAAAAATGTTGACAGTGAAAATGTTGTTAACTGTCAGCGGGACAAAAAGGAATAAAGGTAATACCTTTTTGTCACTTCCGCTAGAATGTAACCAACCACCATAATTTCCTGTATGCAGAGCAACAGGTGCTGGTTTGTCAACTGGTTTCATCTCTGACATAGGCTCCCACCTACTTTTGGTTCGCCTGCTTGGACTTCTTTTGGTCTTTGACAACAAAGAAGTTGGAGTTGAACTCTGTAAACTGCCAAAGATCAACACGAACACAGGGAACAATCAAATCACAGGAGCCATTTCTTTTCAATCAACTGTATTGATTCAAGTCGATTGATTCAAATCCTATGCTAAACTAAAACCTTTTTCATGACTGAGACCAACTAAAAGATGTTGAGAACTTCTTTCTATACCCCTTCAATCCCTTAAGAAGTGATTAGGGGTAGTGATCCAACACCCGTATTCAACACACAGCTTTGGACTATAGGTCACTTCACTCTGAACAACAATATACTTCCACATGATCTTTTGGCAGTTCAAAATACATATATAATTTTGACTACATGGTAGAATGCCATACGATAGTGAGATACGATTAGTAAGATGATGATATGTGAAGCAAAGCAACACACACAGTTTTGATTATTGGATTTTCAAGATAGAATATTTGTGGGTGAAAATGGGTTCTCATGATTGCCGGGTCTACAATGAAATACTCAACCTTGAGTAACAAGTAGACATTCTCGGCAACACCTGTGACAAAGCTGTAAAAGTACGCTGAAAAAGGATAGCAAGTAAAATAGAAGCCCTGGTTTCATACATAGTACGCGGAGTACAAAAGTTTCTTGAGAATGGACGAACTCATTGGCAACGGTAAAACTCTAAACAATCTGTTGGATTCTAGTGCTCAGGTTTCAACATTTTCTCAAGCATGAATTTTGAGAAAAATGAAATATATCCTAAAGCCATAAGAAATATGTTAACATCTGATTATTGTAACTGTTATTGGTATTGTTCTTGTTGTCTAACCTAAGCTTGAACCTGCAGCTCCACTTTTAGGATGGCAAGGGATACTTATCAAGCTAACAGATGTTTTATTGAATGTACATTGCCTCAGACTTTTTCACCGATATTTTTAGTGGGTTGCTTGTTTGATAATCAGTATCTCCACTTTTCAACAACTGGAAGTTCATAGCACATTTAACTATTAGTTATCATAAAAGTGCTATTGAAGCAATCACAATCCAGATCATAGCATGGCACGGATAAAAGGGTGGCAAGATCCAAATCATTGGATGGCACGGTCCAATACATTATAGTCCTGGCCTCCTGGGCATCCATACGAGTCTAAAATACCATAATATAAACCAGTCAAATGGTGTCAAAGTGTGAACATTACAAATCGTTTAGTATTGCAGTCGTAGAGTTCAAATTGTGGTATTGCACTGGAACTCAGAATTTTGAAAACATTGCTCTTTGCTCAAGTGTCGGTGATTCAGAGCATTATGTACATTTATGAACTTGAGTGGCATTACTTGAATAATTCATGACTAATTTGGTTGAGAAATATGTAAAGCGTCTTTAGTTAGTAGAGATGTAGTGTATGGTTTGCAGTTATTCTTCTTCTTTCAATGGGTTTATGGTTGTTTATCATACACAACCATTTGGTATTTTTCACCGTATCTGTTCAAGAAAGGAATATTCTATGACCCAATGATCGTACGAGTCCCTTCCACCTACCCTGCTAACGACCTGATTTTGAAAATATGGTTGAATAAGTTCGTTCATCTGACGTTGAAAGACGAGCAGCATCAAATTGAGATACAGATGCTCTAAAACCATCAAATAGAAGTGATGCATTATACACTTGACTTTATCATGTGTCATATGTGCGACTAGCTATGCGTAGTGCAGTATGTAGTATGTACTAGGTATATTAATGCTTAGCGAAAATAAAAAGCACATTAAATGAAATTAGTAATGAGCAAAAATATGAGCAAGTGTGAGTGAAAGAGGAATATACTCCTTATTGGTCACATCCATGCTGGGCAACTGGAAAAGAGGCTCAATATCCCAGTCACGTGTATTAAGTGTACCATCAGCAGTTGCCTTGGTTATGACCTGAAGTAAGATCATTAGTCACAATAAGTACCAGAAATCACACTTAAATACCACAGACAGATAACAACGACCATCAACCTATTATATTGTGAAGCTCAACAGAAATGTACAGGCATCATAATAATGAAAGGAAGCCACTCCAAAAGGTACTTATGTTACCACAACCCTCTAAAATCTACAAAAGAAAATATGACAGCAAACTTCAACTCCTGATCACCGTTAAGGCATTATATGATTTGTCCCAGAGTTAAAGAAACAGGAAAAGAGCCATTTGATGCTTTCTACCTAAGCTGGTAGACACTTGTTCCTCAAGTGTTTGTTGAAACCCGATGACAAAAGAATTAGTAGGAAACCAGGGCATTCTGTCCAACACAGTCCATGTGTGCTCGACATGTCAGTGTCCGGTTTAGCTACGTAGCCACTGCACCCTCTTAAAAGTGCGTGCATCTTAGCTCCTAATAAATAATAGTATGAAAGTGTATTTAGTTATGAATAACAATGAAAGTAACAAGTATGTCCAAGGACGGGTAATTTTTGCAAGAATTCTAAACAAATGAGCAGGGTTTCCCTTTTTTTATTTTGAGGAAGTAAATCAGTAAAAGGACAACAGAACATAATTTTATCTCAACAAGATTAAATAGGGTTTGTGTAGAAGACAGAATGCATGACTTGGTTACATAGGAAATCAAGCGCATCATACAGAATCATAGACGATGGCATAAAAGTGAACACTGCACCATACACGCATACAGGCGTGCACATAAAGTAGAAAATCAAAGGAAGCATGAGTAAAGAGTGTTATCAAAACTCTAATGGTTCAACCAAGGTTACAACAAATAGTAACAAATGACAATAAGGGAATGCAGATGCAACTGTTGTGCAATATCGAAATCCACTGTATAGCCGACTTAAATTTGAAGATGGACCACCAATTTGACTATAAACTATGAAATATGAGGGAAATTTTTTTTTGCATGCATTTAACATTGCGCATGTCTTTGCCTATAGATACATCTGAAACTCAGTTCTTTCTTCAAACGAAGATTAGAAGGTTGGAAAGTCAGTTGATTTAAAGCTTACTACTTACTAGTTACTACAAGCTGAGTGAACATTTGTTCAATCCCTTGTCTGTGTGAAAAATGAAGTACAGTTTATTAGGTGTCAGGCCATTGACATTCATTAGTATGATTAGCAGTTTATTGCAACTAGAAGATGTGATTTGCCGCAAAATAACAGGCTATGGTTGTTAAAGATTGGATGGTGCATTTGGCACTTTCTATGACCATCATCCCTACCTCCAACACCCATATTCACACAAGAATAACCATCCACCATGTTACTTAATGATGCATAATGAACCATCTTCACACATGAATAAGCATCCACCCATGTACAAGCTGGGGTCTTTTCTGTAGGCACGACGACAATAATTCAACAATCGGATACTCTTATTCTCTGTATGAAACCTGCTTTGTTTTGTGACTTCATTCATAATGCTACCCTGTACTTTAAAGTTGAACCCATGCTTAAAGCACGTGCTAGTGCAGTAACTTCTCTTGCATAGAACCATACTCAAACCAGGAGAGTTAACAACAATTTGGTTGGACACAACAGAAAACAGCAAGAACTTTAACAGATATCGCTCCAGCCTACCTCTTTCAAGACGGCTTGGCAAGATGCTTTTTGGGTATCATCTTTGCACCGAGCAAGAGCCCTTTCCACATAACCAACCAGTGACTTGGGAAACATTCCAGGCTGCATATTTCATGAATCCGTCATACTGACCACAAACTACAATTTACGATATGCATCTAGCAATGGTCACAAAATATGAGGTGCTACCTAAATTTAAACAAGGCAAAGCAGATGCAGAGATTCAGCCAAATTGCTATGAATGCACCTAAGGAACAGCTCAATAACTTTAACCACATTCTGAGGCGTAATAACACCAGACAGTTGATTTGCTACTCTCTGTCACTGAAATAGGAACATAACTGAAAATGAACTATGCCAGTATAAACACATCAATGATTCAAAAAGGACACCATAACAGGTTCTGGGTCTGCCAATTCAGTTTTAACCCTTCTTTTTTATTGAGAATAACATCCACATGTACTAGCCATTAAATAATGGAAAGGGCTTCCATGACTGTTGCGTAAACTTCAACTTTTTTCCCCTGTAAGTGTCTTGGTATTGCGTGGTTGGCTTGTTATATGAATCATGCTCGTGACTTAAACGAAGACTGAAAATATCTAGAAGATATAAGTCAACTTTGTACTTGCTTGATAACCCAATGAAATGTTTCGATCGTCAAATAGATTTTCCTTTCCAAATAAATGCAATTCATTCAATACATATAGCAAAATAGTTCTTCAGGTTTATCATGCAGAACTTCATATGCGGTGCATCAACCTATTTCTAAATCTGCGCCTCCATTCTCAACAATCAATATTGCTATACGCAAGTATTTACAAATCAAAGCCAGTTCTCACCTTAAACATAGAATCAGCATTATCATTGGACAAAGCCTTGTCCTTTAGCTTTGGTAAAGAAACACTGACGTAGGCTGGTTTTGCTGCTGCGCTGGACGTAGAGCTATCCCTATTCGTTGGTGGAAAACCCAATGCAAAATTGGAAGCAATTCTAGGATTTGTTGGAATCTGCAGTTGGCTTACCCTGCGCGAATCTAAAGGAGGAACGTTTTGTGGTACAGTTTGCAAGGATGACGGATAACTCTGGGGTACCTGATGAGTAGCAGGATATTGCACGTTGGGTCCCTGAGAAGATGCACTCTTATGTTGATCCTGAAAGCTTTGGTAAGTAGGATTTGGAGTCTGATATTGTGGTGGTTGTGCACAAACGTTGTGAGTTTGGACTTGAGCCCCATTGTTCCAGTAACCATCATGGCTACTGCTCGTTACAGCACCAGTCTGACAAGAAAATGCAAATAGTTTATTCAAAATTAATATAACTGCAATATCGGATGACAAACTTGCATCAAACAACCAGAGAAAAAAAAAACTGTAACACCTGTCCTGAACACGCATGTGCATCATACTTGATAAAGGACTTTGAATCTCAATTTCCATTCTAGTTAAAATATGTTTTCCTCTATCATTGGGGGATTGCTAGTTATACATGAACATAGAATAAATAACACTATAAATAAGGTTATAATGAAGGCCACGATTGGTTGGATTTTATTTTGTTGGCTATTTATACGTTTTAGCCTCCACATATTTAAGATGGTGTAGAGATATAATTACATTAAGGCTAGTGTGTGAGTAGCAGAGATTGGATTTGATTAATGGAGAATAAGATAAGTCTTGAATAATTAAGAGTAGTGACAGGTTGGGGAAATGACACATTTTGAAATATTTAACACCCCGTGTTCAAGTGTCTTAGGGGACACCTAGAGAAATAAGAAGAAAGACAACAAAAAAAAAAGAGGAAGGTCGTGGAAGTGCGGGGAATCATCCCCTTTGGTTTGGTTTCTACCTAATTTACATATAAGTCCGAACACATGACACCGCAATTAAATTTATCCTCACCAAAATGAGAAGAGTTAAATTTTCTTCTTTCACTGCACCGAGAGAGAGAGAGAGAGAGAGAGAGAGAGAGAAGAAGAAGAAGAAGAAGAAGAAGAAGAAAAGGAAAGGAAGAGGGGAATGTGGGGAAACCAAATCTAAGGTAAGAATTATTGATTTTAATTTCAAATTCATGTAACTCTTATATGATTCAACTTACTGTAATACATCTGGGAAGAAGAGTTTATGGTTTCAACTTACAAAAATTCGCGATAAAGATATGTTAAGAAATTCAATGTGGACAATAAAATCGAATCAGCTGCGGTTTTGACCAACTTTTTAGACATGGTTCCCGAACTCGTAATTTTATGAAATTTTAACTGTGGATACCCCTGGATGTATTAGGACTTGTATTAAAGTTTCAGAATTTGATTCGAATTAGAAAAATTCCTCAAAAAAAATTTAGTAATCTGCTGTCAGGTTTTAAACAGTGCTGACAGCACTGTCAACTTGAAATTGCATTCCGTTTGTTTTGTTAGAAAATAGACACAGAGAGCTTTCACAATATCTGAGGATTGTACTCTAATTGTGCTTGTAGGAAAACAGATTTTGCATTAAAGTTGATCAAAATCCTGTCATCAATTCTGTCCTCCAGATTTCTAGTCCAATTTTCATATGTTAAATACTCCCTCCGTTCCTAAATAATAGTCCCACTTTCTCTCTCTTGCCATTTTTCAAATAAAAAGTACTTCCGTATATCATTTTTCGAATTTTTTCGCACCAAATTAAAGTACTCGTCTGATACACGGAAGTACTTCATTTTTTTATTTGAAAAATGGCACAACTTTTTGTAACGGACTATTCACCAAACTCATAAAAATTGGATATATTAATATGTTTTACTCCTACGAGTCTAGTTTATGGGTATAAAGTTTAGAAGTTAACTGAGGTACAGATAAATCACAGAAATTTATGAGGCATAGCACATTGGCATTTGCACATTAAATCTGAATAAGAGTCGTATGGGCGTAACATATATCATATTTTAGGAGAGGATAACATAAGGACGGTTACTGTTGCGTCTCCGGCGCGTAGGGGATAGAATGGATAATGGAGTCGGCCTTTGAAAGTTGAGGATGTACAGCTTCAATAATAAATTGAAATTATCTTTTTTAAATTGCAGAACTATTATTGTTTGGAGATTGCTTAGATGGATCAAATAACATTTGATGAGTTGAAAGAGAATTTGTATGCCTCTTGTGTCAATGTTTTAGTATGCAAGCTTGGTTGTCGCTTGCTTTTGGTGGATTCCCAAACTTGGTCTTGGTGGGTGCTTGCCGGTAAGCTTGGTTGTTGCTTACCCTATTGGTTGATTATTAATCTAACTGGCTATCACCTACCATTGGTGATAAAGAATGGCTCAGGTCACCGCCACTATATGTAAGCCAATGAATGAGGTAACGATACTGTCTCAACCCCTGGTCGTGAGGTAGACGATTCATTGGGAGCAAACATATATGCTATTACTTTTGAGTAGAGATTGAAAATGTGATTATTTGCAATCCTTTTAGAATAAGTAGTTGAGATGAGTTTGCGGGTGGAGAAAATTTATTGAATTGATGGAGATTTTTTCTTTGGTGGTTTTGTTATTGTTTTATAAATGGGTATCAGTTTGATGTTTAAGGCTCGATCCATCTAAATTGTTTAAACATTTCTTTTATTATATTGCTAATGTACATTCTCATGTAACCTTTTTGGTTGCAGAGATTGGTTCGCGACAGTCACTACAGTGCTAGTCAGATGTTGGACAGAGGTTGCTCTTGTAAATTTCATTTGTTAGTTGGCACTATGTCAATATCAGTTTTGAGGTGGGTGTGGTCAAACAAAAATGAAGTACTTTAGACTTGTAAAGTTGGTTAAGGAGTGGTGAACACCTAACCTGTGCAAGACTGTGGAGTTCGATGTAATAATATCTTTTGGTTGGTCTCCATTGCAAGTTGAATTTATCTTTTGTTATTATTTATGCACTATTCCCAATAGTTGCACATGTTGTGACAAGTGTCCCGCCACTTTGGTAGGCCTGGGTCCTACCGGAGCGGCCCGAGTGGGGTGTGACAACCACCATAACTGTTCAAAATGTCTTAAAGCAAATAATTAATTCTCACATAAAAACAAGCGATATGGCTCGATTTTTGTCAGGCCTGTTGGGATACTGTAATATTTCTTCTTTCTTTTCATTTTTCATTTTCTTCTTCTTTCTTCCCCTTTTCCTTATCTAGTTTTATATGGGTTGTGCCTCCTTGGCATGTTCTCTAATATGACTTTTTGTTGTTGCTGATAAAAACAATGGCAGTGGGGGCCGACTTGAATTTATAGAATTCTACCTCATACTCTCAAAGACCTCCAAATTCATCCCACCATATATGTTTTAATGTTTGCTTAACAGGTCAATCTACAAGGCCGGGAAAGTTAATGTACGTAATTGCATATACAGAACCAAATGTGCATGTGCAAGAGGGTATAACTTCTAATGAGCTATATAGAGAAGGAAACCCCGAACCTGCACTGAAGGCAATTCAGATGAACTGGAATCTGGCCTCCACGGCGGAATATAAGGTGCAGGAGGCTGGCTGATTGAAGCTGGATATCCACTGGTAACAGGAATAGGACATAGTGGGTTAGATGTACTAGTAACTGAAATGTTTTCTGTCCCGGGAGCACAACTAACTTCCGTCTGACTATAATAATCTGCCCACTGCTTATTATAATGCTGCTGATATTGAAGAGAAGTTGAAGTAGCAGCACTAGCATTATACGCACCATTTGGGTCAGTAGGGTAGTTTGGATTCGGATATTGATGAGAAGCATAACTTGTATAATTTCCGTCATTCCACGAGTGGGTCTGTTGACTCTGATTATTGTAACCTCCACTTGCGTAACCTCCGGATGTCTGATAATCACCAGGATTGTAGTAAGTGCTGGAATAACTTGGGGGCCCAGCATAAGACCCAGTATTCTGAAATGAGGAAAGAGGCTGATAAGGAGCACCTGTGTTTTGATATGCTCCCACAGGCTGAGGGTATTGTTGATTAGATTGCTGCTGATAGCCACTATAATAACCTGCATATCCGGTGTTGCCATATCCATACGGATCAGTATTTGGGTTTGTAGCATAGGTACTATATTCCTGGGGTAAATTTACTGCTCCTGAAGATGAAGTAGAGGCAAGGGATGGAACACTAGAGCCATCTTGAACATTTCTTGTAGGATGCTCTGCACGCTGATCCTGCTGGTAGGTGGAATTAAAAAGAACCCCATTGTCTATAGAGGAGGTATAATAGGATGTGTACCCTTGGCTTGGATCAACCACCTGCCGTTTCTGAATCAAATAAAAAAATGAAGATTGTACTCAAATAAAAAAATGAAGATTGTACTCATCCATCTGGCTATTTGACAACACATAATTCAAAAGACACCTCCATGATAATTTAATGGTTGAAGAATTGGCATAAAAAGGTATGTAAAACGTGGCATATGCACTTAAGCGGGGAAAAGAAAGAGTTAAGAGAAAAAGAAGCAATAGAAGAAATAGCCTAAGCAAAATAGAATTATTGCATGGCTAGACCATCTAAGACACCATTGTCAGATGGGTCATCTAAGTAGATCCACAAATATTACGGCCATGCTACACAGGTGAATCTTGTAGTAGAGATGCTACACAGGTGAATCTTGTAGTAGAGACAGGAGTAATTTGCAATGTAAGCAAAACAAATGGATGTCAATAGTTTGGATATGACTCAAATCCAAAAAAGTACATTTAGAATCAAGTACAAACTTCAGTTCGAATTTCATCATTTGCAACAAATACCTAGATCTTATGTAACCCATGAACATTGAATTCTGCAATTTAAACTTCTATGGCCTTTCCATCCCAAACTAAATTTCCTTTTAAGCAGATAACTACAAACTCGCAACATTTAATAAAAGTGACAAATTACTGCTTTATCAAAAGTTACTGCAAAATTGAACAACCATGACAAAATGAGATACTAAACAGACAAAGCTGCACTTAGTCACACATGTAATACGCAATGGTATGGGAAGCTTCAATCTTCATGATCTTGTTTCGCTTCTGTGGTATGTTGGGTTTGTGGAGCCAGATGAGTACTAGACATCTCATAACAAGTTCACGAATTTTCTGAGTACTAACATTGTTATGGTAATTTATTGATGTAAACCTAACTTAAATAATTTGGGCTACCACCACTACCTTGGAGGCTGATATTGTACTCTTCTTCTCCCTTGGATAATATGTGAGAATTGGTGTTTCCTGCCACAGTATTCCAAATCATGTATAATCTATTGTTGAGCTTTCTTGTTGTAATTTATTTTATTAACCATGATGTGTTTGGTTCATCGCTTAACTGCGTAAACATTGTTGAGAAATCAGCCAAACTAACAAACACACAACCATGAAAGAAAATCAAGAAAAGAAACAAATAACGCAAGGCACAGAGATTTTTACGTGGTTCCCCAACTATATACTCCGTAGTTGAGTACATCCACCTCTCACACCAGTTTCCACTCTATTGATTGAAGATAGTACAAGTTTCCTGCATACAGCACGTATTTATAAACTAGGATTTACATCACCAATTATCGTAATATCCCTGTAGGTTTCGGTACTACCCCCTAGACCCCGCGCCTTGACGGGCAGGTCGAACCCAAATAGTGAAGAACAATCCAAACCAAATCAAGCTTCACAAGCACAACATACATATAAAGAAAGACAGATAGATAAATAGAAGTATAGCTTGATATAGAAACAGATAAATAAATACAGTATGCATAAGAGAGAGAGAATCTGGAAATTACCTCAAGGGGGTTGGGCTCCAGTGTAGTTATGGTATCAGTACTCCCTCCTTGGTTCATCATTTCACTAACATCCTAATTCATCAAAAAATCCAACATAACAAAAAACATCACAATTCACAAACTTTTAATTTTCCCAGCTAAATCAATAAAACCCATGAAAACCTAATTGAATCCGCGTGACTTTGTTCTAACCTTGAGAAATCCCAATCGCAACAGTCGAAATCGAGTTCGAGGAGCAGTAAATTTTCTTCCCGATGAATCGTGGAATCGAAAAACCGAAATTTGAGATCACAAGAACCAAATCAAAGAAGTATACGTATAGAAGAAAGACAAACAAAAAAATACGGGAAAAAAGACCGCGTATGAATTTCCTGTATACAACAAAACAGAAAAACGAAAGCAAGTATAATATGGAGAGAGAGAAAGAACGCAGAAACTGGGATGGAGGGGCTTCAATGATATTTCTGGGGAGAGAGAGAGAGAGAGAGAGAGAGAGACGAGAGATGGAGAGATCGTCTTTGATAAAAATCTGGGCTGGGTCGTGACGAAAAAAATCTGGGGCTTTGATGGGCTTTCTGACGACGGAAATTTGGGCTTTGACATGGTCTGGGGCCAATCTGGGCTTTGCTGACTTTCAGACGTGATGAGGAAATTCGAGCTTTGACAAGGTTCTAAAAATATTTTGGATGGTGCTTTGAGAAATGAGAGGAGAAATCCGACCATCCAAAATACTTTTGACGACGAGATCTTGCGGTAGATCACATGTGACCCAACCGACACCCAAGTTTTTCTCCTAACTTTGACTCGTGCTTAAAAAGCGTCATAATTTTTTAATTTTTTTTCGAGACAGAACCAATAACTCACAAAAAGTAACCCAAACTAATAAATGCGAAAAAAATAATACAAAATCCAAAAAGCACTTTTAGCCAAGTAATTTATTTTGATTTATTTTTGATCCATTAGTCCAAAACCAAAGACTCAATCATCATACTTATTTTTAATTGGCTCTTGTATATTTATGGGTTTTGACCATAATCCTTCTATATTAAAAGGAAATCTTACCATTTTCTTTTCATTAAACCCGTCCAAAATAGGCACAAAAGATCAATTTATTCAATTAATTACATGCATGTATCAAGGATTTTAAACACATTTTAGGGTTCAACGTATGGATTCTATGTATGCAATTATTCAATTAGATTCTATGTATGCACTTATTCAATGTATGCATTTATATCTAGGTTCATCTCCTCCATTGTGAGTATTAAATTAGAGAGAGAGAGACATGCATTCTTATTCAAAATTATATTTTGGACGGTCTTTTAAGAGAAACCTGGATTGAGAAATGAGGGGAGAAATCCTTTTGGACCATATCCAAAATACTTTTTAGTTCTCAAAGTAATCAGAATGCATAGGAAGAGGTGGATGAAGAGGCTGAGAAGTATATAATCTCAAAGTTCTCAAACCTAAGAACTTTGAGAAAGGTTTTATCCTAACTTTTTGCAAAAATAGCTTCATAATTTTTTAATCCATAATTTTATATCAAAGGAAGTGTGTAGAAATGACATATGACAAATAAAAATCACAAAAAACAACTCATACAAACTCAATAAAAAAAAAAAAATAATATTCAAAAAAGGAAGTATCCTTTATTTGAAAAATTTTGTATATTGGTGTTGCAAGCACTTTTAATCTATATTTGAGTAATTTATTTTGACAAACTATCTCTTATATCTTGTATCCATTTTGGTTCAAAACCAAAGACTCAATCAATCATACTTATTTTTAATTAAAATGGGCTTCCTTCGTTTTTTTTTTTTTTTTGGGCAAGATATTGGCTGGACTGAGTCAAAAGCATTTATGGGTTTTTATCATAATTAAAATTAAAAAGAAAGGGCTTAATTCCATTCGTAGATTATGAGATTTGTACTCGATCATTGAGAGAGATATCGGGAAAAAAAAATCTAAATGAGATACTAATAAATAATAACCAAGTGCAGTACGGCAGATCACGGGCAGGAAAATAATGGTAAGTTACATTTAGAATTTAATATTTTAATGTGATGAGAACAGGGTATTGATTTTTTTATTTTTATTGTCAAGAGGAGTTTTATTGTATGAAAGCTACTATTGTCCTTCAAGCCCTAAACTCGATATAAACAGCATGAAGTTCATGCAAAAGAAAACTTAAATCAAAGATATGGATTGATTTTGGCAAAATTCATGGGAGAATTCCAATCTGAGGACACAGCAATTTGTTGTCTGTTTGGATGCCGAAGAAGAGGGGGGATTTGTCATGCGCCATGATATGTAATCCACCTCCTTTCAAATCAGGACTTTGGCGAGGTTTTTTAGAGGCCGGAGTAGATTACTGTTGGGATTGTAAATCCACCACAAGGTGGATTTGTGAAGCCCTCCCTCAAACCACCGCTTGGCAAATCTAGGCTATTTTCGGTCGAGAATACCCCTCCAAATCCACCTCTTCTCTCTTTCTTGTACCATTCGACTAGTGTTGGGTTTTGTGTTATTTTGTGGTTTCAACGAAGGGAGAAAGAAGATGACGAGGAAGTCACCAAGTAGAAATCTTTGTGGTGACTCCATTGTTTCGCATAACGATCTCATTTTCGTTAGGTTCAGGTATTATCGGGGTCTATACGAACTACTTGTGCCCTATTTATGGTTTTTCAATCTGGAATGAGCTCTATTTGTGCCCTATTTTTGGTTTTTCGATCTGAAATGAGCCCTAAATCATGTCATTTTTTTTTGATCTGGGTTGTGTAATTTGTTTTGTGCATTTTCGATCTGGGTTTTGTGAGTTTGCAACGACCTAGGTTTGCAATCTGGGGTGTGTGAGTCTGCAACAATCTGGGTTGTGTGAGTTTGCAACAATTTTTGATCTGGGTTGTGTGAGTTTGCTACGATTTTCCTACATTTCTGAGTTTGCCCTAATTCCAGATGTGTCATAATTCGTGAATGCCCATTTCAGAGTTCCCATTCCCCCTAATTTCGATTCGAATGCCCAATTCGTGAATGCCCTAATTTCAAAGTTGCCCTAATTCGTGAATGCCCTAATTTCAGAGTTGCCCTAATTCAAGTTTGCGCTAATTTGTTCTATGTTTCTGCCCTAATTTTAAAAGTTGTGGCTTCATTATTTGCAGTTTATGCCACAGTTTGGTGTGATCTGCCTTAATTGCATGAGTTTATGCCCAAAATTTTCATGTTAATGTCCTAATTCAAGTGTTTTAGTTTGATTTAAAAAACAGATGGCGAGATTATCCAAACATCAACGAAGGAAGAAGGCATTGGTAGCAATCATATGTTTCTTGAGAGTAATTACCAATGTTTTCCAACTTTACATGTTAATTACAAAGTACTTTGCTGTGAAAAGGGCTCGACGAAGGTAGGTGCCTCTTTTAAATTCGCAGCCTAATGCTCTTCAAAACCAAGTAGACAACCGTAATAGGTTAGTGCGCGGGTGTGACAAACACTGCCACGAGCAACTAAGGGTAAATAGGCATGTATTCATGAAGTTGTGCCTTTTGCTTACTGAAAGAGGACTAGCTGCCTCTAGGAATGTCACTATTGTAGAGAAAGTGGCAATATTTTTGTGGATCATCGTGCACCATACTAAGAATAGGTGCACCACATTCCAATTTTGGAGATCGGGGGAAACAATTAGTAGGCATTTCAATGCAGTTCTGTTAGCTGTGTTGCGGCTTTACAATGTCTTGTGGTATCAACCCCAACCTGTTCCCGCTAATGAGCCGGATTCGAGGTGGAAGTGGTTTGAGGTACATATTTCAAATATCTTCATGTTAATCTTTCTCGAGTTGTGACTTAATCATAAGAAATCATAGTATTAACAAATTTTCCTCGTCTCTCGTGGAATTGTCTAGGGACTTTAGACGGTACATACGTGCTTATTCTCCCCCCAACTGAACACAAGGCACGCTATAGGTCAAGGAAAGGTGATCTTGCAACAAATGTGTTAGGAGTTTGTAGTAGAAATCTACAATTCATATATGCATTGTCTGGTTGGGAAGGCTCTGCCACAAACTCGAGAGTTCTCCGTAACACCCTCGTGAGGCCTCACGGCTTGAGAATTCCACACAGTATGTCACTTAGAAAAAGTTTGTTTTAGAGTTGACCACATTTTTGTAAATCTACTCAAGTGGGCCTTGTCTACCATTCGTAGGTCGTTACTACCTTGTCGATGCCGGCTACACAAATGGCCCGGGATTATTAGCACTGTATAGGGGGCAACGTTACCACATTAACATTTGGAGGCAACGACACATGCCTGAGAGTCAAGAAGAGTATTTTAACATGAAGCACTCCGCGGCAAGAAATTGTATTGAGAGAACCTTCGGGGTCCTAAAGATGAGATTCGGAATCTTGAGATCCTACTCATACTACCCCATTAGGACTCAATGTTGAATCATCACTGCTTGTTACCTTCTACACAACCTCATTAAGCGAGAAATGGTTGTGGATCCCATTGAACGTGAATACACCTTGTGGGAACAAGAGAACCTACAATGTGCCCAACAAAGAGTACATTACACAAGTTGAGACAACCAACGCATGGACTAAAATGTGGGATAACTTGGCAACTCAAATGTACAACAATTAGCTAGCTCATGGGGCTCACGGGGGTGGGCATTAGGACTTGTTAAAGAATTGGTATTTGCTTTTATTCATTGGATTTTTTCTACTTTCATTGGGACTTGTTAACGTTTGTACTTGTTTATTTAGAAACTTATTTGTAGACTTGTTATTTTTACTTTCATTTAGACTATTTAGACTTGTGAAATAATTCATGCAATGTTTTTTGTTTTTTAATAAGTTACTCTTTCTTAAAGAAGTTATGGATAGTCAAGGATCATTGGCATCCAATCCTACGAAAAAGTTGAAGGGAAAACAACCTATGGAGGAAAAGAAAAAACAACAACGTAGGCTATGGACCGCTAAGGAGGAGGAAGCCCTACTTGGTTGTATGTTGGATGTGATATTTGATAAATCCCGAGCCGACAATGGTTTTAAAGCTTAACCGAACATAGATTCAAAGGTCAAAAATTGGAAGGAAAAATATGGTGTGATTGCGGACGCCATTAAGCTAAGTGATTTTTCGTGGAACCATGGGACTAAATCCATTAAAGTGGATGACGAGTCCATGTGGGACGCATATGAGAAGGTAACTTCTCCCCTCTTTGAGAATGTCTAACTTAAATACCTACATTGTTCTTGTCTTATTCCATTTAACAACCGCCCTCCCATGTAATGTTATTAGGGAAATCCTAGGGCGAAAGGGATGAATGGGAAGGCATTCCCCATGTTCGATAGTTGGAAAATACTATTTGGTAAGGATAGGGCTACGGGTGACCTTGCGGAGGATCTGGCGGAAATTCAAGATGTTGATGATGATGATGATGATGATGATGATGATGGGCCTGTTGAGGTTGTTTACCCTCCCATGGATGAGAATTTGTACACTCCTTTATTTGCTAATGGGGAACCGGTGTTTCCAAGTGGGAGTGCTCATACTATCTTTGACCAATCACAATGCTCTAGATCCGCCAATCCCACCACGCCAACTAGCAATGTTGTGCCGAAATCGCCTAAGAAGAGGCAAAGGTTGACGCAAGAGAAGCAGCCATGCATGAAGCAATGGGTAATTTTTGCAATCAAAGCAATGAGGTGTTGGGAAAGCTTGTGGATGCTGTGGCATTTGAGAAGGAACTCTCAGTGAAAAGAACGGGGGTGTATAATGAGCTAATGAAGCTTGACTTAGACATGGATGATAGATTTCTCATAAACGATAAAATTTGTAGCAAGGATGAGAGGGTGGAACAATTCTATGGCATACCGGACGAGGTCAAACAACATTGGGTGATGAGGATATTGGGGGGAAACTCTATGGGAATACCCCTAATTGATGTCTAATTACAATGATGCATGATGAAACTTTTTGTATAAATTTGATGAATGATAGTGGTTTTTGTATAACTTTATAACAAAGTTATGAGCCAAACGGTCCATCGTGAGTTGGATTAATAAACTCAACCTAGTAAACTTTATGTAAAGCCATATTGTTGGTATTAGATGTGTGTGTGTTGGGGGCAACTTCAAAAATTGTTGGTAAGATGAACTGAAACAAAAAAAGGCACAACACTTGTATTCACGGGAGAAATTATGATGGCCAACGGGTTAAATAGCTTCAAAAATGTAGGTAAGATCGTGCCTTCGTTGTCTTAGTTTAGTTTAGTTTTGATTCCATCCTAATAATGGAGATGATATGAAACAAAAAAGGCAAAACATGATGTAATCAAAACCATAATATGATGGCCAACAAATCCCAATTTGGCAACAAAATATGTTTTGCAACTTGTTAATTGTGTGCCAGTGAATCAAATATCTGAGCCAAGTAAATTTAAATATACAGTCCCTCTTTTAGTATTCCTTGTTTTTTCTACTTGATCACTGCTTGTTTTGGAATAGATTTTTGAATGGCAGGTCAACATAGAGATTCCTATTGGGTGGTTTTCGTTGGACATTGTCCGAGGATATATAATAATTGGGAGGAAGCTAAAGTTCAAGTGAATGGATACTCGGGGAGCTTGAAGAAAAGGTACAACACAATCGACGAATCAAAAGTAGCATTGCTAAATTTTCATGCGGAGACATTTCGGGTCAAAGACATGCAAGCGGCCCAAATGAAACATAAAACAAGTGACAGTGCAAGTGTTGGAAAAATGACCTTTGTTGTAATTTTCTTTTTAGGTTTTGTAGCTTGTATTTTGTTTGCACATCTATTTGATTCCGAATGAACTAGTACCTTCGAAATGAAGACTTTATTATTAAATATGAAGACTTACTTGAAATGCATTACAAGACTCCCAAACAAACATACTCAAACAAACATAGACTCTTAAATTAAAAGATTTATTGTACAAACATCCGAGTTAATACTTCAATCTTCATCATCATCCCCACCGTTTTGAGGTGTGAAGCAATAGAGCCATCGATTGTAATTGCGGAATTGTTTTTCATTCTAATTGGCAAATCTTGGATGACCCTACAAAAAAAAAAAAACATGAAAAAATAATCAAAGTTATATTAAACAAGACTATATAAAATTTATGCATATTCAAGAATTCTTACTTGGACAAATTGATTCCAAAGTTGATCGTTTTGCACCACCAATCTGCTTTCATTTTCATCCCATTCAAATCCATCAATTTGATGCAGCTGATTAATATAGGAAAAATCTCGCTTCCAAAGCGTAATCTTGCGTTCAATATGAATTTTTTGAATACCACATTCAGGGAAAGAAGCAAGCATCCGATTTTTCAAGACTTCCGAATAGGTGGGACGAAATCCGAAATCACTTTGCCAAACACCCTCATCTACAATGGCCCTAAGGTATTGGAGCAAAGTTTTCTCTTCCACCTCACTCCAACGACAATGTGCCATTCAAACAAAGTGAAAAAAAAAAATATAGGACTTGTTTTTTTGATTGAAAATTTGCTTGTAAAATAAAACCAAATGAGTTTGTTTGGAATTTATATGGAAAAAACCATTTACCATTCAACCACAAACCCACCATTCAATCACCTATCTACCACTCCACCAACCATTCTTCATTCAACCACCATCTACTATCCATTCAAAAAAAAATTAAAAAATTAAAAAAACCTAATCTCCATTCAAATCAACCATAAATATTCTTTTAATTATGTTACAAATTTTCCATTACTAATTAATTAAATATTTTTTTAGAAAAAAAGAACAAACTTTTAATATAGTTGTAATTGTTTTATGTATTTTTTGTCTATTTATTATAATTATTATGTATTTATTGTAATTATAATTAAATTAATCAATTTTATTTACTAAATTAATAACGTGGGGGCAATTAAGTCATTTGTCCTCCTATCCTATCATATCCACCATCCAAGTCCCCTTTCTCAAAATACCATCCAAACACCCAATATACAAATCCAACCTTCTTAAGAGGTGGGCCCGCCCTCATTACAAATCCACCCTTATTACAAATTCACCCTCAAATCCGCCCTCATTACAAATCCACCCAAAATCAAATCCGTCATCCAAACGCCTTGTTAAGGGTATTAGTCGCTTGAAAAAATATGTCCAAAATACATGTCTAGTTTTCTAAGACATAGAGATGGGAATGTCTCCAGGAGTGTCCTATAGGGTCCTTGTGACATGACTCATGAGAGTATCACCAATGGTATACTCAAAATTGAATAATTAAAAATTGTCACATCACCTTTTGATTATCCATTTGAGGATTGCTAAAGCTAGCACTGTAGAGGTTCACAATGGCATAATCAAAATTGAGTATAATATCACCTTTTCAAACTAAAAAACTAAATTACTTAAAAAACTGCATTTTTCAATCAAAACTAATTTTCTTTTCAAAAACATTTTTCAAACAAACAAAAAAAAGTTTTCGAAAAAATAAATACTTTTTGAAAAAAAATTTCAGTTTTAAAAAACAAACAATTTTTCGAAAAAAAGGTTTTGAAAAAAGAAATTCAAATTTTTTTTTGAAAACATTGTTGTGAGAGAGAGAGAGAGAGAGAGAAGGTTTTTGTGAAATGATGTGTGTATTTTATTGGGGAGATATGGGGTCCATCAAATTTTGTTATTGTGAAAATGTTGGTAACTTTGAGTATGTAGAGGCCAAAATTTGAGTATTGGTTAAGATGTTAACTTTGATTGTTCCATTGTGAGCGCTTTTTGGGCCACACATTGCTAACTTTAGCAACAATTTGATTTTGAGTATGCCACTAGGGATAACCTAAGGTTGCAAGTTTTAAGTTTGATCGAGAGAGGAGTCATATGGACTTCGCAACAATGATAATCAAGCATAAGTACCCATTAAACATGGTTGAACATGAATTTTTTTGACATATTTTGCAATAATCTACAAATAATATTCAAGCTTGTAACTCGCAACACATGTAAGGCAAACATACTCAATGCGTATGGAATGGAAAAGAGCAAGTTGTACTAATTTTTGGATGACATTTCTTGTAAGATAACTGTCATAACTGAATTATGGACCTTGGACCATCAAAACTTTAAGTACATGTCTCATTGCTCCTTATATTACTAATGATTGGGAACTGAAGAAGAAATTTCTTGCTTTTAAAAAGATTGAACACCTACATAATGGAAAGACTTTTGTTCATATTTATCAAAGATTTGATATTGGAGCGGAATATTGACAAAAAGTTATTTTCAATGGTTGTTGATAATGAAACAAGTAATGATGTTATGCTTATAAAGACTTGGTTAAAGGAAAAGTCGGAGTTGTGTTTGAATGGGGCTTTATTTCATGTGTGATGAGCCCAAAATATTGACACTTAGCAATCCCTAGATCGCATATTGTTAGTTCTTTATTGTGCTTAGGTAAGTATAATTGTTATTTTCTGTTTATTCACTTTAAATTATTAATTTGCAGGAGATGATGATAGCTTAAAATTTTTGTCTAATAGAACTAATTGAGATCTATCAAATAAGATCTGTATTGCATATAAAATAAGTATAAGAGTTTTAAAAAAACACGCATAACCGTAGGGAGCATTTAAATTGGGACGGGGGAGTAGCTGTTGGATTCAAAAAGTGCAAAGTCGATTTTTATTTGGCGTCAAAGCAAAGCCTATGACCAACCAGTTAGAGTGGTGGGCCCACTAAAACATGGAAAATCAAGATCAATTGCATATTATAAAATTACCGGAGTGGAAAATGGGTAAGGCAATCCTCTAGGTGATTTGACCGAAAATGGGGAGTTTGGATTAGTATTCAGTGGCTGATTTGTTTTCCTTTTGAGCCACGGGCAAATTAATATAAATGGAGTACTAGAGTTCGGCAGGGGAGGGGACGCAAATTTACACCGCGGCTGGACAAGGTCACGGCTTGAAAAGAAATAAGAGGAGCAAAAGAGATGATTTGTAAGCTTTTTATTTTTATGGATTTTAGTCCAATGTTTAATGCATTTTTATCTATGAGCGGCTAGATTTCTAGACTAGGGTTGAGGATGAAACCTCATGTTTTTGTAGTAATTATTTACATACTCTCTATTTATTTTCCAAATGTATGATTTAATTGAATAATCGCTTCAATCTCATATTAATTAAGTTAGTAATTTTGGATATGGATTCAATCATGTTTTTTCCATGATTTGAGATTGCTAGCTAATTATTCAGCCTTGTTGTGCAAGTTTTGATTTTAAGCACTGGATATCTTTTGTGATTAGTTTTTGAACTAATACATATGATTTTTTGGTCTTGAACATTAAGGCGAGGAGGAGCGTACATAAGTTGTTTATTTTTTTCTATACGGTCTTAACAATGATATTTTCCACGGTAATAGAATTTAGCCACCAAATTACTATGAAGAAGAGTATGAAGATAAATATGAGCTTGTGAGTAACTGCTATGAATCTAAGAGTATGGATTCTAAAACCTTAGTCACTTTTTCTTTATTAGTTTCGTTCAATTGTCAATTTTATTTATTGCTTGCTTAATTTTGTAGTTTAAAACACACCATCTCAACTTTGGGAACTAGGTTTGGGTCTAATCAATTTTGGATTATTTAGTTTTCCTATCAAAAATTACAAGTCCATGTGGGTTCGACCTCGCACTTGCATAGCTATACTAACAATCCAATTCGTGCGCTTGCGAGTACTTTAAAATTTCACAACAATGTGCGTTGTAGTGCACACATTCTTAATTTGATTGTGCAAGATAATTTGAAAGAGATTTGAGAGTTTGGTATCGAAAATCCGCGATGGTGTGAGGTATCTGCAACAGTCCCCTTATGGAAAATAAAAATTTGATCTAGTAGTAAGCCAGTTGAAGTTGAATGGTGGGAAAAAAAGGTCCCGAGAGATGTTCATACTAGATGGAACCAATACTTCATAGAGCAACCATTATAAATCGATGTGAACATCACGATCTGTCCCATAACAAAACCAGTCATTGTTATTACCCATTTTTAGTTGTCTTTTTTGAAGAAGCTGGCTGCAACGAAGAAATAGTCGAGACCTACGGTGGCAGTGGTCATAAATCCACAAAAGAGTTCGCCTCCAATCACTGAATTGAGTTTTTTTTTAGTAAGAATGATTGCATAGTCCTCCTAATATGGAAATTTGGATTCTTGCAGATAGATTATCCAGTTAAGAGATGCTTGAAGACGCATTACCTTTTTGAAAGATGCATTTTCTTGCTAGGACTTAATTGACAAAAATTATGAACACATTCCTTAAAAAAAAAATGACTGAAAAATAGCAATGGTAGTTTTGTGAGTGCTTGAAGTTTTTTACGATGCCACGTGTCACTTTAGTTGAAACTTCTTTTCCCACTTCAAATGTTATTCTGCCAAAGATATGCAAGATTCAACTTCAACTTAACAAGTGGGGAGTCATGAATTTCTAGTAATAGTGCATTCAATGCCGATATCAGATTTGGATGAATCAATAGAGTTCTTTGGATTTCAGATGGTTGTAGCTTAAGCAATGGTCACTCGATATTGGGTTCTTCCAAACAGCAAAGCTTGGATAACTTTCATGAGTGGCGTGCAATAGATACATTCTTCTAGTAATAGTGCATTCAATGCCAATATCAGATTTGCAGATATCCGATTCGGATTTGAACTAATGTCGAATCATCTATAATGAATGAAGGACAGAGAAATGTGGGCATCTATATAATAAAATAGAGTGGTTTTTGTTAAAAAAAGTAACATCAACAACAGTTATATCATATTTTCATATTACTAATAGCCGTCAGATCATCTGTATTTTAAAAGACACGAAGAATATTCTCCAAATGAATATACCACTCTCTCCCCTCAATTTTTAGGCCATGTATCGCTATTTCAACTTTGCCTTGTAAAATGGTAACTGACACTATATGTAGATTACATTTTTCGTTACAACAATAAAGCAGAGCAAGTAGTTTATTTAATTGAGAATTTATTACGTTCCGACGTGCCTTTATGCACGGACATCCACTAATCTTAAAATAAATAAATCAAATAATCATACTTGCTTTGCTAGTTGAACCTACACCCTCCCACACCAGATCTATTATTCAATGCGCTATAGGAACATTGCTCCGCAAGGCCACTGCCATAATTTGGTGTGACCACCACACAAATTTATCCCGTCAAATAATCGTCACATCACACAAAATGAACCTGAGTCTAGGGTAGATAAACATGCCAAGCCAAATAATTAATTTTTCAAGCTTAGTTTAAAAATTTGATGAGCTTATTACAAAATACGTTGAAGCATAGCTTGATGATATAAAACAAGCTTTTTATAGTTTGTTCGAACTTTATTAGAAATCTCAATGAACTTCAATAAAAAAAAAAAAAAGGTCCAGACTTGATTTTTATATTATATAGTAAATAGATTTCGGATGAGTATCTCATTTTTAGCTAAAAGTCCTAAAACACATAAAAGTGTTAAAACTCCTAAAAGTAGTTGATTTATGTGAAGATAATGAACCATCTCAAAATCCGTGTTTAGGAGTATTAGGAAACAGAAAATTCACCCTTCTAACAAAATTTTTTTTACGAGCAAACACAAACTCGAACTCAAACACAAACAATTTTCCCATGGAGAAACTAACTTTGGTCTCTTTCAATACTGACACGACATGAGTAGCCAAGAAAAGAAAGAGACTTGTCATCAGTAAATAGCTCACTACATGCGTATAGTGAGCTTTCTCGGCCGTCTGATCCGAGATCAACGGTCCGGATCAATTGGAGTTGAAATAAATGTAAAAGTGTTTTTTTAAGTGTAAGACGATCCAGACCATTGATCTCGGATCGGACGGCCGAGAGAGCTCACTCACTCCAGGCCCCCGGTTCCAGTAAAGCTATTTCACCCAAAAAAAAAAAAAAAAAAATTACAGAACTTGACGTAATGTCAGACAATCTAATTGGAAATGCTTGGCAAACTAAATTGAGTCCCACTTGGCTTTTCTATAACGTAACGTGGGTGACTAAAGTTTAATTATATTAGCGTGCGTTACACTCCTTTGTGTCTACGATGCCCTGGTCGCGGAACACCAACCCAGCGTACTTACTACTCAAGATTCTTCCCTAACCAATAAAGCGAGGCCGGAGATCCTCTGTTCCGGTCCTTCCGGATTTTCCTATGTGACGACTGCCGAGGGATTTCCGGCCGTTGAATTACTTGGGAATGAAAAAAAAAAATACAATCTAACGGTCCAAACTCTCTTGGCACATGACCAATACATAAAGCGATAGTCTTCGTCCCAAACCAATACAACTGTCGTCTCCGAGCGGAAATCAGCCCGACCCTTGTTGGTCAGGTTCATGCACTGATGCATCCCTTTTGAGCGTCCGTCATTGGTCAAGAGCACCATGTGCACGTGCTCCGGTGGTTCGCATATTTAACGGAGACTAACAAAAACCTTTTTTTCCCATTTGACATGCCTCTTCCATTTTCATAAGAAAGCGCTCCGTAGCCCCCTTGAAGTTACTTGGCCAACACACCTCAATGCCTAAGGATCTAGCGGTCCCAATCCACACTTCTACCACCACCCAGTGTATTGGAGAACAGCATGCCTGTTCTTCACTGCAACAAAGGGATCATATGCTAATCCAATTTACAACCAACCCCAGAACACCAAACCATTGAGACTGGGTCAAAGACTCAAAATGGCTCTGTGCCAGCTAATCACCGGCTACAAAGTCAAATACTAGCACTAACGAACCGATGGTCCCGTGTCACCACCACCCCAAAAAAAAAAAAAAAAAAGGGGACAAAAAAACCTTCTGAAGATTCAATCTAATTCTACCGAATTCCAGTTTGCCGACAAATAAAGAAAATGCTGGAATCTGTCCATAGCCAAATTTGATAAAGCAATGCAGTTCCTCCGGCAACTACTACCAGTTTGGTTTACAAGCCCTAATTTGTGGCTATCTCAACAGCATACGTAATACAGGTGGCAACTGGCAAGGGAAGTTTTATACGCGGCAGACAAAACAGGAAAAAGCTTTTGAAGGAAAATCCTGCAGTGTGCTAGGCTGCTAGCATCTCAAGACCACTGACAAACTAAACTCAAGCTCCAGATATTTGAAGATCCAAAAACCGAGAAGCCGAAAGAGGGAGAAACACAAGAGTGCAAATCCTAACAGAATGGATCAGAGCAATATCGGAAGACCAATTCCCATGTCATAAACAGAATGCTCACACCCGAGGCTTCTTTCCAAAAAAAAAAACTGTCCAAAGCCCTGATCGTCCATCTAACTCCCTATGATATGCCATCTTCCATTTTCAAAAGAAAGCGCTCCGAAGCCCTGATTGTCCATCTACCTCCCTATGATATTCCCTGAAGTTACTTGGCCAATACACCTCAATGCCTAAGGATCTAGTGGGTCCCATCCACACTTCTACCACCAGCCAGTGTATCGGAGAACAGAACTCGGGGACTTTGCGTTCCTTTAGGGATGGCAAGGCTTGCCGACCCGATCTCGGCCGTCCAAATGTGTTCTGGACGGTCCACATTTGAGGGGTGCCGAAAGGTGTTTTGGATATTTTAACTCCCCTCAAATCTGGACCGTCCAAAACACATTTGGATGGCCGAGATTGATCCATGAGAACAGCATGCCTGTTCTTCACTGCAACAAAGTGATCATATGCAAATTCAAGTTACAACCAACCCCATAACACTAATGGACCGATGATCCCATGTTACCACCACCACACACACGCACACACAAAAAAAAAAAACCCCCTTCTGGAGATATAATGGTCATGTTCGTTTCCCAGTTTAGTTTTAATTTTAGTTTTGATGACATCATCATTTCTCTCATTCTCTCTCTATCTTTTTCCACTCATTACACTTGATGACATCATCAAAACTAAACTATCTAACCAAACACAGCCAATCTAATTCCACCTAATTCCAGTTTGCCGACAAATAAAGAAAATACTGGAATCTGTCCATAGCCAATTTTGATAAAGCAATGCAGTTCCTCCAGCAACTACTAACAGTCCGGCTTACATAGCCCTAATTTGTGGCTATCTCAACAGCATATGTAATACTGATGGCAAGGGAAGTTTCCACAATGCTGTAGCTGACAACCATCGCTTATTATTGGCCAACTACAATTATTGTTATGTAGAGGTTTTATGCGCGGTAAACGATACAGGAAAAAGCTTTCGACGGAAATCCTGCACTGTGTTAGCATCTCAAGACCGCTGACAAACTAAACTCAAGCTCCATAAATTTTGAAGATCCAAAAACCGAGAAGCCCAATGAGGGAGAAACATGAGAGTGCAAATCCTAACGCAATGGATCGGAGCAATATCAGAAGACCAATTCCCAAGTCAAACAGAATGCTCGCGCCCCAGGCTTCTTTCCAAAAAAAAATTAACTGTCCAACACTTGCCGGAACTATTTTCAATGGTCATTCATTACCAAGAGGCAACTTTAGGCTCCAAAATCTAGTAAAATTACAGTTTATAATAGTATCTTTAAGCAAAGAGAAATATTTCAAGATTTTGGTGCTAACCTTTCATTGATCTGCAGAAGACATCAGCCTGCATGGTTCCAACATGCAAATTTCACTGCCAATGCCGTTGGTACAGAGAACAACAACGGCACCAATAGCTAACCATTGAAAGTGTCAACAGCTAATTTCGGAAATTAACTTCAGAGTGATAATGCACTTGGTTCATGAGAAACCTCCCAGCAGGAATTTTTGTTTAAAATACAAAGCTTAAATTACCTGTCCAACAGTTTCCACTAAGTAAGTATATTGCATTAAGCACCTTGACCAGGAAATTTCAATTGATGGCAAAGCAAAGTGAACGAAGAGGATTCTGGTGTCCGCATTGGAAAGGTCATCTAGTTTCCGCTCTTTGAAGCATGGGTAGAATCGAAGGTGCCACAGTCCACGTGACCGTTAATGGAATGCATGGAAGCGGAAAGTAACTATAGTAGTACCCACTTCATGAACTCTTTCGTGGCTCAAAATGTTGCAACTGGATTTCCGCTGATGTGTTCAATGGCTGTTTCGTAGTATGACTCACCTGGCATCATATAGAGAGCTCCAAATACTAGAGAAAAACATAATGGGGGATTCTCCATCCAAAAAACTTTAAAAAACTGACATCTTGAAAATTACCATAGGAATTATGTAGAACCAACATATTTATTGCAGTACAGGACTTGCTAACATTGGTCTGAAATCCTGCAGCTAACCCCAGAAATAGGCAAAGGAAAGAGGTAGTGACATCAGAAGAACCACCCCAGACCACGTAAAGTTACATGCTGCTTCCAGATGTTGAGCCATGACTAGGAAAGATTACCACACCAAAAAAGTAATCATTTGGCATCAATTTCCTGACTTAAACCCAGTGTAAAGCAGCAACACCCTTGGTTCAAAACGACCATAAAGCAAAGAAAGATGGTTAATAATATTCCCATCAGCTGATCCTTCTTTTATTTAAGACGTCCATGATAAACCTATGTCAGGCTGCCGATCCATCCATCTCTTCGCTAAGACATCCCCAGATTGCTCATGTTCATAACTGCCATAACTAAATGCAAAAACTAGCCCTAGTTTAAAAGGCAAATGCAAAAGGATCCTGGCCCAGAACTATGTACACCCAGCCAATCCCATAGTCAATCCATAAGACAAAAAGACATGTTTCTGGTTCATGGAGTAGCATCAAATAGATTACGTCAAAATCTCCTCCTTTTCCCCCGGGAAACATCATCATACCCATCATCACGCCATTCCTCCCCTCCGTGCCTGTAGTTTCCTTCTTGCTCTTCCATGGTTCTAGTTCGCCTAGATGCATTAAAAGGTCTACCCTTAATCCGCCCATCAAACTCCCTTTCCCTCAAATCGTTTCTTTCAAGAAACTCAGGATCAGCTTCTGGACAAAACCTAAAAGGCCTAGGGGGGCCATCCTCCACATGGAAACGGAAATTATCTGCGTCAGCACCATTATTATAAGGAGGCCTAAAGTTACGAACTGGTCCCCTTCCCTCACCACTCTTTCTCCTCTCATCACCATTTCCGTCACCACCGAGCTCATGAAATCTACCAAAATATTCATCGCCATCCGTCCTCTCTCGAGGATCTTGAATATCTAATCTCCTCGGGCCCCTAGGTAAAACCTGGTCAGGTGGGCTCCTCCTGTTGGGCATAGCAGACCTCAGGTGCCCATGGTCTCTTCCAGAATCCATATCCCTCAAATCATTACCAGGTCGAGAAATATAAGGAGGAGACCTCATCCTCTCCCTCCTGTAGTTATTAGCTGGAGATCTCCCATGAATTAATTCTGGAAGCCCATTAAATCCATCAGGGGATCTTCTTCTAGGAGATGACCATGGGCCAGGGGAACGAGTCCCGGAGCGAATTGGAGATTTGGACCGAATTCGAGGAAGACCCCCTCTTCGTTGGGCAGATGAAAAGTTTCTGTTCCCTCTCACAAACTGATTATCCACTCCATCGAAAGAATGTTGGGGGCGCGTAAAAACAGGATTATCCATGCTATTATCATCTGGTAAACCTCTCATAAACTTGTCACCACGCCTGAGCCCAACCAAATCTGATCTATCTTCACCCATGTGCCTACTTGGGCTAATATTTCTCGGCATTCTTCGGACCATTTGATTGCCACGTGTTGCGGGCCCATCCCTACCTCCAGGAGAGTGCCTCCTTGATAATGGATGGCGAAACGAAGGAAATTCGTCATTCATTGGCTTTCTTCCTCCACCCCTACCAGAACCTATAAAAGCACCATTTGGTGCAGCACCAATAAAACCACGACAATCAAGCTCCCCATCGGGAGGAGCACGCTTATGCCTGGAAAATCGATAATCGGATGGACCATTGTAATTCTCTGAAGGAAAGTCACGGTCAGAATCCCAATTACCACGTTGAGCATCCGAACGGCCAGAAGCCCTCCCTCTTCCACGCATGAAGTTTGGTCTAGATCTGAAAGACTGATCTTGAAACCTATCTCTATTATATTTGCGCGGACCATCATTGTAGATCTCATCTCTGAAATGCAAGAAAGAAAAAATATAATAATAATGTAGGAACCCTGAAAAACAAACAAAAAGAAGCGTACAACAAAAAGCAAGCAGTTGGAAAGGATTTTCTCACCTATTCCCGCGGGGATTCTCTACGTCAAAATCAAAAAATCTCTCTCTTCCACTTCGTGATGGAAATGACCTCCCTTGAAAAGATCTTGTTTTGCAAGGAGAGACATTTGTAGCTCTAGGCAAAGTAATTATCCGGCTCCTGTTGCCTCCAGTGTTGGCATCTTTAGAAGCAGCGTCCACATTTAGAGATGAATCGATCTTGGGCAGAGTCGAATCGGCTTTTTCCAGAGTTTCAGTTCCTTTAGAATTGTCATGTGCAGCCTGACCACCTGTTGTTACACTACCTTGGCTACCAGTAGTATTAGCTCCAGCAGATAACTCCATTTCATGACCCTTCTGAACATCATTCCCTCCTACTTGATCAAGTAGCTTCCTTGCATCATTGTTTATGTAACTCCTCTCTTCAGATCCCATTCCTGCTAAGTCAACTGTCAATGAACCATCACAATCTTTCATTTGATCCATCTTCATTGAACCATCTTTATCTAAACCTTGCTTGGCTTTCTCATTGATGACCGCACCAACACACTCTTTGATGTGCTCGTCACTTGTCTCACAACGATCTTCCAGTTTTCTTACCTCTTCATTGACCCCAGATTCCATAGCAATGCCATCACAAGGAGACCCTATGTCCATGTCAGAATCACCAAGGTTATCATCTTCAGCTTCTCTTTTCTCAACAATAGGTCCTTCAGCAGAATTATGCAATAGTTGTTCTCGTAACTCACCGTCTTCATATTCCTCATCATCTTCGCGAAATTGTCTGCCCCTTCCAACCCCCGGAGCGGCTAGAGCATGGTTACCATCTGACTCAGAACTATAAGAATCTTCCTCAAGCATATCAGTCGATATATTGAATTTTTCCTCATCACTCACAGTTCCCTCAACATTTCCATGAGCATCTGTAGGATGGTCATTTGCAACTTTTTGTCCAGGCATCACAGTTTGACCAGAAGTCCCAAAATCCTTGACAATCAAATCTTTTGCACCCACAGTTTCTGCGATCCCATCAGATGCATTTGATCCTCTACTTTGATGATCTACAGATGTAACAACAGTTTCTGAAGCGACCTGATCAAAATTATTGCATCTTTCATGTGGTGTCACAGTATTAATGCTGACTTCCTTAGCAGAACAGTCAGCATTTTCTGGTAGTTTTGACGCATCCCCACTCATAGACAACTCTGTTGAACAAGTAGGCAACCCTGAAGGACATGGCGTCTGGGGATTTAAAGGCATCACAAGATTGGAGGAACAATTCTTCTCACCTTGGGCAATCCTTCCGTCTGATTGGTAAGATGTCTCTTTAGCTTTTCTTTGTGTTTCCTGATTCTCCTGAACCGGCTCAGATTTTACTGGCACCTGTTCAACCAATTTGTGCGGGCTGGTAGTTGACATTTTAAGAACTTCGAGACTCTGCTTCTCAACCACTTCACGCTTAACAGTTCTAAGATCCAAAGATCTTGTAGGATCTCCTCTTGCTTCAGCAAGATAGTGTTTAGCACTCTCGTCATGTGATTCTAATTTAACCGGCCTACAACCAACAGAATTAGGGCTTCCAGGCAATAACCCTTTAAGAAAATTTGAACTAGGTTCAATGCTGCTTGACGCAACTTTAGCTAATATACCAGAAGTTTCTCCACTAAAATTTGTAGGAAGAGAAGGGGTACACAATCGTAGATGGAGGGAATCATCAGGTTTATATTGCTTGCTAGCACCTAATGACGACATAGGCAAATAGGATCTTTGCTCAGCCGCACCAGTAACTGGTTGTGCAAAGTCAGCACTAACTCCAAATATTCCAGTTGAAGGTATAGTAGACGGATGCACATCGTGTGAACCGTCAATTGCATTTGATAAAACATCAAAACTAAGAGCTCCTTGATCTGCAGCAGTAGTAGCATCACCAACAGAACCCTCCCAAGCATCCATAGTAGTATTGAGATCCCAATTAGATCGGTTAGCAGGTAGGCGAGCTCTATCATCATCCATTTTATTATCGATAATGGGTTTCCCCTTGCCTAAAGACAGAGAGAATGAAGAAGAATCTACTTTATCTGGTATCTGGAATCTCTGTTCACAATTTTGACCTGCCAAAGAAGGAATAAGAGATTCCTTCAGCTCTAACGACAATTCAGTATTCCCTGTAGAAAGTTCAAGTTTGCATGCCCTTTCAACTTTCTCATTGATAGTTATTCCCTTCCCATTATTGAGTGCAAGTCCTTCATTAGGTGCTAACTGCAGGTTGATATTCTCTGAAATCAGCTTCTTTTTGTTGTCCATATTATCCACAGAACCTGAGAAAATGGAGAGGCTTGGTTCTTCACGTTTAACCCTAGAGAAGTGAACAATGTTTTGAACTGGGTTGAAGTTTGTATCTGCAGGACTCTCCTTCATCTCCTTCGGAAAAGAACTTTTGCTCGCATCAGATATCCCAGGAGAATTTGTGACAATGCTAGCATCAGAAAGGGAAGAGTCCTGGGTTGGCTTACAAAGCTCTTTCTTTGGAGTATCATTTTCAGCATGAAGTGGAGATGGTTCTGGAGGTGGAGATGAGGTAGTCTTGATCAATGGGACTTTCCTTTTCTTGATAGGTACACCTGCAGAACAATTACTAGATTGCCGGGCAACGATCACAGTCTGCCAAAAGAAGAGTAATAAATCAATCAAGAAACAATATTATTTTAGTGTCACCTAACCCTTCTTTAATACCACAGAAATGAAATAAACACCTTATCTTCGCTTCCGGAAACAGGCATGACTTCAATATTGCCAATCAATTAGCTCCAATATCCCTCTTCTACAAATATTAATACCTTAACACATGCCCTGAAACTTGTTTTGCGAAGTTATCTTTTTACACACCCACTTGAAGTCTGTTGAGACTAACTGCGTCCCGTCTGTCCTGGTAGAAAACTTAGCAATCTTCAAGGTACAAACTTAAAACAGTCAGACGGTGAGCAACCTGTGGACAGAAGAAGAAAACAACAAAAAGATTATCAAGCCACAAATTGATTCTGATCCACAAAAGATAATTAATAATAGTATAAAACACAACTAAAACCATACTAAAAACACAAGCACAGACCCTTTATTTCAGGAAGGTACAACATACAAATTCTGATGGACTCCTAAACAACATACAGCCGATTGCAAGAAGCAAAAGGAGTGCATAAATAATTTCACCATCAGTAGCAACTATTCTGGATATCCCTTATCATCTCTCCTCATATTCAAATGCTAGCACAAATCCAAAATTTGAATGAAAAAACAATCCAAACATGGTAGCTATCCCATCACCAAAGCATTTAAGCTTCACTGCGTGTTCTTTATTCCAGTGCTCTCTGGCAAATGGGTCTTTCTAAAGAAGAAGACACATGGTAGCTATTTAAGTAGATCCTCAGAATAGCTGAACAGTAGCAGTACTTAAGGCAACCTACTATATTAAACTGAGGAAGACCAAATCCCAAAGAAACTTGCAATTACCAAACAAACTTCAGACAACATAACATGTTAGAACAGCTTTACCAAAAAAAATTAAAAATCTTTTCCAAATAAAATATGTTCGAACAGCAAAGCAACCTCATCATTCCATTTTAAGCAGTTCATCTGTTAATGTCCAAGTCAGTTTACACAATCACATGAAAAAAAAAGAAAAAAATTTTGATTGACATTCACGAGGACAAGTTACTTCCCTCATGATCCATTGATTAAATCCAATGGACTAAAACAACCCACAAAGGTTTAAGCTACAGAAAACTACAAAAGATTGATTCTTTTTCCGGGTAAATACTAAATACCCACACCCTTAAAAACAAGTAGATCCAAAAGTAAACCGGAAGCTATAAGAAACCAATTATTTAGTCAACGAACTGCTTGTCACCAACATATAATCATAACCGACACAGACAAATGCAAGAGACAGAAAAAGAGGAAACACATCATATACATAGTGAAGGAACAACCAAACCAACATCAAATATACACCCGTATACTAACAAATACGCGCATCTGTACACAACCAAGTGATCTAAAATCCATGAATATTAAGACGAGATAATCATCAGATCCAAGCCCATCCCAACTCACTAAAAGTTCAAGCGAAAACTACAATTTAAAATAAATAAATAAATAAATAAAAGATTTCCTGGACTGGAAAAAAATTATTCTTTTTGTGGGTAAAATTATTTACCCTTGAGAACAAGTAGATCCAAAAGCGAACCAGAACCAAAGATACAAATCATTTAGTCAACGCAGACAACTGCAAGAGATATAGAGAAACAAGTATACAAAAACAAGTGATCTATATTAATAAGGGATAGAGATACTACCATCAGATCCAAGTCCATATCAACTCAAAAGTGAGGTGAATATCACAGAGGAGCACACATGATACTTCAACCGACACAGATCGAAGTAAAAACTGAAAAAAAAACCGATCCGATGAACAAATTACCTGAAATCAATCAAAGAGAGAGAGTATCCAGAGGGGAGAGAGAGAGAGAGAGAGAGAGAGAGAGATTGGGTGGTTCGGTGGGGAAAGTAAAGAATGGAGGGAGTTAAAGCTCAGCTTTGGTTGGCTTATTGATTAGGGTTTGGGATGAGCGGGTGGAAATCCATTATTGATTGATTGGGGGGGGTCTTTAAATTATTGATTTTTTTGACTTTTTGTTCGGTGTGGGGCCCACAAGGGCGTGGTGGCGGGGTTCTCACGCCAGCGACCGCGTGATAACGACGTGACGGGACGACGCGTGCAATGGTTTGATCCGGAGATGCCGTGAGACGTGGTCTAACTACGGGCCGGCATACAGTTCAAAAAAAAAACTACGGGCCGGCATCGTGGGGCCTTTTCACACATCAGAGACGACTTTTTCTTTTTTGCCTGTTTTTTTTTTTTTGGGAAGGATATTCGGTGGATTCCAATAAAATAAAAAATACTAAAAAATCATGCAGAGAGCGGCATAAAACTACATCGTTTTGGGACGTGAAGAGGAGCACCGCTTAAGCTCCCAAATTACGTCGTTTTAAACCCCCCAAAAAGAGAGAAAAAAAAACTTCAAACATTAAACCATATTCGCGCTTCTTGAATCGATCTCCCGAATGATGATTCCTTTCTTGCGTTTATAAGTTATTCCGGAGATCCCAAACAAAATACTCTCCCAAGTTACTTTTCAAATTTGATGGGAAAAAAAAATCATATCTTGTAATATATAATACTTTGTATATGCAATAGTAATTTTATTCGATAGATCTCAATTAGTTTTATTAAATAATTTTTTTAAATCTTAAAAAATATTATAAATTGAAATATATAAACAATTGAAAAACACAATCGAAAAAGTGAAAGTGAACTATTAAATTGGAACGGACGGAGTGGAAGTGTAATGTTAGAGCAATTATTTATCAACGATGTTGAATTGTGTTTAATTGTCCCCGTTCCGCTAAGGGAAATTAGTTGGCTTTTTGACCTTTTTTTTTATGCATTGTAAAAGAATGACATGTCTTAATATTCGAAATAAAATGGCTTAAAAATAAGTTGGCTTTCTGGAATGGGGCCACATGACTCTTTTTGTGAGTAAGGACGCGTGACCTCTTTTTTTTGGTTAGCACTTATGGTGTTAATCTTCAATAAGAATTGGAATGATTATATCTTTTCTTGTTTATTCTGGGCAATTAACATATGAATGGCAGTTTGGAATGATGTTTTTTTAAAGAGCGCAAGGAAAATTAGAATTTGAAGAACTTTGACCCAAGTCAAAAGTTGATCGTCCAACCCCACAATGACACGTGGCATACACGTGGAAAGAGTTGTTCAAGTTTGACCGCGACACCAAGATTAGAGCTAGAAGTTCACGATAGAGGGGCTCATATGCCACTTCTGTGAGGCTCGCTGAGACAAGTGTGAGGCTCGCTGAGACAAGTGTGGATCTGATTATAGGTCATCCGAACAGGAGAAAAGCCCATATAAAGGATAAGCACCGCTCAAACGGGCATGCGAGAGACGTATCCATCACACATGGACCAAAGGCATGACCCGATGGGCCCTATTAGGCTTGGATGCGGTACTGACATGGCTAAACAAGCTCTGACCTTGTCCAAACGAGAATGCAAAGGGATCTAGTGCTTTTGTCTTATAAAATAGGAGAGGTTCACCGCGATAGGGTGGAGTAGCACGCACCCTGCAATCGTGATTATGAACCTCGCGGTAGATGACGTCACCCATGCAATCGGGGTGTACGAAAGTGACACATGTCATCATGTTATTGGGGGCACCTGACACCTAAGCACTGGCCCAATGTGCCTATAAATATGATACATTTATGTCAGAATTCCCAAGGTTATTAACTTGAAAAGTGTCATTTTAGAAAGAGAAAGTGGACAGTCACTGAATTTGTGTGTGTTTTTCATATGTGCACTAGCTTATGCACTGCAGCCTTTCTATAAGCAACCTCATTACAATAAGATACATGTGATTATGGGAGCATAGACTTCTTCAACGGCCAGTTCGGGAGTCTTCCAAATCTTTGACAAATTCTGTTTTGGGATTCTTTTTATTTTTCTGAACCTACTTTAGCATTTTTTATTTTTTTTTCTTTTTCGATGGGTTGGAATAGACAAAATAGGAAATTGTATACGAAGTAAATCACAATTGTAGAAGTACACAAAGATTTGGCAAAAAAAAAATTCTCCATGACTTTTTTTAACGAATCAGAGAAGTAGTAAAATACTGTCATTTTCAAATTTTCTTTGCCTACCACTGAGGTGGTTGCCAAAATAGCAGAGATGAGTGGAATAGATTCCCTCCCTCCCTCCCTCCACGTCTGAAGTTCGAACCCTGCACTCTCCATCTGCTTTCTTTAGTCGTAGGTGGTAAAGCTCGTTTCGCGTAGAGGGTCCTTTGCCATCTTGTACCGAAGTGGTGTCTATGGTGACGGCCTATCCTCTAGAACATCTATGCCACAGTAGGTTATAAAAAATAAAATAAAAAATTGCCTTATTATTATTATTAGTATTGTAGTATTTTTCTAAATGATTCTTTGCCTTGTTCGTGAGTAAATCACTTTGACTTGTCCCTAGAGTTCAGAATATGGCTTCCTTCTGGATGGAAATCTGGAACACATTTTGCTTCACAATCAAAACATAACTTGATGAAAAGATAAATTGGTTTCATTTGCGAAACACTTTCGACTATTTTCTTCTTAAATATTCATTAATCGTAAGAGGTATTCCCATTTACTCCACAGTCCATACATAAACATTAAAAAATCCATACATATAACCTACTCTACCATTGCAGGTGATAAATAAGATGTAAAGATTGATGAAAAGGTGCTACTCCCTCCGTCCCATTTCAAGCGGTCTCTGTCGGAATACGTGCAATTTCAAACTCCTAAAAAACATATTTCTTTATATAATTTTAATTTTTTTATACCAAATTAAAGTGCTAATTGAGTACTTTAATTTGGTGCAAAAAAATAAAAATAAAAACGTTCTGCGGAAGTACATTTTTTAACGTCCACAAAAATACACGTTTCTCAAAGATATAACTTAAAAACGGATGGAGAGTAGTATATTAATAGAAGACCCTAGCTTAATAGTAAAAATATCGGGTTAGTTATAAGTTACTACCAAGTCGATGTAGCTTTATCAACTCGAACCTGATACCTCTCCCATGGGCACTAAGATATTCCAATGAGGACTTGATCCATTTCATTTCCACCTTTCAGCTTACTATTTGTACATTCAGTTGACAGGTAACCAATAATAAGTATATAGAAAGTAACAGAGACTTATTCAGGTAAAATAACAGGAAAACAGTACTAGGTACAAAAACAAGTCTTTTGCATATGTACATATGGTAGGTCTCAAATCATCAATAGAGAAGCTAAATTAGTGAGAAGGAAGGAGACCCTAACTTCAGAATTAAAATGTACAACATACCAGAGCAATGTGGATTCATGAAATATACGCCTTAACAACTTCCGAGTAGTTGCAGACTAGACCCGTCCTCGGGCAAGTGATCTTGCCATTGTTCTTCTTCGCCATTTCTTCAAGAGCCTGCCAAGGCCAAAGAGACGTTAGAAAAAGGAAAAAACAACTTATCATATATATAAATGATAAGGGTATGATAGTATATCTCAGAACTACTTGTTCGGCAGCAGCTTCAAAAATTATTTTCCCGCAACACTATTCCAAAATTGTTTTTGATAAGATCTTTCTAATTGTTTTCTCCAAAGTAGGTTCCTTCGGAAAAAATAAACAGAGAACCAGTTTTGAGAACCGTCAAACCAAACAAGTTTTTGGTGTTCAAGAGAATGAAAACAGGAACCAAAAACTAACCAAACAGGGCCTGTTAATTAAAGTTAAAACAGTTGAGAGGAGGGATGAGGAAAGACAAATGCAGCAGTCAAGGAAAAAGGTGTAGTCGTTGAGGCCCATTAAAAACGTATAGTCAACTTGAGGGGGCTTGAGAAATTTAAAACTGAATCAGGTTTCAGGGACAATTTAGCCATTAAAAATAGCAGTCCCCAGCTACAAAGAAGATTAACAACAAACCTTAGTGCTGTAGACGTAGCCGTTAGGTAAGACTAGAGGTGGGTTCTCCGTGTCCATTAGCTCTTTAGTTATGTAGCATACAAGCTTTGAATGATGCTGCTTTGAAAATGGTAAAGGCTGTGCTAACTTGCGGAAGCTCTCTTGTGACAAAGGGTCTTCTTTGGTGCAATCATCTTCATAGCAGAATCTAAATCAGGTCAAGGTAAACCACGGATTCAAATACCAAATACAACATCAAAATCTGACTATTAAATTCTCTGGAGCAACTACAGAACAAATCAATAACATAGAATTGTCCGATTATAAATCAGACAGGCCTGCTTGAAGATCCCAAAAAAAAAAAAAAACCATCTTTATAACTCGTAGGAAAGACCTGCCATGCGTCAAGCATCTAGATTCTATTTTTCGATTCCATAGTAATGTACTTGAGGCCCCACAAACCTTTTGAAATTTAGCTATGGAAGATAATTAAGTGAAAGTGTCAGATATGAATAACTGAATGTGGATACGGAGTTTTCAAAGCAGACAGGCCTGCTTGCAGATAAATATTCAGTAAAGGCTCAAAGGTCATGCCATATATTTTGCAGAATTCCTGTCTGAATTGGTCTACTAGATAATCCCATTGCTTTGGTTCAAATAAAACCTGAAAATCATAACACAAAAGTACGATTAACTGTACAGCACCAACCTATAAGACATTAGCTTCAAAGCAAAGGTAAACCACAGATCAAAGGAAGTAATGTCTAGGCTTGTTCGTCAACAAGAATGAAACTAAGTTACAAGTAGCAGCTGTAATGGATAGGCAACAACTAAGCACCTAAAAAGGCCATTCTTACCCATTGAAACACATCAAGTGCAAGCAAATTCAACCACAAAAAACCTTCTCACAAAGCATCTATAGGAATGCCGACAAGTGGAATGTCACATGAACATGTGCACAAATGAATCAAATTTCACATGGATGCAAATGAATCATGACATAGGTTCATAGTACGTAGTAAATTTATGAGACTTGGCGACAGTTTCCTAACTATATGAGAAACTTTTAGTTTGACATTGATTAGAGACTGAAGCCATCACAAGGATGAGACATTATCATTTAATACTCATAAAAGAGGGAAAATCTGTGTGTGTGAGAGAGAGAGAGAGAGAGAACTTCAAAATTGCCATCTAAGAAAGAGGGAAACATAATTAAACTGCTAATGTGGAGGAAGGGCCATTCACAGTCACACGTAGCTACATAAGGAATGAGGATATGGTTCACCTTGTATGTAGCACAATCAGTACTACTTTTAAAAGCCAGGGTAGCCATGACCCGCTGCAGTTCTTTCATATGTGTAGCTCCCCATGGTGCAAGGTGCTTCCGGGCATATGCAATAGCTCGCAAGTTGTTTTCAGCTCGAACCAACTCAATGAACTCTTGAAGTCTGAGCTGGAATTCGAATTTGCTCTGTAAGGAAAATAATAGGGCATCAAACCAGATTGCATAATATTACTTACCAGCAAAAAAAGGCAAGATTGCATAAAGTTAAAAAATTTATGTCATGCTACATAACGCACACCTTCTCACCCCGCAAACAACACAAAAATTATGATATACTATGACTGACGATTTTAAGTGTTGGGAGAGATTTCAAGAACAGCATCTGACAACATTAAGATAAGTTGAAAAGCATCACTATCAGAATAATACATCATGATATGGTTTTACGAACTTACTATAGTCCACTCCAAGCAAAATATCTAAAGATATAGTTCACTTGAACAATGCTCGACTTTATTTCAAGATATAGTTCACCTGAACAGTATTTGATTCTCCAAAAGGAAAAGCTACTGAAAGGTATCCAGATGCTTGGATCCCATATGGACTTAAGTCTTTTGACTACTTGTTTCAACAGCATTGCAATGTCCTACAATCAAGTACCAGACAGAGTACCGTTATTGTTACTAGTACGGTACATACCAGTACCGGTACAATAACGGTTACCATTCCGATTCCTCGTTCTAACTATATAAGTACCAACAAAATAATAATTTTAACTTCCAATTATAACCCTCTGGTAATAACAATGAAAACTTAGAGAAAACTTATACTACTTGAATAAAAGAACACAACAAAAATAAAGGAAATAGGAGTATGCTAACTTGCGGCGTGCATGTGCTACACTATACACTAACTAATCTCAACAAGTGGTGCACCTTCCAATACTATGTCTCTCCCTCAGATCTTGTCTTAAACGGAAAGGCCATTGAACTGGTTTTGAAGAGGCGAAGGTCTGAAGGAGACTTTGACAACTCAGTCAGAACTCCAAAACTGTTCCTCTCCCGATCAATGCCCAAAAAACTGTAATACAACTAAGAGACCGGATCTGGATCTTCTCTCTCAATCAATGCCCAAAGAGGTACCGGTCGGTACAATACGGGATTTACAACCTTGCCTACAATACCATCTAACTTGGAACTTCTCTATACAAGATTTTATCTTCGCACTTGTACATGTAACAATAACTATGATGAATGTCCTACAATTCATTGATCATTCAAAACATAATTCTCTTTTCTCCAAGTATTGCCCACAATACACCCGACCTACGACCGACGGACCACGCGGTACCAGGATAGCATCTTGTGTCCTTGGTTAGCCACCCCGAGAATGTTACAAAAAAAACTATTGAGTGTCTTACAACAAGAAAGAAAAGAGGAATAAAAAAGTCTAATTTCCCCCTTCCGACAAAGGAGGCCAAGAAATAGCCAAAAAGGGACAGAAAATAGAGTATGTGAATTGCCGATGACATTTCCAAGTCACCAAAAACAAGTGAGTTTGAAATGAATCAAAATCTCTAGGTTAAATTGTCTACTAAATTTCATGCATGTCAGTTTTGAGAGAGGGTCCAGAACTTCCTTTGCGAGTACTGATGTAAAAATGCAGGAATATTGACCGTTTCACCTCCTCCAAAGAAACCTCCACTAAACAGATATTTTTTTTTTATCAGCTCCACTAAACAGGTACTCCAGTCTTTATTTTTTCCCACTCGATAAATAGCAACGTGTACTCGAGATGACCAGTTGAATACCACGTCATACCTCAAATGACATGGCTTGCCAACTATTCACACTAAACATATTCGCATAGCAGTTAGCTACAACAGTTAGTAAACAAGTTCACAAGTAGCCAGTTATAAGCCTACAACTATATTCCTTATTAAGCGGGCATGCTAAACATCACATATTCAACTACTCACCAAAGTTTATGATTTGTTCCAAGTCCTATTGGTTCATTTGACATGATCTCTGGAGAACAAGGAGCTCCCTTGTTTTGAAACCAATTTCCTGCTTGCAAATGGCTATTCCATATTGTCAACTCAACAAGCATGTAGGCAGAACCTTAGTCACATGATCCGTGAGACATGGGAGGCAATTTGGGTGAAATTTGCGGATACTTTTTACAATTCCCGGTTGGGGCCAACGAATTGCTACATTAAAAAATTGGGAGATGGCACGTAAAGCAATGCACATAAAGCATGCCTCAGAGGTGTCATGTCTTTGTTCTGAAGGGTGTCATACAAACGTGTTAATGTCTGGAAGCACTTTTGCATTGAGAATTGAACCATGCCACCATCAGCTTCCACATATATAAGATTTGTACAAATAATACTATTTGTAAACTAATCTGCTACTTTTAACCACATTTTACAAGAATTAACATATGAAAAATAGAGAGATGATGCTATAAGATAGAACATATGTGCATATGAACTTTGTGTGACGCAATCAGTATACTAAACTATAGAAATAGTTATTTGTAGCTGTAAATGAAAAAGATTAAATAACTTTTTTATGACGAGGAACAAGCTAGATTTATATTTATTCACAGCATTTTATAAGACACTCTGAGACACTCGTTCTAAGAAAATTTTAGAATTGATGCTGATTTACGCTCCCCCTCTCACACCCTATCACAAACACCGATATTTTTTAAATACTCTTTCTGGAGACCAAGCTACGTTCTTTGATAGCAGTCCCTTGGCTAGAAGTGTAGACCTCTAAGTTTAATACCCATGTCCTACATATCTGCTAAAACACCATGTACTTCTATGAAGTTAATCACAATCTTTTTTCTGTTCAATAGTCCTTGAACATTAATTTCTCACTTCCAATGCTGTCAATAGTCAACCATTAGCACCATTTTCCTCCCAGTTGTTCACATCTGCACCTCCTTGTTCTGATTCAAAACTTTTGGCCTTGAATCTCTCCAACCCTACCTGTATTGATGAACAATTAGGAGTCAAACTGTTGAACAACCTGCAGTGTTACCAAAGTTTTTTACGCCCCACACAAATTCCCAGTCTACGTCAATAGATTGCCAAACAAGAATCTCCTTCCTAGGAGTAATATCTGACAGAGAATAGTTTATTCCTGTTTTCTTCCGTAAGCCAGATGGTAGCTGTCAAGCGGCAGCTGTCCGTGTGTGATCAACTCATTCAATACTTATGTTGTCAAGGCTAAAAATCCTATAGCTGCTGCATTGGGAAGAGTATTGTTTGATGCCGAGAAAATCACATAAAAACCAAACCCATGATCTCCAATGATGTTAACTGAGTATGTAAACGTGCCCACACCAGTCATTAGGCTCTTTGAATTCCAAGTTGCAAGTTGTGGTAGGAACACCAATGGTTTCCTTGCTATAACTTTTTCTTCACTCAACTTTGATGTCTTCAAGTGCCAAGAGGAACACCAACTAATGATTTATTTATCTGCCGTAGAAACAACCCTTTTGAACTCAACGAGGTCCAATAATTTATCCGGAGTCCAGATCAAGGTTTTAACAGCATATCGCTAATGCTCTTTTGACATATGACAGAAAGCTAACGGCATCAAACGACTAAACAGTTGGTCACTTCAGTTCTTCAATGTTTCACGCAAGTGTAAATTCAACATGGTCACGAACATTTTGCAGCTATTGTTAAATAACTTGCAAATATTTTCTCTAGGAGCCCAGCTGTCTGCAGTTTTCTCCAGCCAATCAATCTGAAGCAGGTCTCAGCATGTTCTACTGATTTCCAGTTCACTTATAATTCGAGCAACTACCAAAATGCAGTCCTTTGTAACTTGAATCCCTGAACTTTCAGAAACAGCACAACATCTCACAAGACACAATTCTCTATGTCAATAGTCATATGCAACTGCATTTAGTCCTCAGGATTCAGAAATACCTCAAAGATTGTTACAAGATTCCCGATAAAAACTCCTAATTCCCTGCTCATTTTATTAGTAGAACAGAAGCTATTTTAATATGGGATTCAGGTAGAAATATATGATGGTCAAATACCTCAAGAAGGCCCTCAAATGCTCACTTAGCAACTTTAGAGAATCATTCAAATGTATCCCTGAATGCAATAAGCCCCTTGTCTTTTGAGATTGAAGATGCATTGCTTTACTCTCCCCAGCTATTATCTAGTAGCTAATCAACTTTCCCCCAAGTTACTCCTCACTGAACCATCAATATTTCTTCAAATCCCAATTGTTTCCATTTCCCCAATGCACTCACAGGGATCCCAAAATTTAGAAAAAAGAAGTTCATCCTTGCTTGATTGATGGTGTCATTATCAGCACGACCATCGTTGAGGAACCAATGGCAATTGGAAAACCATAACAATACATCATCCAAGAAAAGCAACCTTAATTAATGGACTCATACAGTGATGTGAACCAGGGGCAGTCAGAACTCAGACCAGATGAGTATCACACAATGTAGATGATATTCTCAATATGACATTTGATTCCATTTTCCTAAAACAATACTCATCAATTTGTCCATGTTAATAATTATAAAAGAGCCACATACAGTTGTGAATATCTGCTCTTTCCAAAAAATGACATGGATGTCTAGCTGTTTAAAAAAGCAGAAAACTTGACATCTTCTTTCTTTTCTTGTTTAACTTCAAAAGCATAAAGCATGTAGCTCAAACAAAACATCATAGCGTGGAATTCTATATAATACCAGATATAACGCTTACGGAGAAGTCAGAAGTGCATGCTAATTTGCGTAAACCATTGCCGTAAAAAATTATGACTGCGAGGAAATAGAATCTGCGAGGAAATAGAATTTGAATCCCTCCCTCCCTCTCCCTCTCAAAGTCCAAACTTTATATTGTTAGTGCTAAATATAACACCGAAGCATTTCAATAATTCATACTGGTTGTGAACTGGAACGCTCTTTCACCACTAAGCTTGTTTTGGGGTAAAGGGATAAAGAAAATTAGTAGTAGCTAACTTGAGAATGGGGATAAAGAACATTAGTAGTAGCTGACTTTAGAATGGAGAGAGAAAGGAAAACCTTAGACTTCTTCAACCTAGACTTGTTATCAGTACACCAGGCTAGTGCAGCAGCAACCTCTTTATTTTGAAGGGCGTCAATCACCTTTTTTGCTTCATTAAACACGTCAATATCAACAAGATCCTGGTTCAAAAAGATCAAGATTAGCCGGCATAGCATAAAGAATATGAGAGAAAAGACCGTGTACTCTTTAAAGACCGTAAACATCCACTAATTTGCAAATCATGGTGAAGAGCAGCTAATGTAACCAAAAAGCAATGATACACGGCTGGTGGAAGCTAATCATTTGTCTTTTCGCTTGTCTAATGGACAAAACTGCAATTCATGGAAAAAAAATCCTTTTTCCCTTCAACCAAATAGGGAAATACTGCCTTACAGTGGCTACATTCGAGAAGGAATTTAAAGAGGATAGGATCATGGAGTTTCTGTTGACATCAGGATATAACAATTGTCCGTGGAGGAGCATTTGACAGGTCCAAAGAAAGATGCAATGGATGATTGCATGTGTAAAAAAAAAAGTTTCGCAGATGTGTTTTAGAAGTGTTTGTTTCTTGGAAAGCATTTGAAAAGTCAAGGACTCTCCATTTTTTGTTTGCAGGGATATTGATAAATTGAGCAAGAGAGGGAAAACATTCCCAATTGGTATCACAAAGATAGAATGGCATAAGCAATAGTAAATGGTTGTAACATGGTTATGCGGTTAGAAAGCTTTAGAGCATGGTTTAAGAAAAATTGGAGGAGAAGTAATAGGTGCACATTGTGAATGTTAAGCAGTCAATCCAAGAAAAGGGAGGACAATGTTGGGCTACGGAAAACTTTTTCCACTGGTGTCCCTCGTGGTACGGTTTGAATAACTGAAACATCCTCTTGGCCTCCCTAGATGCACTGGCCACCCTCTTTTTACTTCCTTTTTGTCAGCTAATTTTGAAGGCTTTATGTATGGGAGCACACAGCTTTTGCAGTCAAGGTAGAATCCCTTTTACATGAATTGCACACCCAGTAATACTTCAAGTATAAATTTCCCCTAGGTCACCCCACAAAAATAATCGTGCACAAAATGGGACAATGACAAAGAAGTTACCGTTATATTGCTGCTTTCTGCCAACTTTATTGCAGTATCATAATAAGACATTCGCAACATGTAGTCCACCAATATGCGCTTCAAACGAGTGTCGCTCCATTCTGATAAGTTGTCTGCGTCTGCTGATTCTAAATGATCAAGGCGAGTGCGGCACCTCTGTGCTTGCAAGTGCTCCGTACGGCTCCCTTCTTCCAACTGATTGACAACAATAATGTCAATATCGTAAATGTAATGGTAGTATAATGCAAAATAACAATTCCAAACATTGAATATATTCAAGGACATTTTGCTATAGTTTTAGGTAGCAGTGTCGTTGAAGAATGAAATAAACAAAATAGCAAGCTCTGCGCCGAATCAAAGAATGGACTCATCAAATTGGACTTCAATTCACTGTTTTTTATAAGAAGTCTTGAAAACGAAAAAAAATCCAATTTTGAATTTCAATCTCCAATTCTGTTTCCATACTAAATCAGTTGAACAAAACCTCAACCAACTCCAAGAAATGAAGTCACCACTTGTATGGGGCACATCAACATTCAAGTCACAATTCTCATTATTCAGAAACTAAATACCATATCTCATTCCCCTTTTTTCCCTTAAAAACCAACCAGAGGATAAGAGTTCGCAAGTGCTCTCACGAATCCCTTCTTCCAAAAGATTGACAACCACCACTTCTTTATAGTACTTGAAATGGCAGTAAAAACTATGATACATCCAAATTTACATGTATGCCAAACCATATACACAAATAACTGCTACAATTTTTCTTTGCTCAAATTCAGGAAGATCTTGCTTTTAGTTTTACGTAACAGTATCCTTGACTGTGATTGCAATAAATGATCAGAACCAAAATTACCAATTACAGTAACTACTCTCTCGTATGATGACTACTCAAATTGAACACCAATTAAAAGTGGTTTATGATTATCTCTTTAAATTGAGGATAAAAAATGAAATTCCAAGTCAAGAAAATTAACAAGCCCTAGGTCCAATTCCATTCCCAACAAGTGAAGCCAGCACTCAATACGGAACACATCAAATTAGAGTCAGTTTTCTCATAACCCCTAGTTTAAAACTTTAAATTGCATTCCTTCTCGCGTTCACTAAAAACCTACCAGAGGGGTAGGGTCTTAGTAAAATAATCCTTCAGTAGTGGGCTCCCTCTCCCTCTCAATCCCTGCCAGCGAGCATTCTCAATCGAACGCCAATTTACAGTAATTTTCTGATTGCCTCTTTAAATTGAGGAAAACGACTTCAATTCCATATCAAGAAACCCAGAGGGATGTGAATTTGCTGTCCTCTGCTAGGATGCCGCCAGGGGAGAAATAGATGCTTGCATTTCAATAGAGTGGAGGCGAATGAAAAAGCGTGGAAAAGGAAAGCACCAAGGAATAGGAAGATATTAGGTTCTTGGTAATATGAGTACGATATAGGCTAGAGTAGAATGAACATATAGGGTTTGAATGCCTCTGGTAAAATGACTGTAACTGCGGGATTAGCAAAAAGTGAAGCCACTGCTCCTATGGGGCACATCAAATTAGAGTCAGTTCTCGCATAACTCATAGTTTGAACTGCGTTTCCATCCCACGTTTTCTCACAAACCAACCAGAGGGTTAGGGTCTTACTCTCACATACTCCTCGCTCTCAATCCTGGGGCTCACGAATTCAGTATTTTGGGATATTTTCGGCGTTCGCCTGCACGCTCGTGGGTTATGTGTCAAAGGGTTAGGTCCCGTACCTTTCTTTTGAGTCCTTGCAATCTTGAAACAAGTGAATTGAGTTGCTCAACGGCGGACAATTCGCCGTTGTCAGCGGCATCGGATACGCCCGATACGACGGCAGAAACCTCCTTCTCGACGATGCGGTGGTTAGCGCGGATCGTCTTCTTGTAGTTCTCGAAGGGGACCCTCAAGAACTGGTGCTCGAGTTTGAGTGACTCCGCCAGCTGACTCAACTTCGACGACGGAGCTGCTGCCGCGGCCGCAGCCGCGGCGATGGCGGCCGCCGCCGTCGTTGGGCCGGCGGCAGCGGCGGTGTTGTTGCCGTTCGCTAGCGTTTCCATTTCCATGTATATTTTGCTTTGTAGAGAGAGAATCTGATAAAGAGAGAGAAATCTGATAAAGAGAGAGAGCGCAGAATGATTAGGGAGAGGGTATTTTACTATTTTCCGATTAGATAAGATACTGAGAAAAACGACACCGTCTGGCGTTGTTAGATGTTTTCTAATAGTCTTCATCTGGGTTAACTGCGTATATACCCCTCATCTGTCAAGCAATGTCATTAAAAGCCCATAACTCTAGAACCTTATAATTTGTTGCCCTCAAAATTTGCTCCCAAACTTTGGGGTATTGTTTTCACAACATATTGATGCTTATAATTAGAGTTGTCCACGCGATGCTTATAATTAGAGTTGTCCAATTAGAGTTGTCCACACTCAGGAACAGTTTGAATTCCTTTGAATCTAAGAATCAAACCGCGAGTCACAATTCTAAGAAAATGTAATTCGTATTCGAATCAAAAGTTTTATGGCCCGATTCCGAATCAATTTGCGAGTCACGTGTCCCTGTTTTATCCAAGGATTTCATTCCATAAGCGATAAATGCTACCCCAAAAAAAAATAGTAAAATACAGCAACCAAAGCCAAAAAATAAAAAATACTAACATCAACGTACAATGCATTACCATTCCATATTCCAGCAACCAAAATCCATACTATAAAACCAAGCATTATCTAGATTACACCATACAAATACGCAAAATTCTAGTCAAGCAATATCCAAGCATTATCTACTGATTACATTCTATAAAACCCAAAAAAAAAGCAACAAAGCAGATCTTTTAGCAATAAAATCTCGTGGTCCGGTTCAATTAATTCATAGTTCCATAATGAAGGTTCGTGGACAGATCGAATCCCACGATTGTCTAAATTTTTATCCATGTCTGGACCATTAATTCAAGAATGCAATAAAAAAACGTACGGATCAATTCGGTTTAGGTAGGATTCACGGTTCACTGATTTTTTTGGACAACCCTACTTATAATACAAAATTAGCCCTTTCAAAGTTATACTTGCTCCGTTCCATTTTAATAGTTTGGTTCGATCTCCGGGGGGGAGGCACCCTAAATTTTTATCCATGTTTTAAAAATATATATAAGATATTTAGTTTTTTAGTAGCAATATTAATAAATTAGGTTTGATTTAGCAAAAAAAATAATAATTATTATTTCACATTATAATTTGTTTCTTTCTTTCATAACCAAGCAAATGAGCATGTGAGTGTTGTCGTAGCCTAAAGTAATAGAACAAAATGATTCATATACTCTTACTACATTAGATTGCAATATTTTCAATGTGCATATGTATTACATGCTTGACCGAAATCCTATACCTAATTTAATGGGTTGCCCCAAGCGTAGGGCGGAGACCGGTGTAGCATAATACCCGGTAAGACCGGAATCGAATCCACAAAGAAGGTGAAAAGTGCTTCCTAAAAACTCGGGTTGCTAATGTTTAACACGGCTCTTAGGTAGCCACCCTTGTGATTTGATTGGTTAATTAATTAACCTAAGAGAAAAACTGATTTTAATTAAATTATTTAAAAGAAAGTACGGTATAACACGGTGACCGGTTTGATTTAATCCGTTCGGTGTTCTAAAAACGTTTGATTTTAGAGAGAAAAAGGTACCCCGAAAGATGTGAATCCTCGTGGTCGCCGTTAACCCATGTACATCGAAGAACGAGTTTTGGTCCCCCGTTCCCCGCATTACCTGGGCTCCGACAATGCCCGGATTCGTCCACGGAAGTTCTTTAATAACCTAAAATTGCTTGTCCGTTTATTAATTTACCTAGCCCTGCCACGGCGTGTCACTCATATTGAACAAAATATAAGAAAATTCGGAATAAAACATGCTATTAAACTAGAATAAGAATTAAAACAAAGATTCGAAGGAACGCGGACAAACTCCCGCGAACTGAGATTAATGCAAAGAAGACAGAGAATTACCAAAGCGATGCGAGAATCAGCGAATAAAACTGTAAAACTTCAATGGAAAAGTAACCCGGAAAGTAGAATCTCCAAAGGAAAAGTCGGCTCCTAATTGGAAGAAAAACAAAGTAAAGTTGGAACCCTAATTCTGCCTCAAAACTAGGTATTTATGTCTTTCCCGAAGCCCAAACACGTGGCAAAGTCAAACGGCCCATTTAGGGCTCTCGGTATCGATATCGATTCAAAAACGCTAGATGATGCCCACGGTATCGATACAGAGAAAGTCATGTATCGATACCAAGCCTCTAAAATTGCTTTTGGCTTGTTTGCTCGTCCTTGCTTGGGTCCCACCGGTTCCCAGCATGCCCAATGTCATGTGTCCACTTTACGTGCTCCTCCGGCCCGTTTCCTACAAAACAAACACAACAATACCCAAAACACAAGACAACACCGCATCAAGTGGAAAATGGAATAAATCGCGCCTCTAATGCGCTAATTCGCCCTACTTAGGCGCTTATATCTTGAGATATTGCGCGCCTATCATTACACGAGAAAACAAAAACTCTATGGTATAATTATTTTACGTGTAGACAGTAAGATGTCAATTACTTCGGCCCCCCTCGGATTAAAATTCTGGCTCCGCCACTGTCGGTCTCCAATGCAATTTTTAAATTGTTCTTATCTTTCAACCTAAAATATTTTTAAAGATTTTAATAACTTTGTATAATAGATCTAATTGAGATCTATCATATAAGATTCAACTTTCCATCAAAATTCATTATAGATTGAGTATTAACAATTTATAAATTGCATTATAGACCGAACCAGAGTGCTATATTTGGCTTCTTCTGTATCGAATTCCAACATCTTCTATCAGAATAGAGGAAGAAAATGGACTCTCCTTTTTTTAACGTGTATTCAACATGTAAATTTATAACCTGATATACTAGGTAAGAACTATAACACGTTGTAAATTTCTCACCTGATATACCAGGTAAAAAAGATTTTCAAACTTCTAATTTAATACGTTGGAAAATGGTTTATTTAAGAAAGATAGTTTAAGGTTTTAAAATTGGTTAAATCTAACAATTGATTAGTTGACTTTAGGGGTGGAAATGACGTAATTTTATAAATTAATTAATTTTGCAGTCGTATTATAATGATTCTACGGCTCGAAATGGATTTTGAATTTGGAAAAAGGAAAAATTACTATTGGTCTACATGCCTCTTTTTATTTTGATTAACTCTAATCTCTTTGCCATCCTTCATTAATTGTCTAGCAAAATTTCCATGTTTGAAGTCACATTTGTGTTGGAAGAAATAAGAGGTTACCAATTAACATGATTATTTGCGTGGTTGATGTTTTCTGCGAGTTTTAAAAAGTAAACTGTCCCAGTCATTGAAGTAATCAAGACTCACAAACTGTTGACCAAGACTCTCCAGTAATACGATAGGATCCCATCCCTTTAAAAATACTAGTCACTACTCACCTTACACTTGCCATTTTAAGTTTAAAATATTACCACTAAACATAAGATGGTGAATGGAGTAAATTGAAATAAAAATCAAACAAAATATATATTTTTTATTTTTTGCCAAACGGGAATGTTCAGAGAGAGAAAAGAAATTACTCCCTCCGTCCCTTTTTAAATGACCACTTTCACTTTTTGACTTTATTTTTAAATTGTCTATAACTTTCAATCTATAATATAAAGAGAGAGAGAGAGAGAGAGAGAGAGAGAGAGTGGGGATTGGTGGCTAATAGGTGCTGGCGTGCTGCTTAGAAAAGAACAAAACCAGTGGTTTAAGCAGCACACCGTTTGGGGACATGAGAATTGGAAGTGGAATAGTTGACTTTAAAAAAAAAGGGTAGCTAATTGCATGCGTCTAACCAAAAAAGCCTTTCTTCTTTCAATTTTTTCCCTGTGGGCCCTTCTTCCTCTAATTGTATGCGTCTAACCAAAAGATTCGTTGGAAAACCTTAGGGATCAATGGTGTCATTTACCCAAAAAAGGGAAAGGGAAAGGGAGTCAATGGGGGAGAGTGAGAAAAAATTGTAAAAGAGAGGGCTTAACGAATAAATATGGGGGAAACAAATCGAAAATGTCAGGGTTCATAAAAACATTTCCCGAAAATATTAAAAAAAGAGAAATGGACGGATCAGATATATAAAATGTGAATTTGTGCTGTTAATTTCTCTTTACTAAATATATTTGGAGAAAATTTTCCTAGACCCTAACCCTCCTGGGAAAAAAATTAAAAAATAGACTTTACTAATCAAGGGAATGGAAAGTTGAGTAAAAGTTGCCTAAAAGTGTGGTTTGTTGTTGCTGGTCATGGTCAAAATTCTCCCCAAAACCTCCCAAAGGAACGCTTTATAAATTTAGAAAACTGAAACAGAAAACCTCAAAACCAAAGGGGGAAGGGTCAAATACAGTGTATAATCTCTTCCTCTTTCTTTAGAATCAAGAAACACAAAGATTATAGATCATCTCCACAACCTCTCCCCTCTCTGCACAGATCTGACAATTATTTGTTTCAGACAAAAAAACCCAGCATGTAAGTAATCAAAAGGTCTGTATTTGAGCCATGAAAACAATTCAAAGATCTCATATAAAGGGCTGGAAAAGTATCTATGTCCAAACCCAAGGTATGTCAGAAATCCCTTCCCCCTACATTTGTACAAATTATGTGTGGGTGCATACCTTTATTCTCTTGTGATTTGCCAGTTTTATTTGGTTTCCCATTTTTCCCCCCATGTTTCATGCATTGTTTTTGGACAAATATTGATTGGGTTTGTTGTTTTCTATATGTACAGATTAATAGTGTCGGGAGTTAATGATGTGATTTTGTTTTTTGGAAATTTGTGACGTGGGTTTGGAAATTGAGGTCAAACTAGGAGGGAAAGTAGGGTTTGAGTGGATGTTTTAATATCCAATGAACATTTCAATTGCTGGATTTGGGTGAAAATATGTGAGAGGGATGGTGACAACTTCATTGAGGAAAATTATTTCTCCCTGTTGGAAGCCTTCCGTCCAGACAGACAGCGAAAATAGTAGCAGAGGTAGAGACGCGGATGGTCGGGGTGATGGGTTGTGGTGGTATAAGGATTCAGGGCAACATATTAATGGGGAATTTTCGATGGCGGTAATACAAGCCAACAATACATTGGAAGATCAAAGCCAACTCGAGTCAGGGCCTATGAGTTCGATTCAGTCGGGTCCGCAGGGGACGTTTGTTGGAATTTACGATGGCCACGGCGGTGCAGAGGCTGCTCGGTTCATTAATAATCACCTTTTCGACAATATCAAAAGTATGTTTCCTTTCTGCTACCTACATTGAATGTTAACGTATCTACATTATATTTTCTACAATATCTGGAGTATTTTTTGTGAGTAAGTTATTGTTAAACCAACTCCAAATATGTAAAGAAGCTGACACTCGGGTGAGACTGTTATACAAGCAATACTCAATGTCTCTTTGTAAGGATTATTTTTTACTATTAGACAAAGGAAACAGATGAATTAGGGAAATATCCATCCATATAAAATAGGGATAAATTATCCTTATGCAATCCATTTTAGCTTTCAAAGATTATTATGACACATTACTAGAAGTTCTACTTACACTTTAGCTGCGATATTTAATCTTTCTCAGCTGGGGGAGTTGTTGCTTATTTTTTGTATGTTGACAACACTATTTTTGATTTTTTTTTTCTCCAGAAATTGGCACAATGATGACTTTTGTTGTCCAAATCTGTTTAACCGCCTTCTAAGTTCTATCCTCTCATTCGAGCCCCAGAGGATTCTTACTCTTTCGTTTGACTTTCGATATCATTTTCAGTAGCAGGAACCCATAGGCTTTCCAAAAAAAAGCTAATGGAAAACAGATATTTTAGGAGCTTTCAAATTTGAAGCTGCTCTAGTAAGTTTGAATATATTCTTATTGCAATTATCTTATCTATAGCAACAAGTTGAGCTTTGGTACTGTTCTGTGGGCAATGATTTCTGTTTAGGGATACAAGTGTCAGAATATTCATTCAACTCTCTAAATCTGGGAATCTCACATGCTTGAAAGAGGGGAGAAAAAAAGGAAGAAAGAAAGCATGTGTCCTAATTAGAGGGTCATGCGATAAAGTTGAGTAAATTGCTGATTGGTCCAGTCTATATATGGATTGTTCTGCCTTTGTGGCGAATTTGATTTAAGCCTTTTTATGTCAATAGGAAGGAATCAGAGAAAAGGAAAAGAAACTTGATCTGCCTTCTAGATGTTTGAAATTTAAGCTTAAATTGTTGACCATCATAGTGTGTCAAACAAGCCATTTTTAGTATCTGGAGTGGTGAAACTATTTTGAAAGCATTTTTTTTAATTATATTTCTTTTGTCTCTCATTTTGCTTTTTCAAGGTTATTCTTGTACTAATCTATCTTCCGTACATTAGCAGAATGACCGACTTTTGCTGAGCCAATTTGTTAATAGCCTTCAATCACTCACATAGTCACATTCACCTCCAAGAGTGTTTACTCTTAGTTTAGCTTTAGATGTCATTTTCAGGAGTGAGAATCCATAGGCTTTCAAGAAAAAGTAAAAGTGGACATTTGGACCTTTCGGATTTAAAGCTGATATATTAAGTTGGAGCATGTTCTTATTCCAATGATTTTACCTATAGCAACAAGTTGGGCTTTGGTGTTGAGCTAGAGGGGAATAATTTGGGGTTTGGAATTTTTTTTTTTTTTTGTGTGTACTAGTTTGGGAAGATTCACTTGAAATCTTGAATGTGGTTATATCAACTGTTTAAAAAGGAAAATGGAAGGCATGTGTCATAACTGACTCGTAAGTAGCGAGTCATGCATGCAGTTTAGTTAAGGAGATTACGGAATCAAGCGTTCTGCGCTGATGGAATTTTATTTGCCAAGATGATTGAATTTTACCAGGAAATAACCAAAGAAAAGATGACCTGCCTTCTAGATTATTGAGAATTTATGTTTGAATTGTTGACCATAGTAACATATCAAAAAAGTTGTTTTTGAGTATTCTTCTTCGCGGATGATTACCTGGAGAAGTCATTGAGATGTTTTGAAAGCATGTTCTAATTCTAGTTCGTTCATCCCTCATTTTGTTTTTCCCCTAGTCTTGAAGATAGCTAATGCATATGTTACTGACTTGACAGCTATTCATGGTGCAGAGTTCACAGCAGAGAATCAGGAGATATCGGAGGATGTTATAAACAAAGCATTTTTGGCCACGGAAGAGCAGTTCCTTTCGGTGGTAAAGAAACAATGGCTGAGTACACCACAACTTGCTTCTGTGGGGTCGTGTTGTTTGGTGGGTATAATTTGTGGTGGACTGCTGTACATTGCAAATGCAGGAGACTCTCGTGTGGTACTGGGGAGACTCGAAAAGGCCGGGAAAGATATTGAAGCTATTCAATTATCATCTGAGCACAATGCGAACTTGGAATCTGTGAGGGAGGAATTGCACTTATTGCATCCCAATGACCCACAGATTGTTGTCTTAAAGCACAAGGTTTGGCGTGTGAAGGGTATTATCCAGGTGACTCCTTATTCTTAATTATTTTGTGCGGATTTTTTATGCCATGTTCTATGTGGTACCGTTTGTTTGACTGGATTTGAGCATCAAAATCCAAGGAGACCACATATAAGGTATTTAGTTAAATTTTTTATAAGCCTGATTAACTGAATATCATTTATGCAATACCACAAAGCGTGGTATATATAATACCAGGTAAGGTGTGGTCTTATTAATCCCAACACTAGTAGTTAGGGGCCAGGCCGGCCGGGTTCGCTTGGTTCTAAAAATGTACTAAAATTTTACCTTTTTTCACATGTAATTTGATTTTCCTTTAATAGTCTGCACTGGATCATTCATACAAAGCCTGAATAAATGCAAATTCCTTGAACCTGAATAAATGAAAATTCCTTGAAATTTATGAGTAAGTTGATCATATTTAGCTCAAATAAATAAATAAATAAATTAGGCCGGATAAGCTTTCAATCATAATAAATATCTTTAATTATATAGTTGTTTGTATACAAATATTTTGGAACACAATTTTGTCACCATTGAACTAAAATCCTGGAGCAAGTGGAGTGGAGTGTAGTTGGTGCCTCCCTTATACTCCCATGCACATGGGAAGGGTTCGATTCCCGTAAGCACCCATCCCCCTCCCCAAGTCCCTTAGGATAGAGTAGATTAGGATTAACGAATGGCAAAAAAAAAAAAAAAAAAAAAATCCTGGAGCCGCCCTTGCTAGTAGTCATATGAAACTTCATATTCGATGGATTTATCCCTTCACTAATAGTCCTGTCAAACAAACGAACCCTTCATATTTACCGATTTCTGGTACTCAAACATGACTCTTGCATTGTGGGTATGCAGCATGGATTTATGGTGTATTATGTGCAATCTACACATTATGCATGCAATATTTTGTTAATGTCTAACGCAATTTGAATTTAAAACATTACATTTTTTCGAAAATACATCCTATTGGGGACTTGGTGAGCTGATGAAACTCTTTAATTTTGAGCACCTGATCATTTTTTTCCCTCGGCTTTGACCAATTAATCTTGAGCACTACATGTAAGCTTGGATATGAATCCAGGAATGAATTTTGGGGAAGCCTGTGGTAATTTTTTTCTTAGTATTTTTGATATCTTTTCAAATGATAGTTCGGGAATTTAGATTATACACATAACCAAATTGTGTTAACTTGATGAGGAAGTTGCTTATGATTTACTGGTCTTTGTTAGCAAATTTCCTTCTGTTTTCTGGTCTGCTAACAAAGTTTCAACATTTTTTGCAGGTTTCAAGATCCATTGGTGATGCCTATTTGAAGAAGTCAGAGTTTAACAGAGAGCCTCTACTGTCAAAGTTTAGACTGCCCGAAACCTTTGACAAGCCAATCCTAAAAGCTGAACCATGCATTCTAGTGCATAAGCTATACCCGGAAGATCAATTTCTTATATTTGCATCTGATGGCCTTTGGGAGCATCTTAGCAATCAAGAAGCAGTTGACATGGTCCACAACTGCCCACGTAATGTAGGTTTCTCAATTTCTATTGCGTAGTTCCTTTTACTATTGCGATGATTGTTCTGTAACAAGGACAAGTATGGAGACGAACATGGACACAAACACAGGCATATTAGTTTGTATTTGAACGAACATTGTACCCATAACCAAAAATAATGGACATCACCACTAATTTTATGCAAGTATCCTCTATCTTCAAATACCAATTTAAATAAAAAAATAATGTGTGTTACAAAATTTAGAATTGATCCAATGTGTCCCCGTACATTTCTCACAAACATATCTCACTTGAGACACTTATTGCTAGCTTGCCTAGACGTGTCTGTTGTTTAAAACTGAGAGAAAAAGTTGGACATGCGGCCTTCCACTTGACGTGTGTCCCATCCATATCCAGCCATCCCCTTAGGCACGTCGATGCCACGCAGACCGTGTTTCTAATCAAATTAAACAATGACCTTCTATCCTCTCAACAACTCCGTCTTACTTGCTATTCCTTTCCGGTCTTTTGGGTAAAAAACTGCATGAGGTTCTCTGGTCATACACATATGATAGTTTCTTGTATTTACACAAATATTCCGTATGGGTGCAGGGTATTGCCAGGAGACTTGTCAAAGCTGCACTAAGGGAAGCAGCAAAGAAAAGGGAAATGAGATACTCTGACCTGAAAAAGCTCAATCGTGGGCTGAGAAGACATTTTCACGATGATATCACTGTTATCGTTTTGTTTCTAGACTGCAATCTGATTAGTCGCAGTTACTACCGGGGGCCTACTGTTTCAATCAGAGGAAACACAGGTGTCTCTACAGATGCCAAAGCTTAGCTTAAGATAAGATGGTTCTTAACATACATTACTAAAACCCATTCTCTCTTATGCATTTGAGAATTCCTTTTTTTTGGTCCTTCATACAAATAAAGGACTAGACGAAAGTACCCATGTATAGTTGGTGCTTATTGAATAGGAGGTTTCCTATGGGGATCTCATATGATGGTAGAGTTTGTGATTGAGCCAGGGGAAAACTGTCCCTTGATTGGCACATGAAACTGGAAAAATAATCAGTACCATTCAGAACACATACGGATTTCCGTTATACGCGATAAGTCTTTGTTTCCTCTGGAGATGATGATACTGTTTCGGATATCAGACGCTATGATAAAATAACTGAGATTTCTTCTTTCTTTTTTTTTTTTTTTTGGTTTTTTGTGTGATCTGATCTCCTAGAATCTCTATGAACGTGTCTGTTATTTGATCTATAATAACCAACCTGAATAGCTCTATTTTTTGCTACTTATTTTGTTTGCTCTCGTATTAATGATTCAAACCATTAATTTTCTATGCTTCGTGTATAATTAACTTCCGGTAAATATCTGCTCATAATGGTAGTCGCATGATTTTTTCGAATTTGTCTACAAAAAATGGTTGAAGGACGGATGCTGGCAAACGACTCAGCCATGCAGTGGGGACTACAATCCAATGTACAAGGGCGACTCTTGTTGGAAGGGGATGGAGAAGACGCTGAATTCTGCAGATAATCAGGTGCTACGTAATTATGGATTCGTGCACCCGGATCTATTGGATTCATCCCTCTTGTCGCTTGCTGCGTTTAATAAGTGATTTTTACGATGTTTCTTAAATTATTGTTGGGGGCTATGTCAACGATCGACCAAGGAATCATTTTTTGCTGGTAGTATGCCTTTGACCGGGCTAGAGAGAGGGTTAGTCGAAGTGCACGTAAGCTCACTCTATGCCCTTGAAAGAAGAAAGAAAGAATTAATAGCACTTGCGGATGCACGAGACCCAGTTGCAATCAGAACAATTGAATTATTTCAGATGCCTATTCTGGTGAATGGGATGTTTCATTTTCAGCATCCAACAATGAAAGCAACTAAAGATCATAAATCATTATAGGAGTACAATACACTATTTCACAGCAGAGACGGCCTCAGATGGCGAGCAGATGCGTCTAACTATAGAATCACCCACAAATGATCCAAGCTACTTATTAATATTAGTGTAATATTTTTTCATGTAATCTTGCAAAAAAAAAAAAAAAAAAACACAATCGGATGACTCTGCATCCAATCTTTGTTCTTCATTCAGACTTCATTATCCTTAATTCTCAACGAATTTTGAAGAAAAGTAAGGCAATTGAATCAAAATATTTTCAGTTATCCGACTCAGCTGACTTTTGCAGCTACCAAAGTCCGATAAACGTAATCTTTTAGGTGAATAATTTGCTCACCAGGTCTTGCAAGATTAACAACTAGGGTTACCAGCCCAGATTGCGCAAGCTGCAAAGTGCAGTATCAGGATTGTTCTGAAGCTGCATCCACAGAATCTGCAAAATGTCCCCTCATAGATGTGATTTGGTGTTCCAATAACACACTGCCATGGGTCAAAAATCGACCACATGACCGCGTGCACACGTGATAATTATTGCCCACTAAGGGCACCCAATCTACTTCCCTAATAGCTTGGCAATGTTTGCAGTAATAGGTCTAGCTGTTTATAAACCTGGCATAGAGGCATGCCTTCAATTCCATCACTCATGCAATAAGTTGGTTCAGCAAGACAAAAACCGAAAAACAAGGGGAAAAAACAGCCAAGAAATTAACTGGCTAAAAAACACAATCAATTCACCAGGATAATCGTGAAACAATTTTGTTCCAGATCCCGAAACTATTTGAAGCATTGCACAATCAATTTTTATTTATTGCAGTATATAAATTGGGTACGACAAAACAATGCACAGCAAAATCACTTCTGTTAAAAATCAGACAAATGCAATGACGATTCTCCGGATCGGTCTTCAAGCTCACAAGTGTTGCTCAGGAACCTAATAGAGGACTAATAGGCGGCTGATAATTAACAGTCGTCCAAAATCTATATTTGGTTGGTTTGTTGGGAAAAATAATCAACCAGAAGGTTACAAATTCAAAAGACCCTGGAAAAACTCCCGAAATAAGACAGTGAACATGATTCTTCCAACCTAATTCAAGAACCAATGCGAGAACCTCTTCAAGCAGCCCCTCCCATTCAATCAACTTGCAAGAAATTCTCTGGTGATGAAGCGGGATCAATTATCAATAAGGTATTGTATACATATATACTTTTTCCCAGGAACAAACCATCTTATACGACCCCTCGGTGATGAATGTTGAAACCTATGTGAGGTTAGAAGGCCAGAATGGCTACTTCAGCAACACTTTCCATATCTTCCTCATATACACCACTAACGACCATACAGCAAGCCATGCTGATATATAAAGCAAAAACAGGCCAGAAGCTACTAGAGTACCTGCCCCTGAGAGACTGAAAATTTGAGAGAGAGAGAGAGAGAAAATATTAGAATGAGAGTCGATCTTTGTAAAGAATAAAAGGATAAATCAATGAACTCCAAAACTATTACTTAAATCTCTTAACCAGCAGGAGAAAAACAAGTATAACGTATAAAAAGAGAGGAGAGTCAAACCTGCTATCTCTAGCTACTAGGAGCATGGTTAGTGCAATCATCTGCGTAGCTGTTTTCCACTTCCCCAAATTATTCACGGCAACAGCCTGAAAATATTTTTCCAACACTGTCTCACTAACCAAAGCTACTATAGGCTTATTGTCTGCAAAGACAAGGAAGACATAGTAGACAGGTATTGGAGCAAACACAAACCTCTGAAAGTTTACTACTTTGAGAAGCAGCCCATTCTCTAACTGCAGACATAGTTATCTGCAATTAGGTCACAAATAGACTTGTAAGGCTTTCAGGAACCACATGCACGTGAACTCACATGTCAGACAAAATATTAGCAACAAAAACATTCAAATCAGCTAAATGATTGTGTGAAGTGCCGATGGCAAGCACACGCCAGTTACGACACGTCTCAGGACAACCAAGTGTCGATGATAGGTGTTGGACACAGATATGGCCTCTAAAGTGAAAATGTGTGTGCTCCATACCACGTGGCAACGTGCATGAGTTACCTCCCAAATTTTTATCTTATTTTTGCTCCTTTTAGTTAGTATAACTATAACTGGCTCATTTCATTCCAAAGCATCTGCACAGCCTAGAAATTTCTGAGCTTATAAATTTATACATATGCATGTTACTAATAGTGTTTATTTGCTTCTCTGTACACAAAGATGCAAGTGCATTATCCTAAAATGTACATCAGTACACAATATGAATCAAATGAGCCAAATTTTATCAACGCGCACAGAATCTCTTTTGCTACTGCCTACTACTAATATGCATAACATTCAAATGCATACAACTGTCTAACAGATGAGCTTTCAAGGAAAATAAACTTAGAACTCAAGAACATCAACCAGGTATAGGAGTGATTAATAATTTTGGGCTAGCAGTGACAACTTGGTTTATAGAAATAGGCACAAAGTTCGATTCCTATTGACCATAGTACCTGAAGAAGTTCAAGGAAGATCTTACTTCGACCAATTAACTCGGCTCCAGCCCGGTAACACAGACCCTCTCTGGGAGTATATCAATAAACGCGGGCGAACCTCACAAACCAAGTACACACGTATCAGAGGGGGAAAGTAGGGAAGTGGAGGCCATCTTTGGGAGTCTCTATGTAGACTCTAGAAACGTGTCACTTTTAAGAGTACATCCATATGAACACGGAAGACTAGTCCTGCTTAAAGTAATAGATGAAAATTCAATAAAGGTTACTGGTACACCTGGCCCGGTACAACAGACCTGAGCAGCCATTGATCCTTAGCTATCCTTTAAGAAACATGAACTAGCTATCCTTAAGAAACATGAGCTAGGTGAGAGTCATTTAACTCACACCAACTCCAGCAAGCAAATCAACAAACCCCACTCTGTCACAAATTAAAACATTTTCTCAAGAAACTGGTATTGGAACTCAAGACTTCAATAAAATCTCATACTAACTGAAAATGCAGATGCGATATTAAAGTTGGGAATGAGTTCAAGTTCTGCATTGGGATTGAACTTAAGCATGCCGTACTTCCAACACCAGGCCTGGCTAAGTAACCTTTTCAGTTTTCACCATATATTTCAGCAACTATTACACCAAAATAGGATATACCTCGATATAGCCACTATTTGGAAGTGATTCTAGTACCTTCTGTTAACTTCCTATCTCGCAGGTATGCATGTAATAAATAAGAATCGAGACAGTGTTTTCAAGGTCCAGATGGGAAGTGAACTCAAGCATGTTGTATGACCAATAACATGCCTACCCAAGTTAGCTGGCATGTCACCATATCACTTAGCACTTACTACTTCAAAATGGAGCATCTACGTATAGCAGTTGTTTGACAACGAATTGCCCTACCTTCTTATGGTTGTAGCGTGCCTATGTTACCTCATAGTAGCTTCAAAGCCATGTATAACAATGTTACTAGTTTGGTGCATCAATGTCTAGGACCAGAAACAAGGATAGCAGGTCTAGAGACATGTATAACAATGTTACTAGTTTGGTACAGTCAGTAAATCACAATGGGGCAGGTTCTGATGCAATCATCTTTTCTTCAAATATACAGTAGGATGTAATTTTGAACCCGATGATGGGATTGAGAAGTACTACCACTAACTGCTACCTACAAGAATGACTCAATGAGAGAAACTAATCTCCATAAAAATTGTTTTGAAGATTCATTGAACGAAGAGATTAAGCAAGTTGTCAAATCACCTTAGGCTTCACCAATTCTTGGCATGCATGCCGTGAAACATAACACCCAAAAAATAGTCCTGCACCCCCTTTGTTTTAATATCTGAGAGTCTGAGACCCATAATAGTTCTAGTGCCCAAAGAGAAAATCTATAATCAGGCCATTCTAAAACATGAATGGCTACAAGAAATTTACAAGTAAGATAACGCAAAGGAACTTATTACGTATTATCACATTATGGACAGATAATCTCACTTACACTAAAAGTGATTGTGCTTATTTCTAATTATCGATAGGTAGAAACAGAGAATAATTAAAATCAACTTTTGCCAAAAAGGAGAGAAGTAGACAATAATAGAACTAGTAGCAGATGGATGGAGGCATAAACAGATTTGCATCAACATGCAACGGCTACTCTACCACTTTGACAAAGACGTACAGAACAACAACTCACCTCTCTACCAATTATTGCAATTGCAGGTACAGGCAGTAGCCATGGTACTTGTCCAAACATAGGAACTTCCAAGGGTTGTGTACACAACAAGACTAAGGTGGCAGCAACCATGAGCTGCATTCAGTAAGCACGAGAATCAATCGAGAACAATACAAATCCAGAACGCCTTCATAAACTTAACCAGTGCAAACCAACAAGAAACTATATCAAAGAAGAAGTATGCACCTTATCAGCCACTGGATCTAAAAAAGCACCAAATGCACTACCTAACCTCATCTGAAACACATGAAATCATGTAGTAGTATCATGTTCATAAAATACACAAAGGGTCCCATCAGATTTCTTATTCAGACTTCAAAGTTTGAGAAAAAAGACATTGCATACCTTACGAGCAATGTACCCATCGAGCCAATCTGTAATTGCTGCAGCAATAAAAATACCTGTAGTAGCAGTTGTTCCCCACCGACTATTCATATAAAAAGCTATTGAAAAGGAGAATGGTACGTCAGTCTCGTCAAACATGGACCACGACCATTGTAATTGAGAGCAATCAAGGAATCATAGGAAATAAATGAATAATATAGTTTAAAGTTCAGAGAGAGAGAGAGCATGCGAATATTCACCAATACATAATCTTGGACACATATAAAGGAGCACTATGAATATACTCATAACCCAACACGGTTGAATTAAAAACATATGCGAGTTAACACTTAACAGTTCCAATCTTTTCCCTTTATTCTAAGTTCTAACACTGTAACACAGCAACAGAGTTTCATACCAGTGCCACAAGAAGTAAACATTTCAAGCCTTTGAAACTAACAAGAACTCAGAGTGGTTGATGCTCCATCAATATCAACCTAATCAGTTTGTGACTACTATGAAAAACCATCATCAGATATTCGACCAAAAGCCAATCAAACATTTATCTAACTTCAGCTACATAATTCACGATCATGAATTCAAAAATCAAGCATTAAATAGGACACCATTCAACCCGCTAACTCCTAGATACAAAAACCCAAATGCATCCAAAAGTCAAAAACTCTGATTACTTGCTTAACTTCTGTGGTTGCGCGTCTCCAAACTTAGGTGCTTCAACTCCCCCCCCCCCCCCAAAAAAAAAAAAAAGGGGGCAGTTGGCCTAGTGGTTGTGTAGTTGCACTAAGTGTTGTGAGGTTGCAGGTTCAAATCCTATAGAACACGAGATGAACCTTGGTTTGGTGAATCAAATTTGGCCTTTGGTGTAACAGGGACTCCCAGTTACTGCGAGCGATCATATACTGAGGTGCTCCCCACAGGTTGTTGGAACAATGCGAGCCTGGCCGGGCCTCAAATTAAGAGAAGTACTCCGGATACAAAGTATGCAAAGGTGTCCATAACTTCTCCATTAGGACCTACCCCAACCCTAGAGTAGCTAGTGGGGGAAGTAAAATTAGACTACTAGTCTAAAAAAGTAGGTTCTTCTATCGTTATAAACAAAATAGGGATCCACAAAAAAGAAAGTAAATTTTTTTTCTTCATATTACAACAAAATTGGGGAGATCGATGTTAATAAAGGTAAATGGATTCATCCTAATGCTAAAAATCGATACTTTATAGCATAAATCTTCAAATTTCCAACAGAATTTGGGAGATCAATGGTTAAAAACCAGAACTTCTAGAAATCTGAACTATTGTTTGACCGAATATACTCGGTATAAGCTTTCATCAATCACTTTCAGCCAAATTAAAACAACACTCCACGTCAAACCAATCTTTGAACACCAAATAAAACGGATCAAATTGGGGAAAAAAAAAAAAGAGGATATTTTTTTTCTTTTCGTTTTCTTTTTTTGGATAAGAAAAAGACAATCGACAATGAAAAATTCGAACGTACTGCCAACGAGAAGAGGAACGGCAGCGACGCGGCCGATCGTCAATATAGTGGGCAATGTGAGCAATTTCGCTGAGTTCTGCGGCGGTGGTTCGCCGTGGTTATAATGGTTGTTACTCCCCGCCGTCGGCGTCTCCTCCTCCTCCGTCGTCGTCGTCGTTGTCGGCGGCCAGTGATCGCCTTTGTTATCTGAACACATGTCACTACTCCTTATCACTCCCCCTCTCTCTCCTTCCGATAAAATGCCAAAAAAATTCTGACCGCGAAACCCTAAGTTTCTCCCAAACGAGTAGATGTTATCGTGCGCCAGGCGGATGAGGTTGGCGCAGGGCGTTATCCTCCACCCCGGCGGCTGAAATCTCTGTAGGTGGCGATTGGTGGTGGCGGTGGTTAATGTGGTGGTGCGCGGAAATTTATATGGGGTGAGGGCGTGAAGGGAGGCCACGATTGAGAGTTTGAGGGAGGGCATGGTGTGACAATTGCACGGGGCTTAGGTTAGCGAGTTGGTGAGGGGAGGCTTATGTTAGCAAATCGTGCTTGTGGGGGACTGTAATTATTGTAGTAATTTCGGGGGTGAAGTGGTCCACTTTTTGGGAGGAGCAATTTGGTCGGTTTCTCTCTCTCTCTCTCTCTCTCTGGAGATGGTAGATGGTCCTGTTTCTGTGATCAGCGCAGAGCGATGTCGACCTGGTAACTTCGCGTCTAAACGGGACGAGACTAATCCACTTATAAAAACAACTGGAACTCTCACGGGAGTGCCCGTGAGGATATCCACGTAGACTTTCACCTTCTCAATTGGTTGGCCAATTGAATGCCTCGTTAGTTTGGGTACCAATAATGTGTAGACGGCGTGGTGTTGGGCCCACTTTTTGAGTTTCAAATAAATAATCTAAACTGTTGATTAATTTTAAAATAATTTTTTAAGTGGCTCAGTAAAAATTCAATTTAACTGATTATTCGTGAGGTGTTTGATTTAGAATTAAGTACAATTGAGCCTTTCGCGGATATAAACTTTTTCCCCCAACAATTATGAAAAATATACTGTACCATTTTCAAAACTATTTTTAAAATTATACCAATCCGCATACTTGACCTGCGGCAAAGACAAATTTAAAGAATTACTCTAAGGTCCATTATAGCTTTTTGTAACATATCTAGTCCACCTCTTAGTTCCATAACTCCTCTAATCCACCTTTTTGCAATTTCTAAGGTGTAAGGTCCACTCTCCATTTTTAATAGACAAATGTACCCTCACATTAAATTTAATACATAATATACTTTCATAGGGTACCCTAGGATTTAGGTTTAGACACTTTCATAGGGTACCCTAGGGTTTAGGTTTAGAGGACACTTTCCTATTATAGGTTTTTAGTGGTTTATGCATTTTCATATGGTACCCTATGGTTTAGGTTTAGGCACTTTCATAGGGTACCCTAGGATTTAGGGTAGGGTACCCTAGGGTTTTAGGGTACCCTAGGATATAGGGTAGGGTACCCTTGGTTTTTAGGGTAGGGTATCCTAGGATTTTAGGGTACCCTAGAATCTTAGGGTATCCTAATAAGTGAGGGGTATTCTTGTAATTGGTACATGTGAGTGGACTAGATGTGTTAGAATAATATTAGGTGGACTAGACGTGTTAGGAAATAGCTATAGTGGACCTTATAGCAATTCTCCCATTTTAAAAAATTGTTTGATAAACGATATATTTTGCATAGTTGTTTGATAAATTGGTATATGTCGGCAAAAAGCTTCAGTAAAATTAAGGGACCCCACATGCTGCCTACTTAGCATTTTGGTAGACGCCATGGGGGGAAAAATCGTCTTGTACCTAGACATGCTTCTTCATGGATCCGGGGGTATTATGCACCACTCGACCGTCCGATCATATTTTAGACGGCCCGAATGCATTCAGTAATTTTGATTTATTTTTACTAGTAAATAATCGAAACACATCCATACCGTCTAAAACACGAACGAACGGTCGAGAGGTGCATAGCATCCCCGTCCCTTCTTCGTTGCCAGTGATTTACGATGTGAAAGCAAAAGCATGTTTGGTAAACTTTATTAGGCCTTAGTTTGGTATTGGTAAAACAAATTGCAATCTAAAAAACAAACAAATTTCAAGGCGTATAATTTAATTTGCGTGAACCATGTCAAATAAAAAGGCAACCTTCTAGTACTACCTCCGCTCTGTTTTGATTCTCCCATATTTCATTTTGGGACGTCTCATATTCACTTTTCAAGATCTAACCATCAAGTTTTTTTTTTTTTCAAGCAAAATCATCCTAGATATATATAAACGAAAATAAAAGGACACTACCGGTCCACAAGTACAAAACAAAAACAGAAAATTACAACAAAAAACAGAAAATACAACAACGTTGGATTCGGACCCGTCGGAGGGTGGATGGTCCATGGGACTCCCGCTGCGAAGGCCTGATCTAGACTGGAAGATTGGAACTGGATCAGCCGCACACGCCGTCACTGCCGTTGCCGGAGAACTTGAACCGACGTTGAAGCCGATCGGAGCCCAAGAAGAAACCAGATCTGGTTCCCCGAGATCCCAAATATGAAAGAGAGAGAGAGGGAGATCTTCCTCAACCCCTCTCATCCACAGAAACTTGATGTAATCATTAGGCTTAAAAGGTTGACATCACCAAATGAGATTACATGGGACCGGGAGAGTATAGATTTTTTCTTTGATGTAACACTGGCTGATTGTACTCACATAGAAGAAGCGCGACTAGTACTCGGATCATACGGTGAAATTTGCACTTGTGATCTACACACTTCTTACATTCCTGTCGAGCAAGTACCATGTGTGATTGATAAAGGTGTTAGGGTACTATGTAGCGGTGCTTCAAGACCATAGAATAATTGGCATGGATGGCAATGGGGCGAATCGGGGACGGATCTGACCATCCCCGCCTCTAATTCCCGAGCCTCATATCTATCTCCATCCACGGCTCATTCCCCGAACGTGGAATCATCTCCACCCTCCTCCATCCCCACTCCTAATTGAGATCGGAGATCCCGCCCCGATCGATCCATGAGTCACCAAACAAAAAAAAATAAAGAAAGAAAATTGGAGGACAACATTGGGACCACACTTCCAAAAAAGAACTACATACAATTTTTTCTCTGGGAAGAGTAAAGCAATCACATAAAAAAAAAATGATATTTATGGGTAAAGGGTAAAGCATTTCGTTGGGATGAGTAAACTAATCACATAAGCACAATAATGGACCGTTATGGGTATCGCTGCTTGATTATATTTGAGAATGTGAAGAATGAAGTGTTACCATATATAATCAAACTAGCAGAAAACCCGTGCTACGCACAGGTGATGAAACATTCGTCACGATTCACAGAACTACAAAAAATCGTGCTGCTTCTAGAGCTAAATTAATATTTATCTCTACCAAAATTAAAAAGAATCAAAGTGTCTACCATAAAAATTTTACTCAAATACAAGCAATATGTGCTATTGGATGGTTAAACTAAAATACTTTTTACAGAAATATTGAAACTAAATTTGAAACCCTAAACTTCATAAATTAATGTTTATCTTTACCAAAATTAAAAAGAATCAAACAGCCTACCATAAGAATTTTACTCAAATTCATGCAATACATGCTACTGAATGTTTAAACTAAAGTGTTTTTTACGTAAATATTTAAACTAAAGTAGAAAATCCTATACTTCATAAATTTACCGCATCACTTAGACATTTTTATGATATCCTATTTAGTGCAATCCATGTCTATATGGAATACTTCTTAATTTTTAAATTTTCAAATGTAGTTATTTTGATGACCATGACAGCCTCGACTTAATTTTGTGGTCCTTTTAGTCGAGATTGGTCAAAATAGAATGTCTGAATAGTTTGGAATGTGATCAAGTGATGTACGTAGGTAAGATTGTCTTTAAGGCTTAAGCAATAATTATCAGTTTGGGTCTGTGTTCTCAATTCATACAAACAAATGCACACATGAACTTCATTTTACCCTACGATGAATGTCAATGGTTCAAGCCTACTTATTTATTGTTTTGGGTATGGGTTCTTCACAAAAAAATGAAGAACAAATTGGTAAGATTCATAATGTAACCCTAAAAAATGAGTTAGGTAAAAAAATATTTATAATGTTCCTAATGTAAACGAAAAAATGAATTAGAAATGTGATAGTTTACATAAATGAAACAAAACCATAAGGTTTCATGCAAAACTACAACATCCAACAAAATGGAGTGGTCGGAATGAAAAACATAAAAGAAGCTGATCGAAAAAGACATAAAACTTAAGTTATAAAGAAAGTGATAACTTTTTTTTGGAGGTGTTCCTCTTTCTTTTCTTTTCTTTTCTTCACCTATAAAACAAAATTCTTTGAAATGAATGTTTCCAAAGATATATTCACTGAACTTAAAGGCAAAATGTGATTACCTAGTGTTAATTTCATACTAATTTCAACAATCCAATTTCAATTAAAGATTTTCCCTGGCTATGAGTGACAATCATAAAAAAGATATGCAGTGAAAAAAAATGAACGCGGTAAAAAAGTCACCAAGATATATTAAGGAACTCCAGACCTTCTAGCCATGCATCTCACGTCCTTCAAACTGAAAACATGAGAGCAGCTAGAAGATCATATTGCATATAAATGCAAGGGAAATGCTCAATAAGATTGCATGCTAGTTTACGTTAGTTACCTTTGAGTGAGTCTTTGACATACGACAAATGGAAGGCCTGCAAAAAAAATTTAAACAATATGCTTAGGAATCAATTTTTGGCTTACCATCAACGTAACGTTGGGCATATACATTGGTATGTATATGAAAGTTAGAAGTTGAAGCCTTGAAGTTCATTATTGGATAGTTTTGTGCTTAAATATCTATCTATCTATACCCTATAGCAATGTAGTTGAGCCCCCAAAAGCCTCCAAAGTCCAAACCCGCAATCCTAATTTTCTATTTTTTTTATTTTTTAAAATTAGAAGATAATGACATGGCACTCTATTATTGCAAAGAGTCAAAAAAAAGTGACAACCTCTTACCTAACCGCCACCCCATGCACGTTCAAAGATATCTCTTTTACTGTTTTTGAAACAAAACCCATGATTTGAATATAGTGAAATAGAGAGAGCACTAACCAAATTTTTTTTACCCAAACTCCGAAATATGGTAGCTAAAACATATGGTAGCAAATCATGGAATCATTCATGAGAGAGGGAATTACATTTTTTCCCAAAAAATTTCAACGTTATTCCAAAAATCATGAACCTGTTTATTTTTATCATAAAAAATCATGAACATATTAGCCATATTATTAGATCTATTATGAACGATCTATATCACAAATTGAGAAAAATACAACTTGTGAAATGTGTGATGGGTTTACAGTAGAAATTTGGTTGGCTTGATCATCAAAGGAAAGAGGATTCTGTTTTCCAAAGTGCTCTATTAAAATAACAAACGAAGTGAAAAAAATTTACCCAAAATCCGAAATGTGCATCAATCAAAATTCTAACCCATGTACGCAAATGTTAACTTCTTTCAACATGTTGACTTTTGTATGAAGTTCTACGGAATCACATACGAAAATATAGCCCGAACAACCTGAAAAATAAAATACCAAAACAATACTCATCAAATAGAAAAAGGATTTTTTTTAATTGAAAACACTAACCAATTGGGCCTTCATCAATGTGACAGAGAATAAAAGCACAGATACTGGATAAAAAAATGAAAATGATCGAAAAATCAAATATTATAACACCAAAAAACAGCAAAAGCTTAAAAAGACCATAAATGACTTGAGGGATGCATATACCTGTGGATGGAGCCATTCACAGACTTTCAATGTTCTAGGAGCTTCGGGTGGGGTGGGGAGACAATGGAATGAGAAAATTGATTATAATTTAAGATTTTTCCTTCTTTAGAGTGCTTAAAAACACTAAATTGATTTTTCTTCTATAATTGTGTTCCGTAGTTTTAAAGAAAGAAATTAGTTGATTAAGGAAAGGGTTGTCAGAATATTTATGGATACATCAGGATAAGATTCATGTTTTGAAATTCAAAAAAGATTTATGGAATCTAATTATATTTGGTTTGATAATGCTACATTGATTACTTAACAATTTTTCTCACAATCCAATCAAGCATTGCCACTTGTCGCGCTCACGGCACTCTTCGCTAAAACCCATCCTGCAATACTATATAAGATACTCCTATATAGTCGGAAAACCCTATTAATTAACAATAATTCTAGAAGTCTAAATGTGAATAACATATTAGATTTGTAATAAAAACCGGATCCTGAAACTAGTCGTGGACCAAATCGGGCGTATGTAGAACTGCCTCCAACGCGATCCCCGATATTTTCTTATTTTTTCCTTCAAATCCGATCCGTTTCCCGGAACTCCAACTCAAATTGGGCAGGGACAAATCAAGATCGGATGAAATTGCCATCCCCCTCCCTCTCTCATATCTGCACAGTTCTTGATTTCTCCATCGGTAGTATCAGTACATTTGAATACCTGGGTATGAATATATGGACCAACGAACATGCAACGACTGGTACAATTCTATATCTATTGGAACTATGACTCTTTCATGTTTCATGCATGCTTCTATTCAGCATTGTTTTTACTGATCACTCTAGAGAGAGCGCATGGATTCCAATAATAACGGAGATTCTGAACATCACACATGCATCAGTTAAACAGAGATTCAACAACTCCAGGAAGGATTGGTTCTTTCGGATCCTGGCTTTCTTCAATCGGAATGGACATATACTGGATCAGACCGAATCCTCAATGTCCCGGCTATTCACAGAACGTGACGGAGAAAAAGGGGGAAATCCAGTTTCTTCAGTTGGATCAATTTGTTTGAATCATTTTAGCAATGCGATTATCTGCCACATCCCCTGTTTCTGTAGCCAGCACAGCGTTGAACCCTAAATTAACCTTCCAATGAGTGAACCCAGAACAGAATCATGGTCACCGCTGATGGTCCACATGGGCCATGAGACCGGATCCATGCCACTGGATGGAAGTATCAGACGGGGTTAAGCTCATTCTCGGCTTCTGCTTTTCCAAAATTCGAAACTGCCAGGGAATCACAATGGATTCCAAGAGTCGAATGTCTTTCCCAAGTTAGGTACCTTATATGAGGCCAAACCAACAAGAGTTCAACAAAATTAGATCCAGATACTGTACCAGAAAGTTAAGGGAGAAAGGATCGATAATTTGTAGAATCCAGGTTCGAACAACTACAGCCACACCAAACTGAAAAGAGCTTTATCCAGAAAGGCTACCCTTACGGGTAACCTCTTACCGCCACGTGAGAGGTCATACAAAATCAGACAGCATAAATTACAAACCCATAGCTACACCAAATAAAACTCTCACTTCACCCCTACTCCATTGTGAAATCCAAATGCTAACCCCCTCCCTACTACACAATTAGTGCTGATCCCCATATACACGTCTTGTGAGCACCATCAGGTTACCGGGTTGGGTTAGGAATCCTTCTCCTTGCTTTCATTTTTGCTCACCACCTGTCTCACAAATTGACCTCGAACACGTGGTCTTTGCTCTGCTAGTTTCTTCCTGCTCTGGTACCGCACCTACAAAGCATGGTCTCGATTAATAATTCTATGTTTTTGCTTCAATAACAAATTTTCGGCACGGGTTTGGAATACCTAGGAAGCATCACCAAATCACAATTACTCAGTTCACACAACTTATTTACCTGCGGGCAGGAATACGTGTGGACGGCCAAGCGGCCATGCATTAAGGTGAATGTCATAGTATTCTTGGGTTGATGCTTTTTCTCGCTTGATGATCATTCAGGTATGGGTGAGTACAACATATGGCTACATAGCATGCGTATGGGAAGTTGGGAACATGTATAACAACTGGTATGGTATGATCATACGGTAAAACCTAAAAAGGGTATTGGTACAGCTAGCACACATCTGTAAATTTTTTGCCATCATATTCATATGATTAGGGGGAACGCATTATATGTAGAATAACCTATTGTATTCATTAATATGACTTAATTAGGAATCCAACATAAAGCCAACAGCACCGTGCAGAACGCGTTGGATGTCACTTCATTAAAGAAATGTACATATTAAAGCTTAGTTCGAGAAGCAATGCTAAGCATAGAAAAAAGTCTAATCAAGCTGATTTCACGAATTGTAATTCTATTCGTAATATGTTTAATTCTATTCATAATACAGTAAGACTTAGACATATGCTAGGTACCCTCTTGTGGTGTAGAATAGACTACGAGAAAACGTCAGGCATGCGTTTTGTGTCACCGACAAGTATGCAAAAGTACTATGCAAAGCACTAGGACCCAATAGGTACATGGTACGAATATAAACCAGGCACTCTCTAATTACGGCAAACACCAAGGAAAACGGGAACGAGAAAGTATTAATTGTATACATATCATGCATGCATGCAGATATACCATGCCAAGTAGGTGGCATAGGTATGAGTCGTGTGACATGTTGCCAGAAGCACAAATGCTTCACAATTTTATGGAGACTTACTGATATGCCACATGAATCAAATTAAGCCCCAACGTGGACAGTTTGCAGTTCACAATTCCTTTAAAATAGGCTGCAAATCATTCTTTTAAATAAGGGTGCGATGAGAAGTGTTGTTTATCATTGCAAATGTCAAAACATAAGTAAACACCAGTTACCTTTTTCTCGAAACACCTATCTTTCCTCTTTTGTCGGAATTTGTTCAAAGCAGCTTCTCTTGGTGTGACTTGGTTTTGATCTACCCCACTCCTGCTTCCATTTCCACCACCACCTCTGCATTTTCCATCTACTGCATTATCACTTTCCATATTTGTTCCTTCATTAATTACAGCAGCACTGTTACCATTTTGCTCATTACTTCCATTTTTACTTCCAGAAGCACTCCCATTCAAACTGTAATTAGCAGCATTGCCTTCAATTGGGGTGCTTAACAAATTGGATGGCCCATGTTGATCTGCTTTAACCATTGTCCTCGAAGACAAATCATCGTGGTTTGGCTGCTGCTTTTGTTCCTGCTTCATATTGTGAACATGGTGGTGATGGTGGTGGTAATGATGATGGTGGTGCTGAACTTGGACATGGCCGTTTGGAATTGGTTGGAACGCAGAGCTCGAGTGAACATTGACTCCCGATTTGGACATTGGCTGATCATTGAAAGCTGCTGGCTTGGTAAAAGCATTGTTAGTAGTAGAGCCCATGTCGTTGTTGTTGCTACTGCCATTGGAACGGCGATTAGGGGTGCCATCTGAATTAGAATGTAGGTTTTGCATTGATTCTGTTTTTGCTGCTTCTGAGCTATTGTCAATCGGAGAACAGCTGCCCACATTCCCCGTTGGAGCCTGATTAGCAGTTGTGGTATACCTGCATAGTAAGGAGACTCAAATAATTGTTCTTGTTCTGGATACTGACTGGAGGTACAACATCAACTTTGTCAGTTTTTTAAGTTCACATACCTAGAGAAGGCTGAATGTCTCAAAGCATTCCGATCTTGGGCATTGCTCCCAGTTTCTCCAGCGTCTCTGAGTCTCTTCAAACTGAGCTCAAGTGAATATATATCCTTAGTGTCATAGGTGGTCTTGTCTTTAATATTTTTCTTGGCAATGTCATTTGGGACTTCAGTGGCTACACTTTCCATCTGCGGATTAGTGCTGTGAGTAAGGGCTTCATTGAGATCAGCAACTTCTTTTGTGAATTCGCCATTTGGCGTCCCACTGTTGAGCTCCATTTTGTCTCTTTCTAATTTATTGCCATCCCTGTTTGATTCTAATTTGGTATTTTTTTCCTTCTTAGCCCCTGCTAGAGTTGTCAATACTTTTTTGCTTCGGCCTTCAAGTTGCAAATCTGGATTTTTAGGGGCTCCTATCTCCAAGTCTTTACCCATTGCAAGATTGTCTGAGCGTAACACAACAACATTTAATAAGAAAATAAAATTGAGTGAGTTAAAAAACAAAGTACTAGGACCACTGAGAAGCACAGTCGTGATTGCCATGCATACCAAGTTCATCATCCTTTCCACGACACTCCTTCATGGCTGTTGTGGACACCCAATGATTGCCAAATGCTTCAGATCTTGAATGGATAACTTGAGCACAAGTGCTATCGGGAGGATCTTCAAGTTGATCCCATGGTGACATGGGTTGGGGGCTGTCAACATCTACTGCTCGTTTTGTCCAAGAACTCTGCAGCCAGAGAAGATAACACATTTCATCAAGTAGATTAAATTTACTTATCTCCATCTGGTTGTGTACTCGACCGTCTAATTCATTTTGACCTTAATAAGACTTCTAACACGCTGACATTTGTGTCTTGATAATTAGACTATGTTTCGGAAGTAAAATTTTAGTTTTAGAAGGCTGACAATTTGTTTTGGTACAGCAAGGTAAATGGAAGGTGAGATGGTCGGAGAAGACTGTTCGGTTGGGAACCACCATGGGAGAGAGAGAGAAGGTCAAACGGTAAATGGTTGGCAAGTTGGTGGCCTCATCAACCAAGAGACCCTATATTCAGCGATTGAACATGAAAGTGGGACCTGGTTGGAAGCATGCCCTCTATCTAGTGGTTGAGCATTCTGAGGTATGTTTGTCATCCCAAGTTTCAGAAATCAACAATCTTACCAGGTTGGTAGTGGGTGCGTACAAACTGTCGCAATCAAAGGAAAATAGAAGCCCCAAAATGCCACAAGCTCTCGTCAAATTCTACTTTGTCCTAAGGCCGGTCAAGGTGGAGCCAACCTTGGACCAGGGTCACCGAGAGACCTTGACAACCCTCAACTCTAGCCTGCAAACCACTTGTCATCCTGATGGTTCAGAGCCGAAACTCTGGGTCCTGCTCCCAACCTTGGCCCTATAGAGTAAAGATTGGAACGCCTGAGGTGATGGCGCACTCCATTATCCTTTGAGTTACGAGCAGTGACATCTTTGTGACAGATGACACTTCTTAGAGCGATGACATTTTCCGGAGAAGAGCTACCATGGGAGCAAGCTCAGGGCAAGTGACAGAGTGATTGTGCGCAAGAGCTGGCATAATACTACGAGGAAGTAATAGCCCTTGAGTGCCTTGATTTTGGAGACGGTGCGAGCGAATCACTTGCGCACCGTGCCGTATGGCAAGTTATGACCTGCGCCGGGAGACATTTGACTGGTGGCACGACTTGTGCGCGGCACTATTTGGCGGGTGGTATGACTTGTGATCGGAGCCATTTGGTGGGTGGTGTGACTGATGCACAACTAAATTTGGTGGGTAGCATGAATGTTGTGTGAACCACTTGGCAGTTGGCAGGTAGCGCAAACTGTGTGTGGCATAGTTTGGCGAGTGGCGCAACCTGCACGCCGCATTATTTGGTGGTAAAATCACTTGTGGATTGCGCTGTTTGGGTGGTGGAATGAGTTGCATGCGACACTGTTTCACAGGTGGGGTCCCTTCATGTGTCCGTGTATTTATATGTACCATGTCCGTTATGTTGTCGATGTTTCAGCCTTGTAGCATGTTTGTAAATAAACTATGAAATGTACAAGAACACTACGCAATTTGGAGAATGAGGATATCCTTCTAGTTTTCTGAATCTGCCATATGGATATTAGTGTGATCTAAACGCTCTTTTAGCATGTACGTTAGTTGAATAAATAAAGTGCATGAGCAAATAAGGCAAAATTGTTTGACCTCCTTTGTTCGAGCATTTGCATCAAATATTAAATTAATTTTCCTATACCATGATTAAGTTAATTAAGGATTGGAGATTAAGGATAGATTGTGGAGTTGGTAGTTGTTATCTAAATTGGATTATGAGAGTTCTAGTGAGCGAGTGAGAGTGGGTTTGGGTTATAACTTACATACATTCATATATAGTGTGAGAGAGGGAGGGTTTTAACTGCAAAGATTAAGAGACTGTATAAAGGGAGAAAGATAGGAACCACTTTCTGCATCTTGGGTAAGCCCATTATCTTCTGTTGAACTTAAATTTTTCTTTTTCCCTAGACTGGCTTCAGGATGGCGATGGGTTATAGCTGGTGTCGTTTGGTGGATGAGAGAGAAAGAGAGGATAAAGAAGCCTCAGTGACTGCTGAGTAGTGCTGTGAAGGCATGCCTTTTTGGGAGGTTGTGTCTTGTGGTGCATGTTCCTTTACATCTTACATATATATAGTTTATGCTTGGGTGCAGGAGTAAATTGAGTGTATACCTGAGTGCCACTGCCGTTGTCACTTCCATTTCCATCCCTACCATTCAAACCAAAGCTTGTGTTATCATCCCCGTCATTGCTGCCTGTGTTATTGTCAGACACTTCAACACTTTTTGACTTGGAAGATTTTTTAGTTTGTATGCCACTTTCGCTTCCACTTCCACTTCCACTGCCACTTGACTGATGAAAAAGTATGAATAATGCACAGCAGAACAATGAAACTGTGTTCAGTGCCCTATACATATCTATTGAAATAATAAGAACGGAAAAGCTAAACCAAAACTAGCCAATAGAAATTAAAGAATATCTTTGGTTCAAGTTTTTATCCAAATATCTGACTTCCAACTGGAAAGAAGCTGCCTTTACATGGGTTGATAAAGATATATTGCCAACTAACTTTGTACGATGAATGGAACTCAAGACTGGGTGATAAAACCTTCAAATGAAGTTGTAATTAAGTATATTAACTCACACTATGGCATTTCCTCCATACATGCTGCCAGAGATTTTTAAGCTCATTCTTCCGAATAGGCTTCACTAAAAAGTCAACTGCACCCTTGGACAAACATTTAAAGACTATACGCATAGAATCATTAGACGACGTCACTGCATAAAAACTCGTTAGATATAGCAGTTACAAATTTTGACAAATGAAACGACTGGAAAAGGAGTGCAATATAAGTGTGTCACTTCCAATAGAAGGAATATGAAAAACACTCACTAATCACTGGAATATTCATGTAAGTTTCGTGGCTCATAATCTTTCCCAAGAGACCAATGCCCGACAAACAAGGCAGGACTACCTCCGTTAGAACAAGGTCGATGTGATTAGCGGGGTCTTCTAAGATTCTCCATGCTTCTAGACCGTTTGCTACAGCAGTAACTGCCAAGATCAAATCAATATTATGTCAATGACGATAAACAGAGGAAAACGGGGACAAAGTCCCAAACAGTATAAATAAATATATCCAGTCACCGAAAAGATGGTCAGTCTACGGGTGAACATGTTTATTGCTACAATAAACAAAATATTATAAATACAACATTGTAGGAAGCTCCCATTCTCCCAGATGGACAAATAGATACATCAAACTCAAAATTGATATCCAATAATTGCAACTAGTGAGTTTCTGACCTTCATAGCTGCAGTTTCGAAGCAATGCACTGACAACATGGCGAGTTGAATCATCGTTTTCCACCAGTAGAAACTTGAGAGACCTAACAGGAAGAAACCTTTCCCAGCAAACCACTGGTCCTTGAGGCCCTTGATGCTGTTGCTGTGGTCTCTGATGAACAGCCTGGGGCCGGACCAACTCCTTGGGTCCAAACTTTGGATCTTCTGTATCCTCATTAATCCTGGACTCATCTTCCTCAGAAAGCCCATGCCCATTAGTGACAATTCCATTCCTTACTTCCTTTTGCTCATCCCTTATACGGTGGTTGGGTTCCAGCAACCCATTGGTCGCGGGACCATTAGTGTTCCCTCGAAGAGTCCTCATCAACCAGATTCAAAAAGACTAGTGATGGATGAATAAGGCACAAGGATCAGTTGGCAACAACTCCTCTACTTTCGAAGAGAAGTTGCACATACTGTTGTCCACAAGAAAACCCACCTCTGTAGAGACAAACTTTATCTACACAGAGATACACGCGTACAGCCATATAAGATAAATCACAATAATTAGCTTATACAAAAAAATTATACCTTCATGCACCTCGTCAGGCAGGGGAAAAAATTCCGAACATGAAAAAGAAAGCAGTCTTATCCTTTGTTTAAACCATTAGAACAGACAAAACAGGAGACAGAAACCCTCAAATCATTTCTTCAAATGGCTCAATTTGGCAAGCTAATGAAAGAAACTTTCTATAATCACAGATCTCTAGCCTTATGCAGCCAGAAACAAGAAATAATCCAGATATCACTCATACCTTACAGATACTGTTATCCAAATATCAGATCTCTAGCCCTAAAAACTTTGACCCGTAATTATCAAATACAGATACTAATCTTGTACCGTTTTTTCTATTTAATCGGTGGACGCAAGCAATGTTTTGAAACCCAGACCGGAGAAGGGACATGGCGGACAGGTCACCGGTTCAACCGCGGTCGAATCACTATCGAACCGTTACGTCATAAATATACATAATATATATATACAGAACATATCCTATGAGGGCTCCCTCACAAAAAAAGTGCGGGAAAACAGTTGTGGGCCGTTGGATCCTATGCCCTTCACGCGATCCAACGGCTAACAACTGTTTTCCCGCACTTTTTTTTGTGATGGAGCCCTCATAGGAAACTTCTTGTATATATATATATATGGAAGCCGGTCTCCTAAGGGATCCCTTATACAAAATTTGGTGCGGACCTATCCTTTTTTCAACTTTCCGGATCAAACTTTGACGATCCGAACCGCTCAATGTTTTTAAAATGCATTTTCAAGGGTCCACGCGGGAAATCTTCAAAAACAAATACCCGGAAGGGCTTGATCCAAACAGTTTTCGATAAAACTATACATATCCGGAAAGGTGAGGTCCGCACCAAATTTTAAAAAGGGATCCCTTAGGAAAACATTTTCCTATATATATATATACGGAAATTTTCTTATCCACTCCTCCCGGATTTAAGAAAATTTGTGTTTTTTTTGTGTTGCAAATTGTTTTTGGAAAATCCGAACCGTCCAATGTGTTCAGAAGGTGTTTTCCAAGGTCTACGCGGGAAATCTTCAAAAAAATAAAAATTTTTTCGCAAAACTATACATTTTGCGAAAAACTCGCTTGGAAAGCCCTTCCCGGTATTTTTTTGAAGATTTTCCGCGTGGACCCTTGAAATTATACGATTTTGCGAAAACGGGTATTTTTTTTTGAAGATTTTCCGCGTGGACCTTGAAAACACCTTCTGAACACATTGGACGGCTCGGATCGTCAAAAAAATGATCGGATCACGGGGGTCCGGAGTCCCGGATCCCGGAGGAGAAGCTCCCCCTATATATATAACCAAAAAAATATGTAAAAAAAAACACATGTGAAAAAGCTTGAAAGAATAGTGTGGAAAGAGGAGGAATGGGGTTTAGCATGAGTTCAATACATTTTTCTCCAATCCCACATCGGTGAGGGATGGACTCGGCATACCTATTGCTTCTATAAAAGGCTGCTTGGGCGACGAGAAGTACAGTGGGTCTCTTAAATGACCTTAACCACGCAGTCCACCTCTACACGCGTCAGCTGAGGGGACTATAGTGGAAAGAATTTCAGTTCAAAATTCCCGATCCGGGTATATAGACCCGCTCCCGGTTCTTCCGGTTGAGTGGTTCAACCGCTTATTTGGGACGGTTTTCACTTTTGAGACCGGTTCTGACGTTGAAGCGATTTTTTATTACAACAGGACCGGTGTGAGGACCGGTTGACGAGCCAACCGGTTGAACCGGCTAGGCCGGTCAGGTTTCAAAGCATTGGACGCAAGTAAAGAATTATACTTTACATATTTTGGGAAAACACAAATATACAAATACATACATACATATATATTAAAAACAGTCGACCTATTCTGAGAGTTTCAATAAAAGAAACATAATCAAACAAATGAATCCAAATCAGGGAAAGGCATCACAAAATACCAAACCAGAAGAAAATCCTTAGTTCAAGAAGATGAAAAACTCATTCAATTTCAAATGATTTAATTCAGATACTAGAAAATGATTGGTAGAAGTGATCTACAGCCCTTACTCTTTTAATCGACTCAGAACCAAATCTGAGTAAAACCCTACCAATTTGAATTTAACTCTAATTTTCCACAAAATCAAGGCAGACTCAATTTTTACTCAAAATTTTGAAGACTTGCTTTGCTCTCCACAATTTACAACTATGCTATTAGTGAAGCTTTTACTCAAATTTGTGCTTATATTTGGGTTTGTAAATTGGAGTAATTCATACCAAACGAAACCTTTGCTCAAATTTGACTATGGGCTGGAGATGCTGAAGTCTCGTTTAATTAAACCTAAGACACCCAAGATTTTATATTTTTCCTAAATTTTTCAGCAAATATAGTTCTGAGCGTTCCAATAAAAGAAACCTAATCAAAATTTCCAGCAAGAAAATTTAATCCTTAGGAGGACAATAAAAGCAAAAATGGTAAAAACTTAATCCAAAGATAAAGATCTATATACACGATTGTTGGATTAAAGGTCTATACACAAGCAATTACCTCATGATCATGAAGTTAATAAATGAAGAACAGAGCTTTGACTCTGCAGCTAAGCACCAGCAAATCGACCAATTCTTCAAAATCGGAAGGATTTGAACAGGAAAACGCTCACGTGAAGAAACAAAATCCAAGCGATTTTAGGGTTTTTTCTGCTTGAAATGCGTTCTTACTAGAAAGAAAACTGGACCCTTTTCATTGGTTGAGGAACGGCGAAGACACAGAGGAGAGAGAGAGAGAGAGGGAGGGAGGGAGAGAGAGAGAGAGATCTTTGCGAAGATATTAGTATAATAATCCGGCGATGGCTGGCGTGGATATTCTTGAGGTCTGAAGGGTGCTGAGCTGCCACGTGTTCACCATGTCGGATAAATGTGGTGATGTGGATTTATTTAAAACGTAGTAATAAACTCTAAAATTTACAAACAAAACAAATACTAACAAACTACTATTTTTTTGGTTCGTTTCAAAGAAAAATATATATATTTAGTGCTTAAAATTACAAACAAAACAAATACTAAAAAATTATGGAGTGTGTTTCAAAGAAACTAGAGTGAAAAAATTATTTTCCTTTATATTTTATTAACAAAGGCAAATTAATATTTGGTATGCAAATACTTTTTAAAATCGTAGAAAGTGTTTGTGGGAGTCAACAGAAAAAAAAAGAACTTAAAATGTTTTTACACGATGTAAGCATAATTTTTATTTTGAAAACAAATTAAAAATTTTACTATATCTTTATAGAAATTAAAAAAAATGTAATAGATTTTTATAATTGACAAAATAATAGACGTGTTTTGTTTATTATCAGCATAAAACTTTGTTGTAGTCATAAGCGGGTGAGCACATGGATATAATGAAAACTTATTTTGAAAATAATTGAGATTAATGTTTACTGTATCTTTTTATAAAAAAAAAAAAACAAGAACTCCAAATTTTTTCCCTCATTTTCTGCGAATAAAACAATGGAAATGATTTTTAATTTTCCCTGAAAGAAAGTGCATAAAAATCCAAAAAAATGGAACTCATTACCGCGTGTGCGACACGTGGCTCGGAGAGGTGGGGTAACGGGGAGCAAAATCTAAAGCGAGGAGGTGAGTAGCTTTTGCCGGATCTGGCTGTTGGATCCGGAGGGGGACACGTGGCGCGTTCTGGGCTCAGTTAAAGGTCTTCTCCGCCTTTCGTGATCGTGGGGCCCACATATTTGGTTGGATGGTTTGAAAGAAAGAAAACCAAGAGACGGGGATGGTGGTTGTTTTCTGTCAAATGACGGAATTGCCCCTTTGAAGTTCCGTCATTCTCGAGAATGCCTCCCAGGTCACGTCCACGTCAATAGGAAAATATCTAGGCATAGACACATTTCGGAGGTAGCACCCCAGGGACATCAGCCTTACCAACTGAGATTTAAAGGCCATATTCCACTAATTGGTTTTTTGGTTTTTTTTTATCTTTAGTTTTTCAAAAAAACCAACTAGTTCCACTAACAAGTTTTTGGTTTTTTGGATTTTTTAGTTGTGGCATGAAATTACAAATCTACCCTTCTACCCAAACAACTATTGCTCTTTTTTTTTTGAAGGGAGGGCAGATTCGTAATTTTACATGATTAAAGTACATGTACTTGATTGTGCAATGATTAAAGTACATGTACTTGATTGTGCAATGATTTGGTTTTTTTTAGGTTAGTGGAATGAAGTGGTTTTTTTGTTGGTTTTTTGTGGGGTTTTTTTAGTGGAATGAAGTAGTTTTTGGTTTAAAACATAACTAGTTTTTTGTTAGTGGAACATGGCCTAAGTACCTCATGATTAAAGCTTTTCCTCTCTTTATGTACTAGCATAAAACCCGTGCTATGCACGGGGAGATTAATTTGATGATTCAATTAAATAACTTAGTGCGATGAACTTAATCCTAATTAAATTACATAAGCATACATAACTTAAAGAAATAAAGTAATTGACAGTAATTCATAATCCAAAAAAATTCAATCCACAAACTTTAAATTAATATCATAAGGATATCTTCCAATAGTAGCACCTTTGAGTACTTAACTCCTCAACTACAACCAATCTCTTTCTGTTGTTACTTTTGAAATTAGTAAAAGGAGATCGGTGTTCTGAATTGAGAGACAATACATGTTGCTTAGTCCACATAATAAACCCGACATCCCTTGTTAACTTCATTTGTATCTCAAAACATTTCAACACTCTCAAATGGTCAACATACATTCTTATGTATGAGTATGTCCTAAGCTTCAAGAAAATCAGTTTCACCTGCTCTGCAACTAAATGCAAAAAAACTCCATTAAAAAAAGACAGCTAATGCATGCCATAATTTAAGTGATCCGAAACATGAAATACAAAAAATAACCCCGAAAGTAACTCAAAAATATATCCACAAAATAAAACAAAGGATTGATCAATGTACCCCTGATATAGCCAAAAGCCATTGGTTTTAGTAGGATTCATAACTTCATCAAAACTTTTATTCTTTCCCCCATAATTTTTTTTCGCATTTATTTCTTCTCTCCGACAATCTTGCCCCGTTCCTTTTTTTTCTCTCATTTTATCTGTAAGTTAAGACACAGTCTCCTCTTCCTTTTTTTTCCCTCAACACATTCTTAAGAACCAAAGCAGCCAAATCGAATTCCTATAAGTTGTGTTATACATATTACTGAAAAGAATTAGAATATAAAAGATAATTGAGCTATATTTTATCTTACTGCCCAAAAGAATTTAAAAAAAATTTCAAAATAATGAAATGCAAGTACCTTGGCAGTATTATGAGTTGAACTTTTCTTTTTGCTAAAATTCAAGTACGTGGAGAGTAGCATGAACCTGTGCTATGCACGTGAATTTGATCCACAATATACAATATGGTCCCAATAGGAAATATGTTTTTTTGGGAGATTCCAGATAAAAAAACATAAATAAATTAGAATACCGTTAACCCACTCCTAAAAATGGACTTGATTAACATGAATAGGCAATTTAAGGCTTCAAACGTTCACAACTATTAACAAAGTCAACAATTTTTTTTATACCTCTATGTAATTGGATTAATAGTGGAAACAAAATTTGCATAGAATGATATTATGCCAAAAAAATTTATATATCCAAACATATGGAGATCAACACCTTAAAAAAGCAATCAATAAGTTGTTTCTTGTGCTCAATACTATTCACGGGTCCAGGAACCTTGCTTTTCGCTCCTGCTTTTCACCCAAAACGACGTTGTTTTGGGCATTTTCTTGGTACACCTCCAAAGCTTCCAAGTGCTCTGTTTGGAAAGTTATATCACAAGCCCCAAAAAAAATGACGAAGTATCAAAGGTAACCTATTCGAGAATGCCGTCACAATTTTTTTACAACTTTATAGCTTCCTAGTAGTGAAGTTTCTTCAATTCTTCCACAAAGAATGTGTGGACTCAAAACTCTAGTGCCAAGCACATCTAGCTTTGGAAGAAGAAAAGAAAAGAAAAGAAAAAAGACAGACAAATATTATGAATATGACGGTCGATTAATTACGAAATGACGAATTGAGAGAGTAATAGAAAGATACTTATCGTTGTTGCTAGTGATAATGGTAGATCCACTTTTCTTGACTTTATAGGTGTAGTCTATATTGTGGTTGATAGAATGATATTCTCTGCAAACCCATTCTTCCATTCCATTTTTCATGCACCTGCTCAAAATTACCTGCATAATAGCCAAACGTCATTAGGATTCCTAGAACGACAAAAGATTTGTACATACATGAGATAAATCTCAACTTTACTTCGGTATGTAGTAAAAATGTATCTAACTTTTCTATTTTTCTATCCATGTTTTTGCATTTTGCACGAAAGCATAATTCATTTCTTTCGGGGAGAGAAAATTTTACACAATACAAAAATATGAGTGATTGCTAGGCTAGGCAATCAAACCCGCCCGAAAAATATGGTGGTTTTCTTTTTTCGGAATATGGGGAAAGGGGGTAAGAACCCGACCGGGTACTTGTGGATGAGAGCAAATCGAGGGATATATATTTATACATGTTTAACCCCTTATATTTTTATTAAATTTCAAAAATACCCCAAAGAATATAAACAAACTTTCCCCATTTTAGATCTCAATTCCAAAGGTTTAGAACTACAAGGCTGATCATGGAGTATAATCGAGATTCTCGAGGTGAGGCCGCCGACGTTTTTTTAAAATATTTCCATTTAGGACTTTGGAAATCACTCCTTACTTAGTTACTTGTTCTCAAATAAGCATATCGATTTTTATTGATGGGGTGCCAATTTTTTCACAACAAGTATACTAAATGGGTGTAAAAATAGTTGTTTTGTGGAAAATTGGGGAAATTTGGTGGAGGTTGTCTTGGTGCATGAGAAAATTATGACACTTGATTCATGAACGGGCAAGATTTCCATTGCCTCGGGGTTCGGGAACCATTTTTCGGGTCGGGGTAGGGGTATATCAAAACCCGTACCCGCCTTGATGCCATCCCTAGTGATTGCCTTTGCTGAATATGGGGAAAGAAGGTAGGGTACTTGTGGATGAGAGCAAATCGAGGGATAATATTTTAGAGTTTGTATATTACCGAATTTACCTTTTAGGATCAGCTACAAAGTTTGAATCATCATGGAATATAATCGGAGAGAATTTTTTTTTAAAATATTTCCATTTAGGACTTTGGATGTGTTAACATATATATAGGATTCAGTATATAGGAATATAGAGTTTCAAAATTGGAAATTTGAAATTCCAAAAAAAATTATGACACTTGATCATGATACATTGCCTCGTTAATTTTTCATCACAAACCAATCACTTTGTGCCACTTGTCGCAACCGGAGCCCTTATCGCGAAAACCCATTCTGCAATACTATAATAGAAGATATCCCAAGATTGTCCTGGCTAAGGCAATGATCAATATTTTACTTCTTACCATAAATCCTATGTTGTGCCACTTGTCGCGTCCATGTTCCTCCTCGCGAAAAGTCATTCTGCTATACTATATAAGATTTATTTTTGTTCCTTGCAAAAAAAAAAAAAAATTGGTTGCATTTTTTAAATGGGGGTGGCACGTGCCACCTCTTCCCTTCATATCTCCGTCCCTACCTGCTAGTGAAAAGCGTCGATTAATGGTCAATAGAATTATTCGAGATGCGCGTAAAATGACCGAACACTTTGTTATAAAGAAATTCAACCTCTCTCCAAGACCCAACACTCCCCACTTGAACTTCAATTACCTCCCTTGAGGTTTATAACAAATACAGAGACCTCCCCTATACTTTCTGATATTCCACTGCTCTTTCTTACATCTCAAACTAACGGTTTACCAACAACTAGTTTTTTCCAAAAAATTAAAAAAACTTTTCGTATTCAAAAATGAAAGTTTTAAAAATGAAGAATCGTTTATTTTTTTTTTTTAAATTTAACACTATTTTTAATATAAAAAAACGCGATTTTTTTAGGGTGAAGAATATACACTAAGGGTACTACAGTCATTTCATGCAAAAAGTTAACACCATTAGCGTTACAAAACACAATGGAGGTAAGTGACAATCAGTTTGAAAAGTGATGGAGGGCAGTGGAATTTCAGAAAGTATAGCGGAGGTCTTTCTATTTGTCAGAAACCTCAGGGGAGGTAAGTGAAAATTTACCCCCTTTTTCTTTTTTTTCTTTGGGCTTATCGAGTGTGTCAGAAACATTTTGCCTTGACTAATCTCTAAGATACATGTAGACTGTAGTTTCCGTCTCTCATTACCGAGTAAATACCTGGCCTAAGCCCGAGATAACCTAAAGGGGGAATGCGTGTGCGTAATGAAATTTCAACATATGTCCACCCTTTAAGACATGAGCAGTTCTATGATTTTCATCAATGATGACAAAAATTCATAAGTAATATTACGAAAATTTATCTGCAACAACAAAAAAAAAAAGGATCTAATTTGATGAGATATATTATATGCAAAATAATTTCTTTTTATAGGATTTCATTGTTACACAAAAAACTACTCTATTTCAATTTTAAATTACAATGTCTCACAACGAGCCTTCGTATTAAAACGTTGAATTTGGATTCATTGTCAACACAACTGAACAAATTATTCTCAAGAAATCGAGGCCTACACTAAATATAATCAAGACGTGGAAGTAAAAATCAATTGAATATCTTGTTTTGAGTATTAAATTTTTGATCAAATAACTAGCTTTTTAATAACATTACCACATTGACATGTTATGGAGTTCTCAACGTTTTATCCGATTCCTTATTGCGCTTGTGCCTTAGCCAACAACATGAGAGCGAAAGAGAAGAGAGAATGTTGGGTTCCTTTTATATTCTCAAAATTTATTGGGTTTGACTTATTTTGTTTTGTAATGTTATATTATTAAGTTGTCCAAATTTAACTGAAGTTTCATTTATTTTAACCCTGCTTATTGATCCAATGTTACTTTATACGTAAAAAAATATATACATATTCAGTTGCATTTTTAGAAGCCAGCGAAGTCTGGCTTTAACTTCAAAGTAAAGCTGCCCTTGCCTTGAGATTCGAACCTTAAATTTTACTATGTTCTAATGCAAAAGTGTTGCAAGGAAACCTTATAATAAGAGCGCAAAATCCTTTTAAAGTCTATAGACCTGGCCAACCCTTGTATTAATCTAGGCAGAGTTAACCTCGTGAAGGTCATGACTAGGGTAGGTCAATGGCTAGCAAATTATGCATCACCACGTGTTATCAACTTAAAACGATGAAAGGAAGTAAAAAAATTGTGGGAGAAGTGATTGGGTGTTTCCCTAACATGACCCCATGGTGCTCAACCCAGCCTAATGTTTTTTGTGATTTGTGTATTTTGGGTAGAGGTGTCAAACGGGCTAGGCACGTCACGATCACAGCTCAGGTAGAACACGACATGATCTTATAGGTGAGTTAGCCTGGATCGGTGTTTTGTGGCACATGACAAGGGCATGGCACGGGCACGGAAAATGGAGAGAGAGAAATTACAGAATAAGCGAAACTCCAAATAACATGCTAACATGGCTCATAAGAGGAGACCCAGGGCAAAATTGAGCTAACAAAGCCAAAAGGAAAGGAAAAATAAGAGTGTTTCCAACCAAGAACTGGAAAGCACTGTACGTTCTAACTTTTTAGGTGTCTGGTTCCATCAAGACTCCCTTCAGGCCTCGTTTGTTTGACCGGAGATAAACGGATGAGATATGAAATCTCATGAGATATAGGTGGGATATGAAATCCTTGGGATATTGCTCAGGATATTAATGGATGAGAAAAATTCATATCCGGTGTTTGTGTTCAACGGGATATAGCCAGTGGAAAGCATTTTTTTGTACTAAAATGGGGAAATCCCATCCAAATAGTGTACGGATGGGGAGAAAACTTGGTAGGGATTTCATATCCCATGCAAAAAAAAAAGAGAACAAACATTGAAAAATGGGGTCTACTCCAACCCACCCCCAAATCCCCCCAAACAAACAAGGCCTTAAGATCCTTAAGAGCGTAGATTGAGATGTTGTTTAGCCTTTGATCCGTCCATTTTAGCTAGACCTGCAGTTAGGGCCGCAAACAAACCGAGTTGCTTATGAAAGGCTGTGACTCGGCTCATTAAGTAATTGAGCCGAGCTCGAGCTCGATTTTCGCTTGTTTAGTTAACGAGCTCACTAAAGCTTGGCTCAGCTAGCAAAAGATCAGTTTGATTTTATAGGCTCGGCTCGTTTAAGGAGACTCATTAAGTAAATTACCCTAGCTCGGCTCATTAAGGACTCGGTTCGTTTATAACCGAGCCGAGCTCGAGCTCGATTTTTCGGCTCGTTTACTTAACAAGACGAGCTTGAACACAACAAAGCTCTCGTTTTTCACCCCTATCTGCAATTACTTCCCAATCCTGATTAATGCTTACATCAAAATATCATTATAGTTTGTATGAATGATATAGTCCATAGTATTTAGAAGATAACTTATCAACATTCTCCCAGGTAACAATGGTAGAACACCTAACAAATATTTTATTGGCATATTACTATAACCTATTATAATGCGTTTACGGCATATTACTCGCTAAATACCAATAATTGCAAGGGAGAACATTTTTAAAGGAAACTTTAGTTTACACCGCCAGTGTAAAGAATGTTTTCTCTAATTGCAATGATCTATATTCTTTGTGATGAAACTTCAAATATTACTCAGATCGGTGAGTCAAGGTTGTAAACTAATTGAATATACCCTTTGATTTAAAATGATTTTGTATATAAGGCCTAATACACAATTCAACTACGTCATTGTCTTAATTTGATTATGCAACTTCTATCACATCACTTTCTTGTCCGTACTTTTAACCCTTGTGTCCATAAATTAAAATCAATTGCAAAAACTAGTTTCTTCACTTTAAAATTAGGAAAATGTTACTCAAATAAGTCCATTGAACTTATGTTAAGGTTTAAAAACTGTATTACAATGTGTGAAAAATATATAAAAATAGGTATAATATATTGAAAAGTGTACTGAAGTGTATATATTTTTTTCCATGTACTTATTGTGAGCCCAGTAGGCTCAAAATAGTAAGACCCTTGAAATTATGAAACAAAAATGACGATTTCTGTGATATGTGAAATCCAGTTTCATGTTAATTAGCGATTTCTATATGTGATATGTGAATGTGACATCCAGTTTCATATTTTTCCAATACCAAACTCCAAATAACATGCTAACATGGCTCATAAGAGGAGACCCAGGGCAAAATTGAGCTAACAAAGCCAAAAGGAAAGGAAAAATAAGAGTGTTTCCAACCAAGAACTGGAAAGCACTGTACGTTCTAACTTTTTAGGTGTCTGGTTCCATCAAGACTCCCTTCAGGCCTCGTTTGTTTGACCGGAGATAAACGGATGAGATATGAAATCTCATGAGATATAGGTGGGATATGAAATCCTTGGGATATTGCTCAGGATATTAATGGATGAGAAAAATTCATATCCGGTGTTTGTGTTCAACGGGATATAGCCAGTGGAAAGCATTTTTTTGTACTAAAATGGGGAAATCCCATCCAAATAGTGTACGGATGGGGAGAAAAACTTGGTAGGGATTTCATATCCCATGCAAAAAAAAGAGAACAAACATTGAAAAATGGGGTCTACTCCAACCCACCCCCAAATCCCCCCAAACAAACAAGGCCTTAAGATCCTTAAGAGCGTAGATTGAGATGTTGTTTAGCCTTTGATCCGTCCATTTTAGCTAGACCTGCAGTTAGGGCCGCAAACAAACCGAGTTGCTCGCGAGCAGCTCGTGACTCGGCTCATTAAGTAATTGAGCCGAGCTCGAGCTCGATTTTCAGGCTTGTTTAGTTAACGAGCTCACTAAAGCTTGGCTCGGCTAGCAAAAGATCAGTTTGATTTTATAGGCTCGGCTCGTTTAAGGAGACTCATTAAGTAAATTACCCTAGCTCGGCTCATTAAGGACTCGGTTCGTTTATAACCGAGCCGAGCTCGAGCTCGATTTTTCGGCTCGTTTACTTAACAAGACGAGCTTGAACACAACAAAGCTCGGCTCGTTTTCACCCCTATCTGCAATTACTTCCCAATCCTGATTAATGCTTACATCAAAATATCATTATAGTTTGTATGAATGATATAGTCCATAGTATTTAGAAGATAACTTATCAACATTCTCCCAGGTAACAATGGTAGAACACCTAACAAATATTTTATTGGCATATTACTATAACCTATTATAATGCGTTTACGGCATATTACTCGCTAAATACCAATAATTGCAAGGGAGAACATTTTTAAAGGAAACTTTAGTTTACACCGCCAGTGTAAAGAATGTTTTCTCTAATTGCAATGATCTATATTCTTTGTGATGAAACTTCAAATATTACTCAGATCGGTGAGTCAAGGTTGTAAACTAATTGAATATACCCTTTGATTTAAAATGATTTTGTATATAAGGCCTAATACAATTCAACTACGTCATTGTCTTAATTTGATTATGCAACTTCTATCACATCACTTTCTTGTCCGTACTTTTAACCCTTGTGTCCATAAATTAAAATCAATTGCAAAACTAGTTTCTTCAATTTAAAATTAAAAATTTACTCAAATAAGTTTGAACTCATGTTAAAATTAGGAAATGTTAAAAATGTATAAAAATATGTATAATTTGAATAGTGTATTACAAAGTGTGTAAAATATATAAAAATAGGTATAATATATTGAAAATTATGAAACAAAAATTTTTTTCGGTTAATGTTTTGTTTTGTTTTGATGATGTAGAGGTGGGCTCAAAATAGTAAGACCCTTGAAATTATGAAACAAAAATGACGATTTCTGTGATATGTGAATGTGACATCCAGTTTCATATTTTTCCAATACCAAAAAATATGTTAATTAGCTTTTTGAGCTACTATATTATAGTCCGACCCACCCCTTTCAATTTTATGTATGTTTCCTAGAACCCTGATGTCTCTGTGAAATTCGACCACCTCTATTTTCAATCTTTTTAAATGGTATACTCTGGATTGTTTCTCTGTCATTCTAAAAAAAAATTCCATTATTTTTAAATGGTATTCCGTGTCTTGTTTATGGTAGTATTAATTAATATCGTGAGAAAATTTGAAAATTTAGAAGTTTTTTTTTTTTTTTTTTAAAGAAATTTCTTGGAGGTTTTCGGATCACATGAATATGAAGAAAGGAGGAAAAAAAGAAAGAAGGAAAATGCTGGCTTTTTTTAGGTTTTTATAAAGATGATGAAAAAAATTGAAACTAGCAATTGATAAATGAGGATAGGAAGAAAAAATATATATTTTATATCTATATTTCCTTCGGAACCGAATATAAGAAGTGTGAAAATTCATTATTGGACCTTCAAAATTTTCTTTCCAGGAAATTTTCTAGTTTCCATACATGGCCTAAATAATTTCTCCAATTCGATAGCTCTACAATTATTTGGCATATCAAGACAAGTCCAATTCAATTGTTGGGTAAATAAAAAATTAAAAAATGAGAATAACCTTTTTTTTTCTTTCTATTTTTATTCGTTCAGTTAGTCGGATGAAACAAAAAAATAATTCTTTTTTTTTTATCGGAACAAAAAAAATAATTCAAATGAATTATTTATGCCAAAACGGGCCTTAACCTTTCAAGAAAAAAGAATTTTTTTCCTAATGCTTCTCAGTTTTCACGTAGGTAACAGTCCATCTCTCTCATATACTATTAATCTTCCATTAAGGAATTTTTTTGAACCAATTTAAAATTTTCACTTAATTCTTTTAATCATAACTAAAAATTTTAAAGAATTATGCAGAAATTGCATAATTGATCGTTCATGAAAATAGGAGTACGATTTTTCATGAAAAGACAAAAAAAATATGAGACCGATGGAGTAACTCTTCTTTCTTTATCTTTTTCCTGCTCTATTTTTTTTTTCCCAACAAAAACAAAAGGCAAAAACTCAAGAGGAGTAGTACAATACATGAAAACTCCCCCCGAACGGTCCAGGAAAGAGGTATCAATGGCCCAGATTCATGTGTTTGTGAATATCAATGGCCCAGATTCATGTGTTTGTGAATATCAATGGCCCAGATTCATGTGTTTGTGAATCTGGACCGTTTTGGGTTATGAACCTGCCAATTCTCCACACTTTCCATGCAATTTTCGAAAATGTTAAATTAAAACAAAGCAGCACTTCTCTACGAAATAAACAATTCTGAGGTTAAAACAACACCATCATCTGGAAGGATGCGGCCAAGCCAACTTTGACATGTATCACAACAAATGCCATTTTATCACAAAATTAGGAGAATCAAACACATAGTGTACAACATTTGCGCAATCCACAGATATAAACAACTGCATTTGGAACATCGGGCGGATCGGGGAAATCGAAATTGAAAGGAAAAGGGAACTCACTAGAACACAATGGCTGATGGTAAAGATAGATATCCTACATTACAACGCTGGCCCATTCAATGACAGGAAATCATTTGAAGGATGATGAATAAAAACACGCAAGCAAAGTACACACGCGGCGTAATTTAAATGCCATTCAGCTACATACGGTCTGACCTGCCGTCATCCTCGGTGATCCCATCCCCAGCATTTCTGCAACCAAAATTGGAAACCGTGGTAAGATGAGTCGTGAATAATGTGCAGCTGAGAAATTAACCGGGGCGAAAAACGTGAGGCACTATATTAAAATGACGAAAAATGCACAAATCTCAACAAATGGAATTTGTTCTAGCTCATGCACATTGCGAAGATAGCGAGTGTCTAACAAGCATGGATACTTCTAGTGTCCTCACATATCCGTGTCCAACACGCTCTAAACGCACGCCAAAAATTCCCAAAACGCGACCAATTTGTTCTTACCATGGTACTAGTGGGACACGTTGGAGACACATTAGGAGGTCAGGATGTAATTTGAAAAGTTCAGCCATGGTCAAAATTGTCAAGAATGCTTCAGTCTTGAATACTTGTATGTGGTATATATATTTTAATACTGTCATAACATTTGTTGTGATTCAACTTACCCACTGCTACAGAAGACAGTAAAGTAAATATACACAAAGCCCCTTCAGGCCTCAAGCAGTGGGAAATAAATGAAAACTTCAATCTAGAATTAGCAAAACAAACCTCCAAGAACTCGTCAGATTCCGAGCTTTTCTATCCAACTGAAGGTTTTCCAAGGCAGCTGAAGCATGAATTACATCCTCTGACAATTCATCGCTGTCATATCTCCAGTTGTATTCATCTTTCTTGTAGCCAGTCATGGAGGACCCTCCTCTCCTATCTAAAAGTAATGAAACTATCAGTTATAGGAACCAGATGAAATTGAATTCAAAATGCTTTAGTTTGAAAACTTACCAGATGCTTGAGAAACAGGATGCGGCCTAAAATAAACAAAATGCATGAATATTATTAGAATGAAAAAGAAAATGAAAGAGAAAGATAACAAATTTGAATTAAACAATCGCATTTGTAAGCACCTTCCAAGGGGAGGTAAGCCACCAGCAACAGATGATGATGAAGGTCTTCTAATGTTTCGTGATTCTAAATTGGAGAAAGACTCAGTTTCTGGAGTGGTTAATCTCCTTCCAGTACCTCTTGCTTGGGACAAATTCTGTACAAGCAGAACTATTTAGCAGAAAAGAAAGGAAAATGTATGCACACCCCTGATAAAAAGCTAACATAACCACCTTAAAAACAAAACATCATGGTTTCCTAATATCCAATAACACCAGCTGGCTAGAGTAAGCCAGGAAAATGAAAAATAATTACACCAATATATAATGTGGTATTTTAGTTGCAAGGGTAAAAATATAAGAATACAATGCATGAATTTTTTTTCCTGATGTCAACCAGGACCGGTCAGGTATTTTCAATTCTCCCCTAGGGACTCTATACCCGAAAAATTTAACAAATACCAGCCTTGGTTGGGGCGGGGCAGGTTGAATTGCCATCCCTATCATTAATTTTATATTCTATACCTATACCCACTTTAATCATTTAAGAATCTGCACTTAGGAAAACCAAGCAAGCAACTATTTTCACAACTTTTCCCAGCAAAGAATCACATGGACACCGCCAAAAGGTAGTAGCTGGAGCTTTTAGCCTCCAACAGCATTCAGCTAATACTAGGATCACTTTCAGTGAGAAGCCCAAGGCTAATTAAAAAGCATACATCTCAAAAGATTTGCAGTCATAAACACTAACAAATCCACTGGAAAAGAAAAAAAGACATACAGAACACCCATCACGCGAAGTCATCTGGAGTCTCTGGACCAATGAAGAGTGTTGATAAGGGTATCGGATACAAACAGAAACTTCAGCCTCCAACCACTAGGTCCACTACCAAAAATATTTAAGTCCACTACAGGCTCCAGCTGAATTACAATGGCACATACACTTACACATTTCTAGCATTTTACACCTGCAAGTTAAATCTCCTGCTGCGTGCCACCAAATACTTTTCTTCCCATGCACCATCCACCTCCCTCAACTCTGCGTTGGGCTCCCAACAGACTTAGAAGAACTACAGAGTCGTGAAATATTTAAGCCAGCACCACTATTGCTTCCCATCACCAAGTATCTATGCCTCATCTTCCATCTTTCCACTATGTAGCCATCTTTTTTCTAAATACTCCATGCTCGCTATCTTTTCATTAGCGAATAAGTCAAAGATGTTTTTCAACTACGCGATCGAGATATCTCATAGTACTGGTAACAGTGTCTCAATCAAGCAACTAAAAGATGGATATATAATTGGAGAGAAGTAGAAGTTCTAAAATAAGCAGGATAAAAATAAATGCATGGAATATAAGTACAATATTAGTTACAATAAGGATGCGGAAACAGTGAAGCTCAGAAGCTAGTTTCAAGAGCAAACATTTTCTCTAGATGAGCCTTGGTAAAAATTGGAAGATGAAAGGATCTCAACAATAAACTGGTGGTTTCAACAGAATAACAAAGAAAACAAATTTGAGTAAATTACAAACCTCATACTTCAGGAATCCTTCAAGAACGTCCAGCAGCAAAGGAGCACTATCACCATTCCTGTTAAGATCATATCCATTCTTGCTACTAAATTCTTTTAACTCAGCCTTCCATGAATCCTTTTGCTGCGATTAAAGTGCAGACCAATACAATCCCTTTATGAGGAATATTAAAATGTGATTGAAACAAACAATATGGTCATTCGCTAAAATGAATGGCAATAGAACAGGAGAGCACGTGCTGACCAAGTTACATTCAGGCTGATAAACTTTTAGAGTGTGGCTTAGCTGTGCCCAATCCAAGTACTCAGATATCAGTGCGGTAAGCAGCCTTCCTGCAGTAAGCAGATAAAAGTGCGGGACAAGCAATGTGAGGCATAACTCAGTTACGGGTAAGACTCGCATATTGAAATTATTACCACTTTCAAAGACACTAGTAAACAAATGTAAAACAATTACAGATATATCACTTGTGAACAGAAATATCACTAGTGCACTCATTAGTAAACAGATATATCACTTGTGAACATATAACGCCAATAGGTTTATAATTGGCGAACTTCCCAGTGAACAGATGTGTCAATGGCGAAGCCAATTAAATGGTGTTAAGAAACTTGGTGCGCGGGCGGAGGTTTGTTGAGTTTTGCAGCCGTAGAAACTCCATTTTATTAAGCTCCGATGGGAATGGAGACAAGCTCATAAAATCCTCCAGTTCTGGGTACAAGGATCGGAATATAAAGGGAGTTCGTAATTACCCTCAATTCATTGTTCCCAAAGGTTTAGAAATTTAGCAGATTCACATTTAGAACAGGTTGGAGTTCAGACAAATCACTGCATTCCTATAAAGTGTCAAACAAGCGAAATTTCCATAGAAACACTCAAAAGCATGTATGAGGGAGAATACTTCTGAGGCGAGGATTAGTGGACTCCCAACAAAGGCAACAGCATTGGGGTGTTAGGAGTTATGTCGAGCTAAAATCAGGACAATATTGGACTTTAGTTGAGAAATAATCCCAGAACACAAACCATTTACTCTCACTTGAACATTTGAACGCTGCCAACTCCCAAAGAGAGGAGTAGGATCACGTCCTCCTTAGGACATAAGCGTGTCTGCGTGAGCATTATCCAACAGTAACTTGATCAAACAGAAAATCCCTTTTATAACTAGCATGAATCAGTAATGTGGACAAGGTCTGAGAGAAGGTAATGCCAACACATTCATTGCATGACCAAACTTGTCCATAAGTAGAATCAAGCTCTACCTCGTACACTGGACTATACTTTTTGATAATTAAATAAGGTTCTGTAAGTAGTGACTAGCCAAGGGCTATGAAGCACGGACACTCCTAGAGGCCGGCGTGTCCCCCATGTCCGACAAGGGGACACAGTAAAATACATATGGGAAGCGTCCTTCCGTGTCCCCCATGTCCAACAAGGGGACACGGCAAAATAAATTTAATTTACTTTTTAAGGGGACACAGCAGGGACAAATGAAGGACACGTAAGGAACACGGTAGGGACACGGAAGGACGCTTATGGGGACACGGTGGGGGTTAAATATGCAATTTTTAACTTCTTTTTGGGGTAGATGAGTATTACTTCAAGTATTTTGGATTAAAAAAGTAATATGATGAATATGTGATGCTTGTTTAAATAAATTGATGGTTCATGATTATACATATTAATATATTTCCACCGGTATAAAATAATAATTATTCTATTATTATCATCATTATGTATTTTTGTTGTGTCCCCTACCGTGTCCGCGTCTCCATCTCTTTAGAAATCATGTGTCATGTGTTGTGTCCGTGTCCATATCCGTGCCACATGTCCATATCCGTGCCACATAGGCCAAGGGGCATGAAATGTTAGGCTACATTGCAACGACTCTTCTAAAGTTGTTCAGTCCCCTGTTGGATTGATGAGCAGTAACTCTCGCTCGGAGCATTACTAGGATGACTTCAAGCAATCTCATTTAATTTAACCCAGGAACAGAAAATTCAGCGTAGTAAACCTCATAAAGAAGACACCAATATTCTGTTGCAACCTGGCTAAGACAGTGCGAATTTTTAGAAGCATGTGGAAGTAAACTAGTCGTAAAGCAATAACTCTTAGAATTCAATTAATGAGAAAGAAGAAAATTAAACGGCGAACCTGAAGGAGATGCATGAAGTTGTTTTGCACGGTCATTGCAACTACCCAATAGAGCAGGAGGTAAACCTTCTTCCTTTTCTATTGCCCTGTCTTCCTCTTCAATTGCCTCAAATACACTTGCTCTGAGTTCCGCCTATAAATATTACATGCCAACAAAATATCAATGGACATATTTTCCTAGTCAGATTGCAAGGAACATGTGAACAATGTAATTACTTGTTTTCTGACATTTTGATTCCAGATTATCATACCAAGCGATCAACATAACAGAGAATTTAAGGAGACTTTTGGTTTTTTCTTTCAATGAAAGCCCTCCATCCTCGGCAGACTCCGAATAATGGATGGCGTCAGCAAAATGGATTTCAGATCTTTCGAAGGAAGTGCTCCCCGCAGGTACTCATACCTCTTTTCCTTTGATTCTACTTTAATACATTGATGGTATTTTTCCAGGCTGACATTCCACTTTAACGTACGAGTTTTGCTAGGAGGGTCCGATGTCATTAATTTATGCCCTAATTGTGTTTGACATACAACTTTCTCCACACCCACTTAGCTCAAATGTCACCTCCGAAAACTCCAATGAATTGAAGCCGGGGAACAAAAAAACACCAGTTTATCCCTTAAAATTCGTGGGGCGTTTCAACAGTTACTCTTCCATTTTCTTGACTGCAGTTATCACAATTCATTTATCATCAAATCGTACTTGATTAGATTTGTGGTGGATTACCTCTAGGAGGATCCGATATCAACCTAACAATCAAACTCCTTCCATAACTTTCTCTTGATTCCGATAGCATCATTAATTTAAGCCCTAAATGAGTTTAACAGACCACTTTTTCCACGCCCAGTTACCACAAATATCACATCTGAAAACTCAGGTGAATCCAAGCCGGTGCACCAACAAGCACCAGTTTAACCTTTAAAATCCCAGGGAAAAAAAAAAAAGTTTCACCATTACCTCAACTGCAGTTATAACAATTTGTTTACCATGATGTCGTATTGTATTAGATACGCCTCTTGCAGAGCTATTCTTCATCTTAAAAACATTTCAGGGGTTAAAAAGGGATCTTGTTTCAACTTTGCAGAAAATTGAAGCAATCAACTATTTTTATAGCCCTTGAAAGTAACACACATCTTTTTCTAAACACAATCAAATCTGTGAAAGGACCAAAAATTACAGCAGAATGACAGGGAACCCTAGATGGCCAAGAAAAAAAAACAATAAAATGATGTTCCAAATAAATACAGACACAGATAAGGTTTCATCAACGCCTGATATACCAACCCTTTGAGCCTCATTTTTTAAACTGCAGTTATCAGTTATCACAATTCGTTTATCATCAGGGGATCTAGTTTCAATTTTTTGCCAAATTGAAGCAACAAAATCTTCTTATCACACTCGAAAGTAGCAAAATCACACTTTTTATCAAATATTTGAACAGGATAAAAACTAGAACAAAAAACACGGGGAACCCTAGATTACCAGCAACACAAATCAAACAAATAAGATGATCTCCCGAATACATACAACGCAAAAAAGGTTTCGTCAACACCTGATTTATCAACCCTTTGAGCCTCATTGTACAAACTCAAAATAATGGAAGGGAATTGGAGAGAGCGAGAGAAGGAACGTACTCGGATCTTAGCGAGGACTCCTTTCTTTTCTAGGGTTCGAGTGACGAGAGTCTTCAGGTCCATCATCTCACGAGTGTAATCGTCCATTTTTGCTGTTGCTTCTGTCCTCCGAAGCTCAAAAGCTCGCTCGCTCGCTCGCTCGCGCTCTCTCTCTCGCTCGCCCTGCCTCAGAGTATGGTGACTTCGGCCAAGTTTGGGCTAACAAGGGTCCCAATGGCAAGAAAGGAGACAATAGATATTCAAAATTTGCCACTATCAAATTTATTACTCCCTCCCCTCCAATTTATTTGCTCACTATAATTATGTGTATTTCTTTTTAAACTCTGGTTTAGTTCGGTTTGAATTTCGATGGGAGAGTTTTTTGATAATAAGTAAAGAGAGAGAGAAAAAAAATATTGGGGATCGTGCAGGATGGGTCCTGAGACTACCGATCAAGGTGTTAGTTTTCAATCTATAAGCATATGGAGGACAGAAGTCATATGCTCAATTAGTTGTATAAGACAAAAAATTCAAAAACTTTAAAAACACTATAAACAAAAAATTATAAATGTTTAAAAATTGCACGGAAATTCGTAGTGAGCAAATAAATTGGGACATCTACTATTGTTTTGGTTATCATGTAGTGGTGGTTAGGTTTAGTATAATGTTAAGGTTTATAATGAGTTAATGACATTAGGGACGTAGTCAAGATTCTAATTCAAAAATAACATCCAAAATCAATATTTTTCCTCACTTCATCCCACAAAGATAGTTTACTATAACATGACGTGTAAATTTTGATAAAAATCTTAGTTAATTCTTTAATTTGGTGTCAAGAGAAATAAGATACTATTATGCACGAAAGGTGGTTTATTCTTTTATCCAAAACGTACCTTAATTATTTATCAAAAAAATGGATTTTTTTTTATTGTAGTGGATTGTCTTTAGTTGTGGAAAGAGTAATTTTTATTTAAAAAAATACTAGTGTTACAAGGTTAATTATTTATAATTCCCGAAAAAAGATACGCATTCTCATATGTTAATGATCCATCAAATATTTAATACTGAATTTTTTTACATTTTTATAGTTTTTTTTTTTCCAACAGCAAAGAATAATTTTATTATTTTTTGAGATGGAACAAAGATAAAAGGGAAACGAGACCCCTCACGATTGGCAAGGAGCAAAACGAGAAAACCAAGGCCGAAGTCCACACCCCAATAGATCTGAAAAACCCAAATATAACATTACAATCTGCAAAGAAAATGGGCCGACCCCAATAACGAGAAAACCTAAGCAGCGAACAACGACAACCAGAGTCGCCATAACAACCACCTGATTGTCGACCCCATCCATCCGCCGCCGAGCATCGACATCTTCAACACCCTACAAAAAACAAAAAACCCAAAGCTGCAAGTAGGAAACGCGCCACCAAACTTCAGAAAAAGATCGCCGAACTACAGTCACTTGAAAAGGGAAATGTTGTTGTTGCAAACCAGCATCGTCGGCTTCCGGGAGCAAGACCCAGTTGCAACACCGGAGAGCATTCCGACCGCCAACTCCAAAAAACCGCAATCTGCCATTACAAACGCAGAAATTGTAGAGAAAACGAGATGGTGATTAATAACTCATCAACATGCTTCATACGAAAAATAATATTCGAGTTTTGAAGAATAAACATTGTTTTTGCAATACAAACTTTATAAACTTTTTGCTTTTGGTTTGCCATTATTGGGCAGACATATTTTTTTCCTTTTTATTTAAAAAAATTTACATCTGTTCATTTCGCGCTGATTTGTCGAGATGATGACCGGTATCGAGCACATACTCCCTTCGTGTTAAGTGAACAAACAAACACGCATCCAAGGGGATAGTCGAGTTGGCAGGAGTGTGTGGGATAAAATCCCCTCCCTCCCCGTGCATGAACCCAGGTTCGAATCCTCGCGACATCTCTAGGGCTTTGTGTAAATTTGCGGGGAAGGCCTTCAAAGGCTAACTTGTCGCCTTGGTGGTACTGTGGTGACGGTCTGTCCTCCTCGAACACTTGCTATGGTTCTATCAGACATTTCACAACGGGTCGAGAACTCCAATGGTAACACCCATAGGGGTTGCTACGATGGTTGTCCCTTCTGAGAGCAATTTTGTTCACCCTCCTTAAAAGAGGGTGAACAAAACCCTCTCTCTTATTGGTTGAAACATGTGGGTCCTACCACAAAGTGATGTCATGCTTACATCAAATTGATGTCGTGCTTACCAAAAATGTATTGCAGAAGTAAGCATGACATCATTTTGTGGTGGGACCCACACTAATTCAACCAATAGGAGAGAGAGTTTTGTTCACCCTCTTTTAAGGAGGGGAACAAAATTGCACTCATCCCTTCTCAACTTTTTTAGTTCAAACAAAAAAATGAGTGAATTTCACTTATAACCCTCAAACTATGCACCATTTTGCTATGTCGCCCTCAAACTACCAAAATCACCCATTTCGTCCTCAAACTATTCGATTTCATCCCATTAGGTCTAATTGATAACTTCCATTAGAAAATTAGATGGAAAGTTGCACATGTGCAACTCACATGGGTTCCTCAAACCATTTCAGGGGCATTATTGTCATTTCTAGTCATTCTACCCCATTTCCATCATTCTGCCCCATTTTCACGAAGCTGAACCGTGAACAAAATCCGAGAACAGGACCCACGGCGACGAGTAGGCTGCCCACTGCGCAGGTTAGCAATGGGCTGAGCCAGAAGGCGGATTTCAACGTTCTTGATGGGTATAGGAGAGTGAGAAGTTGGCATGAAAAAACGAAGACGGTGGTAAGTGTGGTGGAGGAGAGGAGGGGGATGAGGAATGTCAGGAGGCGATGGTGGTGGTTAGACAGAAGGCCGAGGACGGCAAGGACGGTTGTTAAGACGGCGATGAGAGAGAAGTGGAGGTAGAAGAGGTTTCGAAAGAGGTTAAAACAGAGCAGTCACCATGTTTTTGGGTAGAACAGAGTGGTGGGTTCTTCTTGTACCTGCATTCACAAAATCAAGAAATGGGTTCTTAAGAGAGAATGCAAGAGAAACAACTGAAAGTATCGAATAAATTGGCCAAACCAACAAACAAACAACGATGGAGAAAACAAAACAAGAACACAGGACTATTGAATTTTTATGCGGATAATCAATTGTGTAGTTGAGTACAAAAATGGGTTTTAGAGAGAGAGAGAGAGAGGGGGGACCTGTTTACATATAAAATTAACAAATCCAATAGTTGATTGACACGTAATCAGAAATGCCAAACGTTGGCAATTACTTGTCAATAGAGATACACTGGATTATTGAAGGAGAATTGAGTTAATACGATGCCGTATTGTTCCTCAATTCAAATTAGCAGTTATTGGCAGTTACAAGTCAAGGACAAAATAGAAACTGACTTCGAAGCCACGATATTGATTGCTAAACGCATAAGCTCCACGTGTAAATCTATAAAATGGAATAATGGGCAGTTAGAGTACGTGGAGTATTTCTCGAAAAGCAGTTATCCTTTTAATGTGTGATCATTTGAATTAGTGGAGCAGTTATGCAGATTTCAAATCAAAGCTTCAGGAGGAAGAATCTGAAGAATTCAAATTCAGACGTGGGGAAAGGAAGAAACTGCCAACTCAAAGAGCAGAAGTTAGAGTTCGAAGCAAGCCAAGTTCAAATTCATTGAGCGGGAAGTTCAAACTACAAGCAGCGTCTATAAATAAAAGAAATTGAAGAGTGAAAGTGCCCGAACAAATCTTCAACAAACAGCTATCAAAAAATGATGCTTGGTTTGTTCATTGGCAAAGTAGTTTAGGATTTCGAACTCAGTTCGAAGTAGATTAGAAAGTAGTTAGGATAATTTTGATTGTTTTCATAAAACAATCACTCATTCTCGGTTGTTCTTGTAACAATCACCAGTTCGAAGTTCTGTTACATTTGTATTTGAAGTTTAAGACAATTTCGAAGTAAGTTTATCTTTGATTTATCAATCGAAGTACCTTGTTTCTTTATTGTTTCTTTAATTTCCTGAGTTATTGGTTTGCTTTTCTTCACTTATAAAGAAAAATCCTCTTAATTGAGGTAGTTGAACCAATAAAACACAATCGCCTGATTAGACTTGGTTTTTCCAAAGTTAATCTGAGGGAGGAGATTGAAACTCTCTCTGGCACGCTCGCACACGATTATTTTATCATAAAGAAGTAAAAGAACCAGTAAACAGGACCTTGAAGGGGTTTGATGGTGGAAACTGGGAGGATTCTTGAAGACGAATTTGCTGGAATTCCGATGGGATATTCATCCGGGAAGGATTTGAATCGTGTAACCTAGACATTTATGTGATGGCGATTTGCAGTTGCTTTGGAAGAAATTGTTAACAATTCCGAGGGGTTTTAGCCAGGTCGCTACCTTGGCTGCCACGATTCAAAGCAAAAAGATCATCGACCGTCTTGGTCGCCATCGAGAGAAATCGAGTGGTTGTGGCGATGGAGTTCGAGTGGTGGTGGCGATGGAGTTGCCTGATCCACTCTCTCTCTCTCTTTCTCTCTCTCTGTTATAGAATGGTGGAAATGGGGCAGAATGACTGGGAATGACAATACTGCCCCTGAAATGGTCTGGGGAACCCGTGTGAGTTGCACATGTGCAACTTTCCATCCAATTTTCTAACGGAAATTATCAATTAGACCTAATGGGATGAAATCGAATAGTTTGAGGACGAAATGGGTGATTTTGGTAGTTTGAGGACGACAAAGAAAAATAGTGCATAGTTTGAGGGTTATAAGTGAAATTCAAAAAAAAGAAAAAGATAAACAAACACCGAGGAAAGTATTCACTCTGTTCACTTCACATTTCCAAAAAAATTTCCAAAAAGATTATTTCCTTATCTCTCATCTCTCCAATCATTAATCACATTTTTCTTTCTAAATAAAATCATTAAATCTCTCTCTATCTCTCCAAATTACACATCTTCAAACAAACTAATTATTAAATTTTCCAAAAAAAAGGGTCCAAACACTACTCAAAAAGGGTTTCAAAATATCCAACAAACAGTGAAATTTCTGAGGAGCAAGCAAAAAAGGGTTCAAGCTCAAGCACCAGTAATTCTGTGGTACTTCTCACATCTCAGGCCCTAGAATTAGCAATCGATCAGTCCGAAACGGACAAGGAAGAAACAGAGAGCCCGAGAGAGCAACAATGGAGTGGCGAAAACTCTGGCGGGAACTGCCTAACCACATCAAACCCGAAATTCTCACCAGACTCCCTGCAGAATCCCTGATCCGCTCCAGGTGCGTTAACAAAAATTGGCTCAAGTATTTATCGCACCCTAGAGTCATCGAAACACACCTCAATCGCACCACTCAACCCTCAACCCTAACCCTAACACCACCACCACCACCACTGACGACGATGAAAGCTTCATCGTCCTCAACCGCGCTTCAACGGACAACGAAGCTCTCTTCTTGTTGCGAACGAAGAACACCAATGTCACCTTCAATCTGATCCACCCGTGCCCTTCCATTTGCTATGCGGAAATCTTGGGTTCGATTAACGGGTTGGTTTGTGTCAGTTGCCATCGGTCATGGTTTATTGCGCTGTGGAACCCCCTTACTCAACAGTGCAAGACACTCCCCCTTCCCAAAATCACAGATACAGGTGATGTAACAGGTGGGTTCTGCTACGACCCCCTCAAAAACGACTACAAGGTCGTGAGGGTTGTGTTTTCGGATGTAGGACCGGATCCTCGGTCTCGGGCCGAGGTCTACACGACGAGTTCGAATTCCTGGAGAGAGATTGAGGGTGATGTTCCCTTCCGTTGGATGAGAAGGGACTGGGGCATTAGATGCGACGCGATCGTCAAGGGAGAACCGTATTGGGAGGGCAGTCTTAATGTTGGAGGCCCGGTGGTTGCGTGGTTTGATGCGGTTGACGAGGTGTTCAGGCATTTGCCAATGTTGGGTTTGTCTATGCCTGAGACTGATGTTTATGTAGGAAATTTCAAGAACTCATTGGCTTTGGCTGTAATTCGCCCGATTTCCCCTGGTGGGGCGCCAACCGTGTCAGGGGAGGCAGTCATTGACGTGTGGACGGTGGAAGAGGACGGTTTCGCATGGAGCAAGAAATACACTGCTGGGCCATTTGAAGGAGGGATTTGGAGCGTGAAGGAATTTTCAATGAATGGTTTGTTTGTGGAAATGCCAGGAGGTTGGATAAGCTTCTATTGTTCCCAAACCAAAGAAACTAAGAATGTTTTGATTGATGGAAACCCGGCACAGTACTTTCGAGTTTCCAACTACACAGCCAGCTTAGTTTCAATCAGGGGATCTAAGAAGGTCATAAGACTAGATATTGACTGGAAAGGTATTAAAAGAAGTAACACCTGATGCTCTACATTTAGGTGATCATTTCAGGTACAATTCTATGGAGTTGCCAACTGTTCTTCGTTTATGCTTTGCTAGATTCGTATATTTTGCTCAACTTTGTTACCAAGATGTCTTTAGAACTTGTCTTGTCGTACACATCTGTAGCTCCCGGGACTGAACTAGTTTAAGATTGTGCTTGCTGTAAACCTAATCGTGATCGGAGTTAATGTATTTTCTTACGATGGAGTTACCCTTTATGTTCAAGATCGACGATCTTTAGGTTTTTAGTGCTCTTTGCAGTTGGGGTTTGAGTTGTAACTATGCTACAACATTGAGAAGTAGCAACATATCGGCAACATATGGGGTATAATCGTTGGAGCCCTTGGGGCACTTCCAAGGATTTGGCATAGTTAATTACTTGGTGCCATGTGATGGCTTGGGAATCTGCCGTCCCAATATCGGCCATCCAATCGTGTTTTGAAAGACCCAACTTTGAGGGGTACCGAAGGGTGTTTTGGGTATTTTAACTCTCAAATTTGGACCGTCCAAAACACGTTTGGACGGCCGAGATCGGTCAGCAGGCCCTGCCATCCCTAAGTGACGGCAGAGTCCCCGGATGTGATACAAACCAAGCTGAGCATAGTTTCAAGATCGCTGAGATATGTGAACCAAACGACAGGGATGACCCTTGCTATTTGTGCTGGTCAATATCAGGCCTTCTCATGTTCTTAATTTCCGTTTTTGACATGTATGTGAAAATTCAATATAGAACTCCGACGTTTTTTTTTGTGTAGTCATGTGACGAATGTGGCACTTACATTCGAAAAGATGCGGATGCTGTTTTTTAGTGCCTCGACCCGTAAATGAACAACTGTGCTTTCTAGTGAGGGTAGCAGGTTGTATTGTGGAGTCTGGTAGAGAGTGAATTGGTTTCGGCGAAAAGATTTTAACCCAATACGAGGTGATGCCACTTAAGACCTGACTCGTATTGTGAGCCTCCAACTCAAATAAAAGGTTTAAGCTTTTGGATTCTCGGGGGTGTTTCATTAACAAAAAACTGTTTTTTCTAAATACCGAGACAGGTCAGTCTCTCACAACACATCACATAAAAAACCGTGAAAAACTAGTTTTTTCAAAAAACTGAGTTAGTGGAACACGGATTCGGGGGAGGTGATGTGCACCTGGGTGCTTTGCACTGTGTTGTGCACCCTTCGGCCGTCCGATTGTGTTTTGGATGGTTCGGATGTGTTTTAATTTTTTGCCGGTAAAAATAAATCAAAATTAAATTAAAATTGTTGAATGCATCCGGGCCTTCCAAAACATGATCGGACGGCCGAGAGCCACACATCACGGTGCAAAACACTCAGGTGCACAACACCTCCCCCTGTCCGTGGAACACCCCCTGAATTTGAAATTTCTACACTAATCAGTCTCTACCAACTCCTACATAATTCTAGCCTTGACCTGATCAACCTCTATTAAGGAGGGGAAATTGGGTTTTCTTTCTTTGTATGCTTGGAGAATTTCCTTTCCATTTCCTTTGAATTTCACAGGAAAAATACTCTGAATTCCCCTTGAAAAGAAAAGGAATTTGGAAGGAAGCCAGTTAAAAGAGTAACAAAGAAAGGAAGTGTGAGCTGGGACTTGAGAGTGACAACATAGGAAAACTAGTTGGAGGTTTAGAAAAGTTCCTTATTGATATCATAAACAAGTTGTGGAGAGTATTTGGAAAATGAGTTTTTCACTCTATTTGTTTCAATTATATTTCAAAAATTTGTCTTTTAAGTACTTTTAAATTTTAATACTTGAATGACATGAGAGAATTTTTTTTTTTTTTTTTTTGAAACGAAACGACGTGAGATGCAATTATTAAAACACACTCTTTAGTGCGCAACTGTGAAATTTTTTTGCTGCAAAATGAGCGTTTTGGAGGATAAGACATAGTATGTATATGTTGTTCCAGAAACTGATTTAATTCTCAAACTGACTGAAAAATTGATTTATTGTGATTTACGAGAAAGTTCATTCTCTTACAATACATCAACTCAAAAAGTCAACTCAGTTTCTAGAACAACGAAATGTGTCAATGAAATTCTTCTTCTTTTTTTTTATTTGCGTCTTAAGAGCATCCCCAATAATGCTCCTCAAACCCCTCCCATCTCTATTTTAGGGAGCCAAACGCCAAAATTCAGCTCCAAGAGACTTCCTAAACCCCTCTCTAAAATAGAAATCGCTACAGTGCCTCCCTAAAAACTTCCCCATTTAGGGAGGCACTGTTCACTCCCTACCCCATTTTTTATTCTCTCTCTCACTCCCTCCCTCTCTTTGCCATACTTTTCTTTTTTTTATTCTCTCTCTCTCCCTCTCTCTCTCTTGTGTCTCTCTCCTACTTTTCCCCCATATATCATATTTTATTAAAATAGGGAGGATAATAGAGAGGATTGTTGGACACGTGGATTGGTAAAATGAAAAATGTGCACTGTTCATTATTTTTTTTAAAGAAAAAATTAGAGAGACTGTTGGGGATGCTCTAATGTAATAGCAGATTGAATTTTTACATCTCTACTTTGAAAAACACAAAATTACGTGACCCATTCCGGAGAATGCCAAAGTATGGATTCTATCAACAGAAACCACCCATCCAAAAACTTGGAAGTGGATAAAACTTGACTTCGAACAGATATTGTAGGTAATTGATATTCACACCCCCTAAATTGTTATCCATACCTCTTTTTTGTCTTTTAGTGACATTTTTACACATGAAAATTTCACTAGAAGACAAAAAAGAGGGCGTGGATAACAATTTGGGGGGTGTGGAAATCACTCCCCATATTGTATTCATAAATATTATAGTACAGGATATTTACCACACAACAATTTTCAAACCTTACAATGATGTACTAGTAACTAAAAATAAGAGCACAAAATAAAACAAAGAACCTTAGCCCACTGGTCGATCGAGCAAGCTCATCAAATCCTTCAAATCCACTGCTAAAGTCCTGGTAAGTACTCCTTCCCCTCCCCACCTACCAAACGAACGATAACAACCAAGATTACTCGAAGTGCGCGTAAGTTGGCTTGGACACCGAAGTTATCAATAAAAAGCTGAACGATAAGAAAACTACAAACGGAATAATAACTAGATATCCCTTCATAATGATCAACAAGTGACATTACAAAGAAGGTTATGGTGATTTGTCTCTCTTTCTTCCCAGTCCCACGAGTGATGCCGCTTTCTTCGCCGCCTTCATCAAAGCACCAAACATTTTGGCCTTGATTTGGCCTCTCCTTGGGGGTAACCTTTTTCCCTTCTTTTGCATTTTGGTGCCTTTAAATTCCATTGTTTGTGCAGCACAATTTGGAAGAGCAGAGAAGAAAATTGTTTCTCTGTTCTTGAGGAAAATGGATGTGTGAAGGGAAAACTTTCTATTCAAGGTGACTCCACAAGAACAAGAGAGGAGGACAACCGAGGATTCATGAGACCTATGGAACAAGAATATATATACCATATAAACTCATTTGTATACGTGTATGTTATGCTTGGGGGAGAAGAGTAAAAATAATAGTCAAAAGGATTCACACGTGTGAACACAGACTTTTGATGAAACAAGTTAATACTGTACCCTCAGGACTTTTGATGAATAGGTCAAAATGGCACCATCAGCTCATCTGGCTTTCTATCCTTATTAGGGCATCCTTATCGCGCGCACACACAAAAAAACACCAAATTTAACCTCAAAAACACATTTTATAAAATCAGGCAAGTCACTTTTCAAAAAACTCACAAAATCAGACTCTCTATTCTAACTTCACTATATTAAACTATTCTTTCTTTCTACTCCTACTCCCCAAAAGTAATAATAAAAAATTAAACAGTACGTGAATAGTGCGTGAAATAGTCCGTGAACAATGTCTTTGGTGCGTGAAGAGTGCCACACCAAATTTGTTCAGTTACTGTAGCAAAGTTAAAAAATCTGTAAATTGGTGAGGCTGATTTTTTGAGGTTTTGCTCTCTACTTTAACTTAAAAGTTAATTTGTTAAGCTACATATTGATGCTCTTAAACTTAATTTTATGAGACTTTTGTTGACCTATTCTTTCTGGATATGTAGTAGTGCTCTCGTGGTGGTAATGAATTGGCAGTGTTAGAGATTCAATGGCTGCCCCTTTTGGGCTTTTTATTTACCAATGCATGGGGAAATTTGGGGATGGTCAAGCCACTGGACAAATTACTATAAACGAAAAACAGAAAACATTGGAGTATTATACATATAAAGGAAATTGATAACCTTGGCCAATAGTGGAGGATAATAAGTAGAAAATGCATAAATATCCGGAAAAAATGTATTACTATCCACGAAAATGTATTGATACTTGTGAAATGTGCATTGATATCCGAACTATTCCGGCTACTGGGTGAAGGTTAGCAAGACCCTTACATAAATTATGTAAGTATGTTTCTAGAAGATAACAACGTTTCTAGACGTTGCTCCAGTAAATAACCTAAACAAGGTAAAGTCTCCAGCTTCCTTGTGATTACTTGGTTCATGAATGCAAGAAATGGGAGTAAGAGATTTTCCGAGTCAATTTGCGTACACCTCGGACTAATCCTTATACCCCTTCTTATTGTCGTTTCACAAGTTTACTTGTGAGTGAAGTGGCCTCAAGTGTTGTTGACAAAGAAAAATCGAACTTGAAACTTTAAGTAGGAGTAAATCCTTGAGTCTCAAGCTAGTATCACTTGGCCAACCTGCTCTATCCATTTTCTACTCTCCCAATCAAATCATGTTTGAAATTGTGTGGAAAATCCATTGATTTGAAAGCCATATAAGCTTTTGAAAATTATACATGTGTGAATGGAACAGAGGGGAGTTGCTGCGCAGCCTTGTGCTGCCATGCGTGCTGTCTCTTGTCATCAGCGAGGCGCGGCCGCGCCGGTCTCGGTTCGATGATCAGAGACGTCCATTGTGTAGAGCTCGTCGAGTACTACAAGTGTATCAAAAATCAACTCGATCGGATATCGTTAAGAGTGCCATCGAAAGAAAAATAACTTGAAAAAAAATGGGTTCAATAGTTTTCATCTAGTGTTTCAAGTCATATATGTTCCAATTTTTTTCAAGTTTTATGTGTTCCGACCACACACTTAACGATATCAAATCGAGTTAATTTTTGGTACACATGTAGTACTCGACGAGGCCTACATGATGGACGTCTCCGATCATCAGACCGACACCGGCGCGGCCGCGCCGGGTGCCGCACAGCACGCTGCGAAGACCTCCCCTCTGTCCGTGTGAATGGCGATCTAATCTTCTATATGTTGATGTTGATTGGGAATATGCTTAAAAGTCTCAGTTTGATGTTCATAGGACAATTGGAGAATCTATAAAACTATTTTCAGAGGAAATTTTATGAAAACAACCTGTTTTTTAAGGAAGAACTTATAAGTTGTTCTTCAAATATTAAAAAGAAAAAGAAAAAAAAGAGAAAAGAAAAGGAGAGAGAGAGAGAGAGAGAGAGAGAGAGAGAGAGAGAGAAAGATAGTGTGCAAATAGAAAAACAATATAGAAATGACTAGCGTTTATAACTTCAAACTTTTAGGGGTTTCTTATACAAAATTATCTGATATGGTTGACATTGTCAGTGTTTTTTCGATTTCTTTCAAATTCATCTGCAATCTTCCAGATTAATCATTCGTCTTGACGAACAAAATCTTAAAAAAAAAATAATTACGACTAAAAATTCAAAAAAGTTCACTAGAGATGATTTATTTATTTATTTTTTATATAAAGATAGTTTTTCACTCTCTTTAGGGTCATATTATTTGAATTTTCTAACTTCAGCTTAATTCTTTCTGTTGAGATGAATCGTTAATTTCAGAAAAATACTAATCATAAATAGTATTTTTTCCCCCTTTTCCTGCAAACACAAAAAATTTGAAAGGGTAGGGGAAAAAAAAGAAATGTATATATCACCTTAGAAAAGCCATAAAAGGGGCAAGTCAAAAGAGTTGACTGTTGAAATTTGAGGCGAAGATATCGCACTCAAGCTGGCTGGGCCTCAACTGGCCTGACTTCGACTGTGACTAGATTTTTTTTGTCTAATGATAAGTGTGATTAGTTGCTTTGGCTAAAAAAATTAAACTGATTTTTTTTTATTCAATTCTTTTCGCATTTGTTATTATTGTGTCGATTTTTTTGTAGTTTATTGATTCGTCTCGATGAAAAGAATTTAAAAAGTATAAAATTATTAACCAAACTTAAATTTTTGTTCATAAAGACAAAATTAAACCAATAAACCACAAAATTTTGGATTTTTTTTTTGTCTTTAATGAAATTTTTAATTTTTTTTATCACAATTCCATGCTTTTTTAGATTGCTGTCGTTGAGACGAAGTAATAAACCACAAAAAATCGACGCATAACTAACAAATGCAGTTTTTTTTAATAAAGACAAAAAAATAAACTGGTTTAGTTTTTTTTAAGCCGAAGCGACCTTCTAGAATCTATAAGGTCTCTTATCTTTGTTCTACCCAAAACATTTAAATCCAGTACCTTAAACCCTGGCTGATTTCCAGCTCTGCTCTAATTTTCTCCATTGAAAGTGATTTTGGGCTATCCTTAATCCTTTGACTGAAAGGTCCATAAAATGGATATAGAGCAGAATAGACTCCTATCGTTTCAATACTCAGGTGTTCGTGCCAACTTAGATTTATTCCAAAATTTTAGTTCCGAAACCGTGAAAAATGATTTTATTTTATCTTACTAACATCGAGATTTCGAGAAATAAACTCCACAATCATGCTCCCACCTGATCAACCGGCATGTGAACACTTTCTGAACGTGTGTTGAAATGCGCAATGAATTTCTATAAAAACTTGGGTGCTGACAGGTACCATGTGGCTGTACCCAGTGCGCATCTCGGCCGTCCAAAAGTGTTTTGAACAGTTTGAATTTTAGAGAGAGAGAGGGAGAAATCTGAACCATTCAAAACACTTTTGAACCGTCGAAATGTGCACTCAAGTACCGCGTCAGTCATATCCTGTTTGCACCCAAGTTTTTCTCCCAGCGCGGGGAGGGGGGCCTCTTCTTTACTCTTGCTATATTATTTCCTCTTGGTCTACAAGAAGTCAGTTACTTCCTATTTGTTGAAAACATCCCTCACTATGCTACATTATTGATTACTCCTACAACATTGTGTCATTATTCAATTCCCCTTGGTGTAACTAGCATTTGCTCTGTCACACAAGGAGAAAAGGTTCCTCTTTTTTTTGGCTACTCCGGTGAACTTATTAGGTGGGTAAGACCTGTAGTTCAGAGGATTAATGCACGTGACTACAAAATCACATCGTCGGAGGCCTACTTTGTCCTTCACGTAAACTACACAGAATAGCCCAGAAATTATTTATTTTATAGTGCACGTGGCTATAAACCACACCGTTGGAAGTATGCCCATCGCCTACACTACACTGGCTAGGCCCAAAATTATTTATTCTCCAGTGTACGAGTAATTAATTGTTGCTAATGTTAGTACCTTTAATTTAGTAATTTGTCATGGAAGAAATCAAAACCATTTTTATTTTCATCTTATTTTTCAAAAGAGCTCATTTTTGTGAGAAAACTCAAAAAATATTTCTTCACACATAAAAAACCGTATGATTGAGGAAAAAATAATAAATATGAACGTAAACCACTCTGTTGAAGAAGAATAAGAGGTTGTCCCGCTAAGTACGAGTAATTTTTTATTTGTCTTTATTCAATTATTTTCCGTATATTTTAATTTTTCGTCAAATTTTTCACGTCTTTTGTTTTGTCTCAACGCAAGTAATCGGGAAAGTAAGAAGGAACCCTTCTACCTGCACAGACGGGAATGCACCGACCACGTACCGATGACGTCGGGGACGCCGTTGTGGGTTCCAAACGATCGATCCGAGCCGTTCATCCCTCTCAAAATCGAATTCCGAGTGAGCCTACGCAAGAATCGAGACAATCGGACGGTTGTATGAGCTCAATTCAAAATCACCCCATTTGAGACGTGGTCGGTGCATTCCCGTCTCTGCGGAAGGAATTATCGAGTAAGAAGTTATGAAAAACTGTTGGCGTGGAACAACAACTGCAAAGAAAAGTCGGTCTGGAACAACTTTAAAAATTGTTTTCAAAACGATTCTCCGTCCCTGTTAAGAAAAGCCCTATAAATATTGCTCGAACTAGAGATCCGTTGTACGCCATCGTCCAATGAAGAAACGCAGTTCTAGATTAGGGTTTACAGTTCTATGATCACTCTTCGCTCTTGCTTTTATTCTTTACTCTCTCTCCACTCCAGTCTCCAGGTCTCTCTTCCTCTCTCTACCTTTGTTGTTTCCTTTGCATGTCAATATATTTGCATGTTTCGTTTGTCTTTCTTGATCATCCCTTGTGATTCATGGTTTCGGAGCATGGAACGAGAATGTAGCTAGCTGAACTCATTAAAGCAGGGGAAACAGTAGCAAATGTACATTAACATAGTAATTATTGAGGGTTTTCAAGTCGTTTGTTTAATGTATTTTATGAATTTGAGTTGTTTCTTGTGTGTTATTTGGGCAATGCGTGTCATGGATACTTATATGTTGTAGCATAGCGCACCTCTGATGGATCTCTTGAATTCTTCTATATCATGGTTAACACAGACGCAATGACCGTGGCTGTAAGCCACATTGGGTGAACCACGTTATCAGAATGTTAATCCACAACTCATCTAAAAGCTTAAGCTGTTAGAGATAGGGGTGACTTCATTATTTTTATATTCTCAGCTTGCCCCAACTTGTATAGCCAGACTCTCCTTCCTAAGTGGGCTAAACACAATCAAATACTGGTTAGGATCGAACACAAGATCTATCCCTTGTTCTGATACCATATTGGATTGCTAACCACCAACTCATCTAAAAACTAAAGCTGTTAGTGAGAGTGGTAACCTTGTTATTGACTTCCTCAACACAGTAAATCTAGTCTTCACGTCTTTGTGCTTTTGTACTTCTATGCATTTGTATCAACTAGATCCAATGTTAGGGTGCTACAAGTTCCTAACATAACAGGAACGAGTAACCCAGTTAAATTTTACTGCGTAATCTGCTGTGAATTCATAAAGAAAAAAGAGCAGTTGTTTTGAATCATCTGATGGACAAAGCACTAACCTTAAGTTGGTTATTCATATTGTTGAAGGATCCCCAGCTAATAAAACTTTAGATGAAAGACATCATAGACCTTGAGAAGCAAAAACGTAGAGGTTTTTTTATGCATTTCCACATGAAATTTGCTGTAATTCACAATACCAAATGACATTTATAGACCAAAATTACAGGACTTTGAAGCATAGCCAAAGAGAATGAGTAAATTCTGTGATTTGTCAAATATAAGCTGTGATGTCTACAAGGGCTGGGAGGAATCTTGCGTTTCAAAGGGACTTTCAAGAATTTACTCCTAGGAAGAATGCAGCAGTGGCAAAGAGAGTGGTGTAATGCTACACCGTATTAGGCTAACATCTCACATGTGGCCTGTGACCTACTCATTGGGTGGCCAATTGGGTGAGGCCCTAAGGGCAACCAACTCACTGGCAATTCATTTAGCATTGTATAATTTAGTTCTTTAAGGGTTATGATTTTGGATCAACTAATTTGTTTTTTGACATTTGAATGCTGCTTCATACTCAGGGTGGCATATTTCATTATTTTGACCTTCCTTTAATGATTTGTGGGACTTATTATAATTTTGGGTGGTCTTTTTTTTTTTCTTTCCAAGTTTCCAAGTTTGATGGCTTTAGTGTCTACACTATTTATTTCAAACAATTAACACTTGATGGTTTCATTAGTTGTTTTTTGTTTATGGACTGGAGTTGATCGTGAGGTTTTTATTTCGTTGTTTTGGTTTACAGGTAATGGTTTTCCATTACTTGTAGGAAGATGGATCAACTAGAAGATGAATGCCGGGTTGGAGTTGAACATCATCGAAAACAAGATAATGAGGTGAGCTTGTTATACTTGACATAATATGTGGTTGTTTGAATGCTCTCCTATTACTTGGTCGCTGCTCATGTCAATCTTTGTGATTCTCAGTTCTCATGTTTAATTTGTTATGGACTTCCACAAGCAACTAGATCGTTTGCCTGACTGGGCCTCACTAAAGTCAGGCCCCACTAAGTATCAAGGGCTAAACTTAGGAGTCATTGTGGCTTAGATCATATTTGATTGAAAATGGATTAATCTTACCTGTCAAGCCCACTTTCATTATTTTCTTTTAGATGACATAAAAAAGGTTTACATACTGCTTTGCTGCATCCACAGCTGTGATTTTCATCTCTAAAAGAAACTATTTTTGTGTGTTTCAGGAAGTTGTTGCTCGTGATGAGGAATTTAAGAAGATAGTGGAGGCGAGAATGGCACTTCGTCACAGGAACTTGAATCCTGAAAGGCCCGGTTAGTAGCTGTTGTAAAATTTTTCAGCTGGAATTGAATCTTGTTCGTTACCAGATTTCCTAGATCTTTCAGTGACTTGTTAATTCTCTTGCGTGAGTGTCTCAATGGTTCCTTGTTCTTACGGAACAACATTACTTTTATCTTGTATATGAATGTAATAGCCTTATAGGTTAATTTATCTATATCTTGCTTGAGTGTTAACCTGCGTGTAGCCCTTGATAGACCGGGATGGCAGAAAATGATTCACGTGGCTGACCTTAATTGACTGGGACATAATGTTTGGTTTGGGTTTTATAACCTCAATAACCATAGACATTATTGGTATCTCTTAATATGACCATAATTTGCAGTTCAATTTCCTGATTTTTAGCTTATTGATGAGCATCTTAACAAACTAATTGCGGGCAGCTGGAATTATAGCACCTCAGGGTTTGAATGTTTGATAGATTTTGCACCTGAAGTGATTCTCATTTTCTACGTGTTTTTGAAAACTTGAATGAGACTTGAATTTGAGTCTCTTTATTGAGAGAATGAGACGTAAATCGTGCGGTTTCCCTTAGGCGATTGTTGCAACTTTAATGCTCTTATGAGATAAAAGATTGCAAGGCTTTGGAATACTCACACTGTTTTTTTCTTAGAGCTTCTTTGCGAAGTTGTTTATATTTCATTTTTCAGGCAATAGGTTTGGTTAGGTGTTGGTAACTTGTATTGATTATTTGTTGTTTCCGTTGGCTGCGGGGTAAATCACCTCCTCCGCAAGAGGAGATGGTATCTCTAGTTAATAGTTGATGGAGGTGGCACTCTACGAGTACAAGATCTCTTTTAAGAACTTCAGATTTTAGGTAAGAAGAACTAAGATACAACTAGCATACTATTAGATGAAGAAGGTGTTAACTTTTCGATATTCTGATTAGAAAGATTGAAAATGTTTTTGTCATGTAAAATTGGGGCAAGATAGAGAAAAGAGAGGAAGTGCTTTAGCTTCTGTATTTCTGCAGTTTCATGAGAGGGCTATTGAGTCAATACTGTATCGTTCTGTGGAATGTTGGATAGATAAAAGATGATATCTCCATCACACTTTTAACAAGAAGACTTCCTCGTTACTTGGGCAAACGATGATGTCATGATATGGAATGTTATAATATTGAAGCATGGTATTCTAGATCCCAAATGTCATGCTGTATCTTTAAGTTTGTTATTTAGTTTGTCCATGTATACTGTCAATTCGCTGTACTACTTTCGTGATCTTGGAGATAGTTTTGGTAGTCATGGTATTTTTATTTACCTTGAAAGTGCTGTTTCCTTCAGTTATAATGTTGTAGCTTCCCTTTTTGATGCTACAACCCTTAAGAGGTGCTATGAGTGTCCTTAAAAATGTATGAAGTTCTCAACTCAGGTAAAGAAATGTTAGCAGGGAAGCCGATTAAAAACAGAATTTTTTGTAGGGATAAGAAAACAAAGATGATTGTCAAAACTTTGAGGGCGAAACTGGACAATACAAACTGAATTTCAGAAATTAGGTTTGGGTTGTGCAATTGAGCTCCATTACATCTGCTGAACCCTATGTTACATGGACTGGGTGTTTGATCCCAATGAATTGGGATTAAAGCTTGTTTACTTAAGTTGTACATGAGATGCAAGAGCCCTATTCGTTGGTTCCTAATGATTGTTCCATATGCTGTTTGTGATGTTATATGAATTCTAAGATTTCACGCTACATGGCCACACAGCGAAATATTTGCCATTTTAGTTTTAGAATACAGGCTCCATTTGCACTGATATTAATCCTGTGTTCTCTTGGTTCCAGACTTGGGTTTCCTCAGGACATTAGATTCCAGCATTAAGCACAACACTGCAGTTATTAAGAAACTTAAGCAGATTAATGAAGAACAGATGGAAAGTTTGATGGATGAGTTGCGAAGTGTCAACTTAAGCAAATTTGTCAGTGAAGCAGTGACAGCTATTTGTGATGCTAAGCTTAGATCTTCAGACATTCAAGCGGCAGTTCAGGTAGCTTTTGATGTTGGCTGTGTACTTTGAGCACTACTTCATATCATTTGTTTTGATAGTTTTTTGTTATCTTTTCTTTTCCTTTTGAGTCTTTTGGTTCCCCTTCTACTGAATTCATCTGTAAACTTATCCTGTTAGTTATTTCAATGAAGCAAGCATCTTAGGGCTTCTATGGGTAACTTCAGTTTCTGGAGCACTCCAATGAACTGGAAATTTATGTTTCAAATCCCATGGTCCAAAACATGGCACCCCTTCGCTCCTAAATAATGGATGGATTTAGCGATGTAAAACCATTCCCCGAAGTTTTCCAATAAAATTACAGGTAATCTACTAAAAAATTGGACGGTGGAGTTTTGGTAATACTGGTAAACGATCTACCGTTATCCTGCCAGAAATCATATTGCATGAACATTTTTGATATCTCTCTCTCTCTCCCCCTCTCCCCATATTTTCGTATCGCTTTAAAGAACAAGGGTTTAAAACTTCTAGACTGTCGTACGCATATTGTGTCTCAATTTAATGCTTACGATGTACTACATTATGTTTCATTCCTTGTACGGTTGTACCAGAATGATTCGTGTCTCAGGTAACATAACTTCAACTCTTCATAATTGACCTTTCCTTTTTTAGGTTCCACGCTAGTGCTTAGCACCTGTAGCTAAGCCAAGGCTTGGACTCTCATAATTGAATTGCTTTGTGGAATGAGTCCAGAAGTTTTATTCTGGCTACAGTCTAAAGGCACAATTATTTTTTTGGAAACACGTTAGAAATTTGACATCATCTACCCCCTTTGTGCCAATCTCTTTGTCATATTTAAGACCTTAACTTTTATGTAGATGACTACATTAGCCATTTCGCTTTACAGTTTATCATTGTCCCCAATTGTTGGTTCCTTTTGGGGATTCCAACTTTTGAAGGGAACATGATCATTGAACTTCCTTTATTTTGCTTCTCTCTTATTAACCTTGAGTATTAAAGGAACATCACTGCCATTTTATTAGTTTTGTTGATAATTTGAAAAGGGAAAAAGCAAGCTCCTCAACTTTTGTCACCGACTTTGAAAGAGTGATTATCTTTTTGGGACAACAAAAAGTGCAAGGGACTAACAATTGGGACGGATGGAGTATTCACTATAGAAACATCTTCCTCTTCACACTTCAGATACATGCACACCTCGAAAGTATGTTTTTGATAATCATAAGATCTTATGGATTGATATTTTAAGAGAACAACCATTATTGAAGATTTTAATTTAATGGAGGATTACACTTATGGAAAGAGAGGGAGCACAGCAAAGAGAGGGAGCACAGCTTTCGAGAGGAATCATATGTCATCCGGAATTTCCCTTCTCCTGCCGTTAACAGTTAACATCTGTTTCCAACATGTATCTATAGGTCGGATGTCTTTTACTTTTCGAACTGGTCAAGAGTAATTTTTTAGTAAAAAATGTGTTGTTTTTTCTTTGTATTTTCTGGTACAAACCATTGTTTTCTTTTGGTAAGTGTTACAAAGCATAGTTACTTGGAAAAATGATTGGGAAATGATATGGCTCCTCTCGGCCTCTCAATTGTTGATTCTTCACCCATTTTGCTACTTAGTATGTCAGTTCACTTGATATAGGGTTACGGTTCAGTCTTATTGAGACTCTTAGTAGTCCAGTTACCAAAGTTCACTTACGATTCATTGCAGGAATTTGGTTTTTGGTGTTGGTTTGTAGAGAATCAGAATTAGTTGATTATTAGTAGCCACACCCTCGAAATGTTTATTGTTGGCATGACCTGATCCATTACTTATGTTAGTATTTTGTTTGTTTTGCATCGTCTTTGACCTATCATGTATGATACTTGTTTGTTTGGGGAAACTAACTCAACCATTTTTCATTGTTGATTGCATTAACAAACAGACTTTTACTAGTACTGTGAATGTTTTTGTATTTCCCCTTATGCTATTACTTCATGCATTATCTTTTCTTTTCCCTTTTTGTTTCCATGGTAGATTTGTTCTTTGCTTCACCAAAGGTACACAGACTTTTCGGCAAGTTTGATTCAGGGCCTCTTGAAAGTTTTCTTTCCTGGAAAATCTGGGGATGACTTGGAGACAGACAGGAATTTAAGAGCCATGAAGAAGCGCAGCACTTTAAAACTCCTTTTGGAACTTTACTTTGTTGGTGTGGTTGAAGATTGCGGTATTTTCATCAACATCATTGAGGATCTTACTAGCGTAGAGCACTTAAAGGACCGAGACGTAACTCAGACGAACCTGTCTCTTCTTGCCAGTTTTGCGAGACAAGGGCAGACTTTCCTTGGAATTCCACTGTCTAGACATGAGATTCTTGAAGAGGTGGAATCTTTTATTCTTCCCTTTTTCAGTCTTCCTATGCTTAAGTGCATCTGCCTTCTATATTGCTGAACAAATACGGAGTTTATTTGCGTATATTGCTGAACAAATACGGAGTGTATTGCTGAACAAATACGGAGTGTGTTCTTCGTGAATCTTTATTTTCTTAGATGTATAGTATTTTGGATTATGTTAGATTGTTTTGAGGTACATTTTGTGTTCATGCTTCTTAGTTTCTACTGCTCTCAGATTATTGACGACACTTGGTTATTTCCAGTTTCTTGGTTATTTCCAGTTTGGGGTTAGCTTAACGGTATGTATTAAGGAACTCGACACCAACATCTTGTGTTAGGCATTGGATATACATTCTCGGGTCAGTTTTCTAGTAGTTTTAAGTGTTGGGGACATTGGTGTTCTGACTTGGTATCATAGCGGGATACCCAGGGATGGGTAGGGTATGTGAGAGGGATGTTGTACGATGAAATCCCATGTCGGGTTACGAAAGTAATGCGCTGCGTTTAAGTTCTTATCAAGACAAACTAAGACCGCATAACAAAGGGTTGCATAAGTCTTGGATGCACACTGTCCCCAGAAAACCACATTTATTGGGTAAGCATGGTTGTCTCCTGTGAGAGGCAAATGATACTCGTGTTTCCGTTCATGCCGCGTCGATGCCTTAGCATTGGGCCACCTTACGAGCTCTTAACTGTGCATAACACCCCAGCTTTACAGCTGATATTTCCTTTTGTTTTAATTCTGCTATGTTGGCATTTTTGTTTTTGTACACAGCATTTGTCAAAGGCTTGCGAAAGCCTTAGACGACGACTTATTTAATGCAAAACTGTGTGGCAGGATTTAATCGGCATATTGTTGGCATTTGACTGCGGATAGTTGTTCCTGTTATTTTTATAGGCAGTATTCTATGTCCTGACATACTATTGCAGTTTTATAAGGGCCTAAACATCACAGCGGATCAGAATACATTTTTCAGGAAGGCCTTGCATTCATATTATAATGCCGCAGCAGATCTACTTCTGTTAGAACATACTGTAAGACCTTTGAACCCTTTGTACGTTTTGATTTTTTTTTTTTTTTTTTTTTGGTAGGCATTGATCATTTCATTGACTTAATTTCCTTTTATCACTTGGATTTCACACTAGTTTGGGTGGAAAACTCAATCTTTTTCCCTGCATACTATTGTTTCCTTTTCCATACTAGTAAGCTAGTAACTGATGGAATTGTTTTTGTTCCCCAACTAATTGAAGTCACTTTGCCAAATGGAGCTCGAAAATGCGAAGATCCTGAGTGATGAAAATGCCTCTTTGTATGAAAAGCTGCGAAAATCTTATGATCGTCTGTACCGTAGTGTTTCAGTGTAAGTTGAGTTTTCTTTCTTCTGATTAACCCACATCAACTCTGGTTGCCATTGTTGTTTTTTTGGTATGATATTTTGCATTTCTTGTCCAAACATCTTCTTTAATAGTGTTCGTTCATCCCCTTGTGGACTTTGGGTTTGACATTCGAGAATGTCCTTGTTAAGTTAGGTGTATCTTGTCGTCGTATCCATAATTTATGACTCCATTGTGCTTCTTATCTTGTTTATTATTGAGAATTTTGAAACCGGAGATGTATTACATGGCTTCAATTTTGGTAAACCAATCATTCACCCTTTGTAATTAGATTAACGCCCAGTAGGTTTACGTGGTTTCCGCTTGTTTGTAAGCATGTCTGCTCTTCTACTCTCTCCGTAAGATTTCATGATTCCGCTAATAAATCTATGTTATTTGTAATATAGTTTAGCTGAAGCTCTTGACATCGAACCTCCAGTCATGCCGGGGGATGGCCGCACGACAAGGGTGACAACTGGGGACGGTGCATCATTTCCTGGTGGTGGAAAAGATTCTTCTATTCTTGAAGCATTATGGGATGATGAAGATACTAGATGTTTTTATGAATGCTTACCAGATCTCAGGTTTAGTTTTGTTGCGTTATTAGCGTCCATGGTGATTTCATGTTAAGCCATTATACATTTCTTTCCATTGGATAGTGTTCTAGAAGCTGGTTCCTTGAAGTGTAGTTCTCCGACTTGAAGGTCATTAAGAAACTGTGTCTGTTCCTCACAGAGCATTCGTTCCAGCGGTATTACTTGGTGAAGCAGAACCCAAGGTGAATGAGCATTCTCTGACGACACAAGAGCAAACAACTGTAAGGAACCTGTCCTGCTTCTTCTTTAGGGTTCTCTCTTTTAGTTGCACATGATTGCAGAAGAAGTTGCTGCTTTTGTGTAGAAAGAATGCTAATATTTTGACTTTCTTGTATGCTGTGACACATTTTTATGCCACTTTATTTTGGTATTTGCAAATTATTGTGTCTCATCTAGGTTTTATTTCTAATTACTTCTGGGATGGCAACCCATATTACTCATTTTAGTTCATATCTTTTTTTTTTTTTTTTTTTTTTTTTGCTTTCCTCTTTTTATTGATAGGTGATATACTTTTTATTAGAGGTCATTACTTGTGCCCACGGGCACCACCCTCATCCAGGAGAAAGAAGAAAAAAGAGAGGGAAAAGAGCCACAAGAGAGGAGAAGGGTAAAGCAACCCACAACTTCCTACCCCCATTCTAATGTAAGTACCAAACCTCTCAAGCCTTGACCTTGGCTTTCTGCACCAAGTTCACAAAAGCCTCTCTCTAACAATCTGTAATAGGAAACTGCACATATTCACTTGGATCCTAATTTTTTCCAAACAAACTCACTTGTTCATCTTCCTTGATAATTACCATGGTCAGTTTCCTCCTTTTCATCACCACTCACCAGATCAGATCCTTTGCATCTGGTCGAAAGCCTGGCTCCACTTTGCCTCAGTTTGCAGAATTTAGGAGATCCAAAGACTCCTCCCCCGCTTATTGACCTTCTAATCCTCGTCTGGTTTCCCTCTTCCACTTTCTGGTACTCCTGCCCCAATGCCCCTTGCGGCTTTGTGAGAGATGTCTCTCCTCCCTCTTGGATTATGCTTTGCAGATCTCCTCCCATTGTCAGCGATAAGAAACTAGGTTGGTGAACAAACTGGTCGGAATGCCTCGATCCGCCAACACTTCTTTTTTGGCCGAAAATGGGCTTCACTCTCCACCTCACTTTTCAGACCCTTTTGGGACTATTACAAGCACTCCCCTGGCCTCAACTTCATGTACTAGAAGGAGGTTCTTCAATAGTGGGGTGGATCCAGATCCTCTACTACCTCTTAATTTCATCCACACAATCATTATAAGCCCCTTCAAAGGAACCACCTTTCAGACCCCGGCCCTTTCCCCCGACTGAACCCACTTCCAGTCCAGGCCCATGGAAAATATGATCCTTTTTAAAATCTTATCTGTCTCGAAAGATTACCCATTTTTAAGCCACTGAAAATTCCCCCTCATCCAAGTTATGAAATTTCCATTTTTGAATACAGCCCAAAAGTTATGGTTGCCTAAAAGACTGAGACGAAACCTATAGTGAAATAATAGAGCTCTGTTTTTCCCCATGGAAGTGAGCAAAATACTGTGAAATAAATGAAGAAACAACAGCATCTAGCAAAACAAAAGTTGTGTTGATACGGGTTTTAAATTTATTTTACTAGTCTTGATACTTTTCGTTTCATAGTAACGTTTACTTTTTGATTTTATTGTAGTTTTCATTTACAAGTTAGTAAAGTTACTAACCCATCTTTCCTAAGAAATGGTGTTTGCCAATCGAATGTCAGGCTTTTATGCACTTATATAAGTTTTGGTAAATGTTTCTAAACATTTCATGTACTTTCAAATTCTCTGTCTTTTTTGGTTAAATGTTTCTGCAACGTTTCGGTTTCTATGCTTGCCGAAAGCAGACGTTGAAACTAAAATTTGATCCGCTCCTGTGTGTCCCTCTACCATCCTCGAGGCTTGACCCCCATTGTTTTCCACCAAGTGTTTGGATTATGTTCCCCTTGTTCAATAGTGCCTTGCATCCCTGCTGTCTGTCATAATGCACCAGCCTCGCGACGCACTGATTTATACATTTCACCGATCCAAGATGCTGCCTCCTTTGCTCCCTTTCAGTGCTCAATTATCTCTGCCTTCAGCCAAGAACCAGGTAGGTGGATCCCCCATTTGATTAGAATTTTATGGGTACTCTATCGATGACTTCATTTCCACCTCTTCAAAATTTCCGGTTACTCCTGAAGCGAAAAGACTTTCCTAGAACAAACCTCTGGAAAATTTCTTCTTTCTTACTGATGAAAAACTGAATCCTAGAACACGGGTTGTCATTGTTGTTAGTGTCATTTTGTCAACACCTAACCTTCCACGTCTCTGTTGACTTGAGATTAATGTTTAAGGCGCATCATGGTTTTTTTACGGTATTTGTGGTGGCATGATGTCTTAAATGTCATGCTTTTACCAGAACACTCAGGTAAATAACTAAAAGTTGACCTTAACCTTTTATAGAACACATGTCTGGCACCATAAGCATGAGTCATGGTTCTATGCTTTCTCTTAATCTTGATTGCTGAAAGCATCTGTTATCGACTTTCTCAATATGCTTGATCAAACTTGCCCTCACTGCTGCCTCTTATCCTTGAATTTTGATGTAGGACAAGATGCCACACATTTTAATTTATGGAAATGTTATTTTAGTAGAAAATTAATTTAGGATATTTTAATTTTCTGCCACTTGTTTTGGCATGTTTTTATTAGGTATTAGTCTTAATTTTCATAAGTAGGTTAAGCAAAATCTTTTATTTGTATTAGCCTTTTTATTTTATGTTTCTTAGTTTCCGTTATTGTTTTTCTTGGTTAGCAAGATTATTCTATTTCCTAGTTGAGTTAGGGTTTAGCCTATAAATAAGGATGTAGCCTATGGGCATATTTAGCTTTTATTCAATAACAATTTCTGAGTTAAATCTCCTTTTCTTGTGGATTCAAGAACTCTCGAGGATTCGAGACCTATCATCGTTTGGAATAGTACGCTAACTATTCTCTCGTGAATTCCGCTGCGTCAAGTGGTATCAGAGCAAGATCGTTTCTGGCTCGATGGCACCAAACAAAGTAGATGACACACCCTTTGACGTTGCTCAAAGGTTTGCTGATCCGAGGAAGATAGTGAAAGAACAACAGACAAGTATCATGATGGAAATCCGTGAATCACTGCGACTGCTGACTCTTCGCCTCGACTAAAGACCATGGAGGGTTGTAGAGAATCGCTCAGAGGGAGTTGCGCAGTGGGAGTTGCCCAACGCTGTCCTCTTAACCAGGTTCGGGAACGCGTGGTGGGATTTGCCCAACGCCAGCCCGGTACCCAGATTGTAGTTGGGAGACACCCAACTAACTGTGCTGATAGAGAGGAATCAGAACCCGATTTCAGGTCTTATGATAATTTGCCTATATTAAGTGGTTATGAGTATTTTGAAGATATTTTAGATTGGATTTTAGATATTGAAGATTTCTTTGAGTATGTGAGAATGTCGTCTGAAATAAGGTGGAAATATTTGCTAGCAAAACTTACGGGATGAGCGCTACGATGGTGGTTAGATATGCAAGATAAGAGATAACGATTGGGAAAACGTCGTATTCGCGCATGGTCAAGAATCAAAAGACTTATGATGGAGAGATTTTTGCCATGGAATTATGAGCAACTTTTGGAAGAAAATATAGGTTAAAGCAACAACATATAATTCACACATCTACCGATGTTGTTGAAGAAGCTTTTAAAGAGAAAGTTGATATGAGCAGTAGCGGCAAAGGGAACATTGTGATTGAAGTTAATGATAAGCAAATCGATATGGAGGTGGGTGAGAAGCATAAAATTGATATTGATGTTGGTGATCAAATTGTTGAGGGCCCAATTGATTTTTCAATGGAAGAAATTGATGTTGCTACCTTATTTGATAATTCTATGGTCAAGCCAACCCATCTCAATGAGCCAATCATTGATGTGTCAACCATTGCTACAATGAGGCAAGATAAAGAGGACCCACAATGTCAAGTTTCCCTTGTTGATTTTCTTGGAGTGCAACAGTATGATTGGATTTCCAATATTCATTTGATTGATCTTATCAATCACTTGAAGCATGCAGAGAAGATATCATTGCAAATATTATTTTCTGTGATGTTTTGGAAGGAAATAAAAGGGTTGAAGTATTCCAAGTATCTATTTATTTGGCATAGAAGATGGCAGATTCCTAACTAGAACTCGAGGTCGAGTTCTTTTGAAGAAAAGGAGACTGATGCAAGACAAGATGCCACACATTTTAATTTATGGAAACGTTATTTTAGTAGAAAATTAATTTAGGATATTTTAATTTTCTGCCACTTGTTTTGACATGTTTTTATTAGGTATTAGTCTTAATTTTCATAAGTAGGTTAAGCAGAATCTTTTATTTGTATTAGCCTTTTATTTTATGTTTCTTAGTTTCCGTTATTGTTTTTCTTGGTTAGCAAGATTATTCTATTTCCTAGTTGAGTTAGGGTTTAGCCTATAAATAAGGATGTAGCCTATGGGCATATTTAGCTTTTATTCAATAACGATTGTTGAGTTAAAATCTCCTTTTCTTGTGGATTCAAGAACTCTCGAGGATTCGAGACCTATCATCGTTTGGAATAGTACGCTTTAATAAAAGCTAAATATGCCCATAGGCTACATCCTTATTTATAGGCTAAACCCTAACTTAACTAGGAAATAGAATAATCTTGCTAAGGCATAGTTTTTCGTTTGATTTTAGCAAATGAGTTCAGCAAGTGCTAAAATCATGAAAAAAAATGAAGTGGTTCCATGTATCGTTTTTTGATTTTTTTTCGCACCAAATTAAAGTAACTTTAATAAAATAAAAAATAATACACGGAAAAACTTAATTTTTTTATTTGAAATAAAAGATTTTAGCTTAACTCATTTGAAAAATTAAGACTAAAATCAAATAAAAACTTAGCCTAACCAAGAAAAACAATAACGGCTAGAAAAATAAAATATCCTAAATTAATTTTAAGACTAATACCTAAAATAACATTTCCATAAATTAAAATGTAAAATATCATCAATTAATTTTCTACTAAAATAAAGTTTCCATAAATTAAAATGTGTGGCATCTTGTCCTGCATCAAATTTCCTTTACCTCCTAAACTGTTTTTGCTCTAGTACATCAGCTTTTAGAATTGACATTTCATGTTCAACTTGTTTATATCTCCCATTTCTTCCCATTTATCCTAGCTTCTCGTACTTAGATGGTTTTAACTTTGTTTTGTTCCAATATATCAATCAGTTTGCGCTATATTGGAGTCAATGTCACCCATGTGCAGCTAGCTTTTGTAACTTCAGTTGCATAAGATTCCACCCAAAGTTACTGCTGAATTTATGTTTGGAATCGTCTTTCTACATCTTGTTGCACATGTGCTGCTTCTGCAGTGCAATTCTTGACCCCCTTTATTGCTCCAACAGCATGTAGAATTGAAGTAATTTGTGTGTTTTTGAGTTATTAAATTTGGAACTTCTCAACTTATCATCTACTTTTGGCATATTAACTTGCATGTAATCCTTCAAACAAAGGATTTGGCATCTGAATCAGACCAAGGTCAGATGGCTACCCCAGATTTTGCAGAGGATTCTGTTACTTTACAGGAAGGAGAAAATGTGAAAGGTAAAGGTAACAATGAAAAAGATCAAGAGAAGACCAAAGATCCTGACAAAGAGAAAGGTAAAGTCAAACGTGCCAAAAGAAGAGAAAATGAAAAGCATAAAGTTAAAGCTCTTGAAGGAACGAATTTGCATGGTCTTCTGCAGAGGCTTCCATGTTGTGTCAGCCGTGACCAGATTGATCAGTTGACTGTAATGATCTATGCTTGCTGATTCTTTTGTGTTTATCATTGTTTTGGTGGTTCTATTTTGTATCTTATGAACCTTGTCGTTGAGGATCTTGTTGTCGCATTATGTTATTTTTCCAGGTTGAATTTTGTTTCATAAATTCGAAATCAAACCGGAAAAAGCTTGTGAGGGCATTGTTCAATGTCCCCAGGACATGTCTACATCTGTTGCCATACTACTCACGGATGGTTGCCACATTGTCAACTTATATGAAGGATGTCTCTTCCATGATCCTTCGGTCACTAGAGGAAGCGTTCAACTTATTGATAACTAAGAAGGTATGTTTTGTTGGTTCAATGCACTTGCTTGTAAATTCCATTAGATGCTTCAAATGGTTTCTTGTGTTTTATTTCCTCATCAAGCCACCATTGCTAAGCATTGACTTTTTTTTTGGTGAAAATGCATTTTTTTTTCTAGGATCAAGTGAAAATTGAAACAAAGATCAGGAATATTCGGTTCATTGGAGAACTTTGCAAGTTCAGAATTGCTCCAGCTGGCTTTGTTTTTAGTTGTTTAAAGGTATGATGGGAAGTAGTCAATTGATAGATGGCTGTGTAGTAATCTTACTCAAAAATCTCCTTGTAATTTTTTGGTTCTCTTGCCCCTTTCGTGTTTCCCGTTATCTTGTAATTTTAGATTCAGTTCGTCCCAACCCCAGCTATTTGGGTGCGTAATCCACTCGTGTTATATTTTTCTTGCATGCTTGAGTAACATAAAGTAGACACATTTATTGCTCCAGTTATCAACATGTACATGTTTTACCAAAGCATACTTGCTGTCTATTGAATTTTAAATGGAAAATGAATAGGGAGATCATGCTATTAGTGTGAGTTTGGAAAGAAATTATCCTTTTGATTTACACAGCTAATTAAGGTTGCTAATGTTGCTTACGCGGGCCACTTTTCTCTCTCTACCAGGCTTGTTTAGATGATTTTAGTCATCATAACATCGATGTTGCTTGCAATCTTCTTGAGACGTGTGGTCCTTTTCTTTACCGGTCTCCGGAAACTACTATACGGATGGCTAACATGTTGGAGATATTGATGCGCTTAAAAAACGTTAAAAATCTGGATCCTCATCAAAGAACAATTGTAGAAAACGCTTATTACTTGTGCAAACCACCAGAGCGATCTGCACAAGTCTCTAAAGTCCGTCCTCCATTACATCAGGTATCGCTAATGCTATAGTTCAATATTTGCTGTCTAATATGACAAGGCGCCTGTTAATACTGATCTCTTTTCTATGATGGACTTGTTAGTATATTAGAAAACTACTTTTCTCGGATCTCGAAAAGTCTTCCGCTGATCATGTGCTGCAACACTTCGTGGACTTCCGTGGAGTGAATGTGAGACCTATCTTCTAAAATGCTTTATGAAGGTTCACAAGGGAAAGTATGGTCAGATTCACTTAATTGCTGCACTTACTGCTGGCTTGAGTGACTACCATGATGAATTTGCAGTTGCTGTTGTTGACGAGGTTGGCTCTTTCTGTTAGATGTTAATGTTGATTATTTAATCCTTCTCTGTATAAAGTTGGCATTTTGTGTGCAGCTCTGTGAGTGCATGCACACCTGTATTCATTTTTCTTTCTATTTGAACTTCTGCTAAGGCTGCAACAGTCACTGGTTTTACTTGCAGGTCTTGGAAGAAATCAGGGTGGGGCTAGAATTGAATGGCTTTGGAATGCAGCAACGACGCATTGCACACCTGCGGTTCTTAGGGGAGCTATACAACTATGAACAATTAGATTCATCTGTCATTTTTGATACCCTCTATTTGGTTCTATTTTTTGGGCATGGGAAACCAGAGGTATGGAGTTTTTTTTTTAAAATATTAATTTATAGTGGTTTTTGGTATGTGTACTTTATGGTGTAATTGATTTGTAATAACTAGGCAATCAGATCTCTAAGGAAAGACAGTAAATTTTGTTAACTTCCTGCACCCACCTTGAAGGATTACATCCAACAAAATCGGGAGTGCCGAATTGTTATGCCTTGAGTGGTTGAGTTCGTTGTAATAGTAGTAAAATAGTTATAGATCAGTTGGAAAGTACTTATCCAATTAGTTAAGGACTCAAAGAAATGCGTTGAATAGAGAAGACTTGCATATCTGATATAATTTATGGAAAAAGAAATAAGTAAATGATGGCAGGTGTAAGTCACATAAAGGGGAAAATGTCACAACTTGTTAAGTGCATCAGAACTTATGTCTGTTTGTGGATAAATAAGTCTACTAAGATAGTTTAATTCAGTGATTTTCAGTAAGGAAAAATGTGACTGGGACTGCAAATGAGTCAAGTGGAGCTCGGGTCATGGAAAATCATTTCTGTTCAAAATCAGATTGAGTTTGGAACCTGCCCTTAAGAAATTTTCATTCGACTAATGCTTGAGGAGATTGACTTTCAGTTGACAACTTTATTGTGGAACAAGTTGAGCTCGAACCCAAGGCAAACCATTATATCCCCTGAATTGCTCCTTCAAAACAATTTATCATCACAACAACTGTTTCTGGAACCCCGGATCTCTCTAAGAGAAAAACAGTGAGGGTTTTTTTACACTTTGACCCTAAGAAACACGGACACGTCTATAGGCCTCATGTATCCATGTCCGACATGTGTCGATCACGGACACGGCACTCTCCGGGCACATGTAGGACATGTTTAATATGTCTAATTTTTTTCTTGTATTTCTTTTATTCAAACACATGGTAGATGCTCTAGGACAAGTTGGCAAAACTCTTAAAACGTGCTAAGGACAGATAAAAGGTTAAAATCAAATTTTTAAAACTCAGCCATAGGTGAAAATTTCCACTGATGTATAGTTCATGTATACTTATATGCAGACTGCTAATTTATCTTTGTTGTATTGTTCTTAAATTAGATAGAAATAAAGATGTCGTCACTTAGATGAATTCATCACATACTCTATAGTACAAATAAATTTTATATTCGACGTATCCCCGCCATGTCCGTGTCCTAATTTTTTAAGAAATAATGTCCGTGTGTCCGTATTGTGTCGTGTCTGTGTCCCGTATCCGTGTCCGTACTTCTTAGCTTTGACCTGATCCAGTGCCTTCCAAAATCTGACCCAATAGGTCAATAACTTAACCCAGGCCTGATCCACTAGCCTTAGCCCAGTTCTTTCAGTTTTAAACCCAACCAAATTAGTCCAACCCATCAAACAGGTTCACTCAACTCACAGCCCAGTTACCCCTATACTCGAACAAGCCTGAACTCAAAGTCCACTTTGTATACACACCCAAACCGAGTTTCACCCAAACAACCAATTTTCAAGTTTCAGCACAAAGCCGAACCATCCATCCACCAGCCAGAGTTAAACACCTTCCAGCCATGCCAGTTTTCGATGAGATCTATTGCTTGTAGTTGGTAGCTTCGACACACAATTGGAATTTGGGACTCTTTGGACTTTGAAAATGTAAACATCTTCGGTTCAAAAATTGGGTTTTATCCATTGTCGCTAAGACCATGAGATCATCATTCTATAAGCATACTGTGATCCAGCAAGGGAATCATCATTCTGATAGGGACTCTACATTCTTTTAGTATTTTCGTTCACGGCCGAATATGCTTTGTCCTCACTTAATTGCTGATTCGGTTATGCCAAGAATATGAGGAGGGGACACATTGGTTTTCTCAAATATTTAGTGAAACTAGAACTTAAAATGCTAAAATGTGGTCTCATTCAATTGTTGTTCCTAACCAAGTTACTGATAATTTTCCACCATTTACCTACTGTGAGACTTTTTGCATTATTGTCATTCATGAGGGGTTCTTTATCAGTGTGATTTCTTTGTCCGACATTAGAAGAGGAAATCTTGCTATGGAACCACATCCACAAGTGGACAAGGTAACTTGCTAAAATAATTCCACTTTTTTAGTCTCATAGATAACAAGTGGAAGTCTATCTTGGTCAAGTGTTCAAAAGCCTAAAGAAAATGATAAAGTGGCACAACCCAAATTCCTCCTCTTATGCGGCATTAAGCAAACCCACCAGTTTTTCCACCAAGTCTGCCAGAGAAAGGCATAATTAAGAGCAGTCAAAATTAGGGTTTAATTTTATAAGATTTCCTTATTGCCCATCAGAACAAGTAGTTTACCTCCAAGTGGCCACTAACATGTCTAACGATATCTTTGCTTGTTCTTCAAAGATGCCAATTGTCCCATTTGTCCCTACGTTCCCAAGGGAACAATCATCAACATTAGCAGACTCTTTCTTGTGGTTGTTTCTAGAATATCAATTTACTTTCGAATTCTGGTGTATTTAATTGATGATGTTGAGTATTTCATTGAAGGAGGGCCTCAAATTCGGCTAGGATTTGATTACTAAACATCAATTGAATCTTGTTTCTCTATTTAAAGAGGTGCTGATTTACTTTACCAGAGAACCCTGCACCCCTCCATGCATTACATACTTAAATGACCAGTGTGACACCAAGAAGGAGCAAGCATTTATCCCTGCGATGATAATTCCATCAGCCACTATTTTTCTCATGGTCGTGGATATTTCTCCAAATAATGTGGATGCATATGTAGTATTAAGTATGTATTCCTGTATTATTGTTCACTAGATTTTTCTCATGTTGCTGTTTAAGTATGGAGTGAGATCACGTTATAAAGGTGCACTAGGTAGTAGGAATGTCTTACAAAATTAAATACTCCCTCCGTCCTATGAAGTTAGTCCCTTACGAAACTACGTGCAATTATCAAACCAAAAAATAACGTATTTAGCAAAATAATTTTTGAATTTTTTTTGCAGCGTATAAAAGTTTTCAATGAGATCTACCAAACAAGATCCATATTGCCAAAAAGAATTATTTTTATAATTACATTATTTTTTAGTTTGAAACTTGCATGTAATTTCGTAGGGACTAACTTTATGGGACGGAGGGAGTATAATTTTTCGAAGCATTTTTCTGGGAATTCAGACATCTTTTAGTTTCCGTATGAGTTGGTTTTGTTTCTATTCAACTAATTTGGTGTTTCCCAAGGCCTAAAGACGTACCACTATTTGGCTTTTCATGTTATAAGCAAGATGTGTTGGACCCACTAGAAGATTGTTTCCGCATCAGGATGGTTATTACACTTCTCCAAACATGTGGACACTATTTTGATCGAGGCTCGTCAAAGAGAAGACTTGATGAATTCTTACTTCATTTCCAGAGTTACATTCTTTGTAAAGGTGCAATACCACTGGATATTGAATTCGACTTACAGGTCAGTTGTTGATATATTTTTCTCCAACTTATGTACAGCATAATATTTTAGGCCTTGGAGCTAGTTGCTGTAAACAAAAACTGCTTTGAGGATTGAAATCCTTGGGGAAACTTTTTTGAAGGAATTAGAGAGAACCAGTAAGATAATGTTGCGGAAATTGTACTAAGAAAATTAACATTCGAGAAGCTGTTGGGTAGTTCAAAAGATTTTACTGGAACTTTTTCACCTTCGATTCATTTGTTTACTTTTTCACCTTTGATTCATTTGTTTTGTTTTTGATGCTCCCTGTCTAAATCAACTTACAGAAGTTTTTCGTAATCATATAGCAGCTTTGTGTCTCTTGACCCCACAAGTTCTATACCAACATTAAAATCCTTGGTTGTGCAAGTCCAACTGTTGATGAGGATGGATTACACGCTGTCCCTAAGCTTTGTACCTCTTCCCATTTTGTAATTTGGCTACTAAGTAAATTTTCTCAGTTTCATCAGAAGTGTTTAATAGTTGTCAATGTCCCAATTCTAAGCTACCACATATTTTATGGACAGAAATCGACACCTTGGCACCACTTACACAATCAGAGGAGTTGGAAGCCAGCACCCGCCTTTTTTCTTTTTGTAATCATATCCCGTGGCAAACCGTGTTCCTTGGTAAGGTTGGGCCGGTAGGATGAAATAGGCCTATGTGCAGCAAGGCCACCTCAAGGCTCAAGGTCTCTCCCCTGGACCTTTTTCTTTTTGAAAATCCTCTCCCAGTAGGAAGTTGTCTTGATATGTGAGGACTACCATGTTTTCTATCATAAAGTTTTGGGAATTTGATGATCTTACAGACAGAACGAGCTAACCAAGATATAAAGTAATATAGTTTGTAGATGGCTCAATTTCAACTAGGGCGGCCAATTCCAAGTTTGAGGCATAAATTCCTAGCTATTAAACGCAACATAGTTGTGTACTATGGCACGAGCTGTTAAACATCACTTTGCGATATAATACAGGTTATCTCCGATGTGCAGTAGCTTGAAGGCACTCTGCTGATATCTTTGTGGAGGTTTTATGCAAATGTTTAGTTCGTCTGTGTTTATGAACTGATTTTTTGAATCAGTCAGTCCCTTTTCCAAATTGTATGACCCATCAAGTTGAATCATTTTTGCAGGACTTATTTGCAGATTTACGCCGAAACATGATCCGATATTCATCAATTGAAGAAGTTAATGAAGCTTTAATCGAATTTGAGGAGCATGAGCGGATTGTATCCATTGAGGAGGCCAACTGTGAGAAGCACTCGGACATGGGAAAACCTCCATTCGGGAATACTTCTTGCACCATCTCTGCTGATGGGCATAACCTTCCAAATGGTGTAGAGGAAAATGGAGGGGTGCATAGTGACAGTGATTCAGGAAGTGGAACAATTGACCCAGATGGGCGTGGTGATGAAGAAGGATTGCGTGGAGAGAATCATGATGATGCGTGCTACAGTGGGAATTATGGTGCTGGGGGTGCTCTTGCTGCTGATGAAGATGATGAAGTTCGAGTGAGGCAGAAGAAGGTGACAGAGGTGGATCCTGAGGAGGAAGCTGAGTTTGACAGAGAACTTAGGGCTCTGACGCTGGTATGTGTGCAGGGACTTTTAATCATAGTACTTTTTAATGGGTTGGTCCCAAAAAAAGTTGTTTTTATTCTACACCATTTTGAAGGAAAATTCAAACTGGGCTATATCCAGTGATGCAAGCAGAGAGACATATGAGATATTATTACCTTTATCTCAATTGTCCTCAACAAACCTTTAGGGTCCATTTCAATATATGTCGAACTGAACTGAAGTGATTTATGGTTCGATTCAATATAAATCTAAAGCGTTTTAGGCTGTTTAGCTGTAGTTGGTTTGTGAAACTAGAGTGGAAGATGGATTATAGGTAAGAGAAATTTGTTATATTGCTGTTCTTGTATAAATAGAATCACGTTATGAAGTATATCAAATCAGTCCTGTCACATATTTATTTCACATCCAGGATGATAAAGCTCTCAAACTTACAGTTGTGAAGAACATGTGGACCATCAAATCTATATTTGTGCTAATAATGTCAATCTCCTTGATTTGAAATCCTTATCTATTCAAATGGAGCCTTTTGTCTTTAGCTGGAAGTGGGAACATAACATGATAGCTATGTATGCCAATTTGGTGTTTTTTTTTTGTTGAAGGTGTGTTTCTTTTGAAGTTACTATAACCAGATTGAGGGCTTTCTGTCAAAAGTTAATGCTCATTTTGAAAGTGTGAATGTAGGAGAGCTTAGATTCACGGAAGCTAGAACCGCGCTCCTGGCTGTCATTGAACATGGCAATACCTATCAACGTGGTTGAAGGCCCCACCCAAGACCACCATGGAAGAAGAGGGTTCGAAGAAGAAAGCAGTGATCAGACATTGGATGAAGAGGCCGGAGGAAGAAGAAGAGGCAGGGAGGAGGTTAGTGTTAAAGTCCTTGTCAAGCGTGGGAACAAGCAACAAGCGAAACAGATATACCTTCCGCTGGATTGCTCCCTTGTGCGAAGCACGAAAGAGAGAGAAGCCGCTGAGGTAGAAGAGAGACAAGACATCAAGAGGCTAGTCTTGGAATATAATGAGAGGGAAGAGGAGAGTTATGGTTTTGGAACCCAACCAACAAGTTGGACGCAAAGTGAGGTTTCCAATGGAGCCGGGAAGAGGATTGCTGGATCGCGTCATCGCCATCAGTATTTTGCAGGTACTGGGTTCTATTATAGAAGAAGAAAGTGAATTGTTTTTCGTAAATACAAAGCTAGTAAATACAAAGCTAGAGATCGAGAGACTGATTCGGCTCAGATTGATGTAAATACAACTAATTCTCCCAACGATCTGTTGGAGTGTATATCCCCTCTGCCGGGGATGGATTTCTCACCCACGGCGAGAATGAATGCCTCTTGGATTTCTCACCCACTGCGAGAATGAATGCCTCTTTCTAGCTTTCTCCTCAGAAGCATTGGCAAAGGTCTGAACCCTAATTTTACGTGTTGCTCCATCAAGGTACACAATTTTGGGGAGTCAGTTGTAGGAGGGTTATTTCATACAGTATTAGCTGTTAAAAAAAGGGGGCTTATTTCATACTAATAGGTGGTGATGAGTTTGGCGTATGTTTGTGTTTTGGGTTGTGGCTTGTGGCTAACTTGAACTTTTTCAACCTTTGATTGCCAATGTATATTTTGTCAATATATCTGAGTAAACAGTTGGATGTGAATATTGTGATTTGGAGTCTCTTTGAAACTCTCACTCTGCTATAGGTGGTTTCTACCGGAGGGTAATTTGTATCACTCTTTTTTGCCATAATGGGTCCATGTAGTGCCCCACAACACTACAGCCATGTAGTGCCCTCAACAGTGGGCCCCCTGAAATTTTCATTTGGAGTATAAATCGTTCACTTTTTTCAAGAACGCTGAGCACATCATGGGTATAAAAAAATTAAAATCATTGGAGATTTGTAGACACAATTAAGACAAATTTGTCTTACAGTATATTGACTATCCATTTTCGTAAAATAAATGATATTCTACCATATGGCTACTAATATTTAATTAATTTGAATTTTTGCATGAATGACCTACTCAATATTTTCGACAAACCTGAATGGTTTTGATCTCAAATATAGATTATATAGGACCCACAACTGAGGACACTATGTGGACCCAAACTCCGAAAGAGACAGGACAATATCTTTGTTTCCTACATAATCATCAACATGGAGTTTTAGTTAATGTGTTAGATGCTTAATAACAACAATCATTTTTAACCGAATGTCCAAGCCAACTTGGGACAATATCTTTGTTTCCTCCATAACCATCAACATGGAGTTTTAGTTAACGTGTTAGAAGCTAACTAGCAACAATTATTTTTAACCAAATGTCCGGGCCAACTTGGGACAATATCTTTGTTTCCTCCATAACCATCAACATGGAGTTTTAGTTAGCATGTTAGATGCTCACCAACAATCATTTTTAACCGAATGTCTGGGTCAACTTGTGTAAACCTCAAAAATTGTTATTTTGAGTTTACATTTGCTAGATTAATCCCAAGCATTATCTCATAAAATTTTCTCTTTTGAATCCAACTTATTCAACACTATCTCGCATTATCGTCTTTTAGTTTCATTTCTCTGATGGGCTAGTTTTCGAAGCGTCATCGAAAACTTCCTGAGAAATTTGTTGGCATATATTCGTGTTTAACACTTCTAATCCATTATTCCCTCCGTCCCTTTTTCATGGTCCATTGTTTCATTTTGAGCTTTCAAATTAACAAGTATTCATAATTTTGAAAAGTTTAGTGGCTAAAAATAGGTACATTTCTCTTTTTGTTTTTCTAAGTAAATTTTATTTTGAAAAGTAAATGGGTGAAAGTGCAATGATGATTAATGTCTTTAAAAAGTAGGATTGCTAAGTTGGACATTTGAAAAGCGACGGAGAGTCTATGAAAACAAACGAACCAATGATTGTGGGCAGCGTTGCTTTGGTTTGCTGGTCTTAAAACCAACCGTGATGGCCGATTTCAACAACAGCAGCTCCTTGGTGTATAAGAAATCTGGTTGCTTTCCATCTCAATGTCAAATCTGTAAGAAAGATTGGCCATATAGCAGCCAACTCTGACTTTCGTTTGAAGATTGCGAATCTTTGTCCAACAAGTTTGCAGGTTTACACTGAGGGCCGGTTCGGAGATTTTCGAAGCCCTAAGTGTGCTTTAACAATGGGGCTTCTTTAAACTTTTGTATGTATAAAGAAATGCCTTGTGGTGTAGTGGTGCTTCGTGATGAATTGCACTTCTTACCCTGGGTCCTGTGTTCCAATCTCGGCATCGTAAGTAGAAGGGTTTTTTTTTTTTTTTTTTTTTGTACATTTTCGAAATATATTGGTATAAAAAATGTAGATGAGAAGAATCAAACACAAGACCAAGACCTGATGGATAAAACTTGAAGATTTTACCACTGAACTGCAATAACCTTATTTGAAAAACTATTGACATACCTAATATTTAATAAGGATTATTACCTCTAGGTCTAGAAAAGAGATGTCTAATTACCACTAAGGTAAGTCATTTTTTTTAATTACCACTAAGGTAAGTCACTATTTTTTGGAGTTTATGCTTAGGGTGCACTTTCCTATTATAGGGTTTTAGTGGTTTAGACACTTTCATAGAGTACCCTAGTATTTTACGCACTTTCATAGGGTACCCTAGTCGTAGGGTACCCTAGTCATAAGGGGGTACCCTAAAGTTTAGGTTTGGGGTGCACTTTCCTATTATAGGGTTTTAGTGGTTTAAGCTTTGTTCGGATATGTACACAGGAGCAATTTTTTGTTCCCAAAAAGGCATTTCCGATCGGATACAATTTGTAGTAGGACTTACGTGGGTCCCATTTCTAACTATGTCTCTCTTTTCTTCTTTTCTGTCAGAAATACTGTGATGCCCAATGCATTTTGAGTTTCAAGTGTCGGGCCCACTGGCCAGTTTTGCAGAGAGAGAGAGAGAGAGCAATGCCTTGCAGTAATTGGGTTTTGGTGTGGGGGCCCACTTGCCCACTTTTGCTGGTCAAAAGTACAAGGATGACCACCGAGGTGGTTGCCGGGATGGCCGGGGTGTGTGGCACAAGTGTGTCCACTTAGCTCCACGTCTGAAGTTCAAGTCCTGCGTGCCCCAACTACACCCTTTGGGTGGACAGTTGGTGCAGGACATAGCTCTCCTTGTGCCGTGGAGGGCCCTCTGCCATCCTGTTCACACGGTGGTGCCTGTGGTGACGGCTCACTTACCATGACAAGACGGTACGGCCGAACCTGACATTCTACCGGGCGGGGCGTGTCGGGAGCACGCCTGGTCGCTGAGCCGAACGCTTCTGGCCACCCTCCCACCCTTTTTGCTGATCAAAAAAAAAAAAAAAGTACAGGGATGGCGAGAGGAAGGGCTGGGGTGGGTGGGCCAGAGAGAAAAGTACTTTTTGAAAGTGTTTCAAGGCCTTGTTTTGGAAAAGGATTTAAGAGCTAATCCGAACACAGCTTGCAAAGACTTTTACAGCAGATCCTGTAGATTTTTTAGACTTTTAAGACTTTCACTTAGATTTTGCTTTTCACAGGCACTTGCGCTTTAGGTTTAGGGTGCACTTTCCAATTATAGGGTTTTAATGGCTTAGACACTTTCATAGTCACTAGGGTTTTAGACATTTTCAAAGACCTTTTTTTAGGCATTTTCATAGGGTACCCTAGGATTTAGGTTTAGGCACTTTTATACGGTTTGGGAGTTTTAAAATTTAAAAATTTTAATGTAAGAGAGAGAGAGAGAGAGAGTGTCGGATAATCACTTCCGAGCGAGGGACCTAGACAACTAGACTTATGGGTATTTGTTGGAAATGTAGCTGACTTGCTGGGAATTATGCTTTGAAAGCTGGACCTGCAGGGAATTGGCCCTATTTAATATACTATTCTACAATTTGGGGACCCTGTTATATAGTGCCAAAAACGGATGCTTGTCAATTTTGGATGTTTCCTACCAGCCAAACATGTGTTATTGTTATTTGTGGGATCAAAGATACCAAGGATGTTCGAAAGGATAAACCGTTGGAAAGGAGTGGTACTTATTCAGTGCCCTTGTGTAGGTGGTGCCCCAAGCCCTATTTACATCACATGTGATGGGTTTATGCATTTTGTCTTGAGTCATATCACAATATGTGTTGAAAACACATTTGAAGTACCGCCATATGGTGCTAAGGACACTAAATAATTTTCAATGGGAAGGTAGGGCATAGGAGAGGTTATTGAGACTTAGTTTTCACCTTGGGATTTTGGATGGTATTTTTTCACAAGTTATTTTCCTCGTCTACATTAATAAAATACTATTTAACAGAAACAATACATACTTTTGACTTAAGTGAAAACACTGTATATTTGATGAAAACTCACCCAGAGTGCTAGGGTGGTGCTCTTGGGGCCTTTTCACACAGTGCATTTGTGTGGAAACTGTCAATGGTGGCAGAGCTATATAGGGGCTGAGGCTGGGCCTCCAATTTCTTAATTTAAAGTATATTTTGCATTTTTAATGAAAACTCACCCAGAGTGCTTAGGCGGTGCTCTAGAGGCCTTTTCACACTGTACATTTGTGTGGAAACTGCAAGTGGCGTTGCTATATAGGGGTTGGTGACAATCTCCAATTTTCTATTTTGAAGTTTATTTTGCATATTTAGGATCGACATTCATTAAAAAAATATAAAATTTTGAAATAATTAAAAACTAAGAATAACTTTCATTTCCAGAACACTAAAAGAAAGTGATTTTTTTTGAACAACCTAAATTAAAATGAATGATACCATGCGATTATGACATTGCATTTGTCGAATGATATAATAACAATAGTAATCGTGACTGATTTTCAATTTATCAAAACCGTCCTATAAAAACTTGAATGACTGGATTCAATTTTGAAAAAATCAACGAACGAAGATTTGTTTCATAATTCGGCCCTTTTCGACTTTGATTCTTGGCTCTGCCATTAAAAATCGCATATTTAGTAGTGGAGCCTACACAAATGTGTGGTGGAAAGACCATTGCTTTCTAGGGAAGGTAGAGCCAAAGAAAACATGGAAAAGTGGGGAGAAATGTTTGTTGCTCTTTGAGCAGCGCTCCAAGGACTTCTCAAACTATACATTTGTTTGGAACTCACCCAAAATGTGTATATTCCACACAAGTGTGTGGCTGGGAGGTCCCGAGAGGACCCGGGGTGCATGTTGTCCATGCATGTTATCCCCACCTGAGCCGTTCGTGTTCTGTAATCAACGGCCCAGATTAGTTCAGTAATGAACGGCCCAGATCTGTTTGAGATCGTCGAGCACGGATGGCTCGGATGAGACAACATGTATGCTGTCTCCAGGGACAACAAAATCCCCCAATTTGTCCCGAGAGCACCAAATAATCTCTCGAAAGTGGAGGAGAAGACTTTATAAACGAATGGAGAGGAAGCAGCCCCGTCTAGTGTCGGATTAACCCCAAGTTTGGAATTTAAACCTCGTACCCACCATATCACTCCCATAAATGCACATTTATTATTTACCCATCTTTATAAAATCCCATAGATTCCTTATCTTCTTTTGGTGAAATTATTGTAGTGTTAGACCACTCCGCAATCACAACTTTGGGGTGGGGTTCTTGACTAAGTATAGTAGTAATAAATATGTGATTCTGGAATAGTGATTCGGAATAAATAATTACTCCTCCATCCCTTTTTAAATGCTTTTAAATGTTTCTTATTGTTAAACGCCATCATTACACCTTTCACATGGCGGTCTCCACTTTACACTATTCACATCAACTTTTAATAATTATTACTTTTTTACATGAAATATAGGCATTTCGTGAACTACATGTTTTGAAAGAGAAAAAAAAAAAAAAACAATTATGGTAAACTACACTTTGTTAACCTTTGGATTAAAAAAAAAACAATTATGGAAAAGTTAACTTTGGACAAAAAAAGGGAAAAGCTACACTACATACTCCTTATTTGGGTGTATATGATACACGCCCTTATAAAAGTTGCATATCAATTACAGTTTATTAATAAAAGTTACGATTATTTATAGAGGGTGGACCCATAGTGATGTGACATTTATGAAGATAAGATATTTGGTTTAGAAGATTTTGGTAATAAAGGGCTTGATTTACTTTGTAATTGAAATAGGAGAATAAGGATAAATTAGGGGGTTTTGAGTGGTTTGAGGTATCCGAGAGGGTCATCCAAGGGTACTAATTAGTTACAGGGGTGAAACTGTTACTAATTAGTGAGGGGAGAGGGTTCTTGAGGGGATAAATTATGAAGGGTGAAAACTCATCCACCCCTCCCAAAACTTCCCAAACCAAGGATGAGGAGTGTGCCGGAATTGGTCGTTCAGGCCCAAAAATAATACCCTCCCTCATCGTCCATCCAAACAAGCCGCATGGGGAAAGACCAGTTGGGATCCGTTCAAAAAAGAAGAATCACCATTTGGGTGTGTCAAATTAACTGCATAGAAAGGTTTTCATGAAAATTAATCATCGTTATACAACTTAATTTATTATGGATAATGTACTTCCACTTATCATAGTTGAATTTCTTAGGCCTTGTTCTCCTATAGATTTTAGGTGCATTTTATGAAAATCTCATAAAATGTAGTGGTTTTCCTATAGATTTTAGGAGAATTTTATGAAAATCTCATAAAATCACTTTTACATTTTATGTGTTGAGATTGGAGTGTCATAAAATGTGAGATTTTATGTCCCAAACATCTGTTGAAGAACACACCCTTACATTCAAACCACCTGAAGTCAATACTATAGTGGTTACTTTATGAGATAGTGATATTGCGATGTAATTGTGGTATTTGTACGTCCACGAATCATAGTTGACTTTCTTCACTAAAAATAATTGAGCAAGTACCAAAGGAACCAAATCATTTTTTCACTTATTGGGGTAATGCATGTGAACTAGTGTTCAATTCAATGATGGTTTGTTGTAGCTAGGTGTGATGCACTTCTAGTAGTTGCAAAAAATTATTGGGTATTTCTGGAGCATGGTCACGTAGCGCTCTGCACTCCTAATTTTTATACTAATATGTAACGATTAGATGTATGAATATTACATAATTGTCGTCAGCCATTTTATGGCTCCTTGCCGATCTGACTTTGATAATCCGTTTCATTCATATTGTAGATCTCGTCGAAACGCGTTAACAGTTGTATAAATCATGGTAGTTGGAAACTGAATGATATGTAATCCAAGCACAAAATCAACTCAAAATTACTAAATAATATGTAATCCAAGCCCAAAATCAAATCAAAATCGGGTTCTAAACACACTAGATAAAAAGAAGAAGAAGAAGGAAATCCCGTTTCGATTTGTTTTTGTGCTTGATCGCATATTAATCAGTATCTAGTTAACATGATTTCATACAAAACAGTGGCGTAGCAAGAAAATCACACCATTGAGGGCACAATTAATCCATAAACGCTAGTACTTTTGTAGTGTAAATCTAACATGCCTTGATTATCATTTGAAATGAGCCTCTCTTGACTTACATTTTGTCAACAAATGTGCCTCATAGCCTATTTGGGTGTACCCTTTGAATTCCAAGGGGAGGCCTGCAATTCAGTTAGCCTATTATGGTAATATAGTAAATACGAATCCGTATAACATGTAATAGTTTCGAGACAAAAATTTAATGAATTGAAGTTTGTTTGCGAGTGATTAGTTATTCGATGGTTCTCGGGTATCGCCACGTGGTGCCCTAAAATTCTTCTCCATCACTTTTTTTTTTCCCTCGGCATTCATCATCACATATTTCTATGTCACTTGTGTTTTTGTTTTTTAATATCCCTGTCAGTTTTGTTCCAATCGCCTTTCTTCTTCTCTTGATGCCTATTCTGGATCTATCCAGATTTGGACGGCCCAGATAAGGCCATTGTAGATATTTCCTTTTGGGTTGATTGTGATGGGTTTTGTCTAATGGGTGACCACTTGTCTCCATTAAGCTTTTTCTGTCATCATTATCTTTTGTTGTGCGGAGCCGCACTATATGGTTATAATGCGGCATTCGAGCCATTGATCGCATAACTAATGGTTCTGATTTCATCTCGGAACTTACTCGAACCGAGTCGTCCATTGCCGAAATGAAATCCGAGCCGTTGTTAAATCAACGACTCAATGCTACACTAAAGGGTTGTATTGCGGCTCCCCACTACAAGATCCACAGATCCTTAAAGCCTATTCCCCTCCACAAAAATTGGTAGTTGGCCTACACATGTAATTTTACTATAATGACCTTCATTAGAATTTGACACCATCCATGATAGATACCCAAAAAATTGATTTATAACGATAGATAGTCATACACGAACCAATGTCATGCTTGTATTCTTTTAGCTCTTTTTCTTCTTCTTCTTCTTCTGTCAGATAACACAACAAATAATTTCTGAACAAATGCCTATCATTCATACTTGTTGCAGTCTTAAAGCAAAGATTTTATAGTAATAACTACGTTATTAGAGCATGTATATGTGTCTTATCATTCATTTTAAATAGCATATTAACCAATAACCATCTAATTTTTTATGACAGATAAATTTCAATTTATAAGTTGTTACTTTATTCAAACAATGATATTCCTTATGAACCATCAAATCGATGGGCTCTACAAATGAAAGATCGATTCCGAATAAATTACTCTATCAGTGTCACGTACATTAGCTCGCTACACCACTTGGCACCATATTTATATGGTCGAAGGGACCTAATTAATCAAATGCATGTTCCTCGATCTCCGGAAATATATCAGTCGGATGTTTCCTTTAATGTCTAGACAGGAATGAATACCATCTCCTTTCTTTCAACAAAGTGGCAATAAATTTCAACAAATTATAATTGATGGGTGATAAATTTCCATTATCATTGTGAATCTAAAACCAGTAAATCAACTTCTTGTCCGGAGTTTAGTCAACTTCTCATCTGGAGTTTGTTCAGTACTCATAGTCTATGTTTCTCGTAACTTTTTTGTCTTTACGATGTAGAAAAAAATAAGGTAGTTTCTCTTATTCACTACAACAAAAAAACACCAATGGCGACACGACAAGGCACAATGTTGCTAGAAGATTAATTAGCAACGACGACTTCGTAGCCATGTCACTGAACAAATTTTCGGCGACAGGACACCATTGTTGTCACGGAAAGTATACCCTACGGCGACACAACAAGCCACAATGTCGCTGAAAGATTAATTAACAATGGCGACTTTGTAGCCACGTCACGGAAACAAATTTTTAGCGACAAGCCTTTTGTTGCAAACACGCACCAAAAAGTTGGGAATATAGGAGGGAAAACGATAATTAGTTGGCGCCTATTCCAATTGGTCATAAAATTTTCTAATCGTATCATCTTTGCAAAATTTTACATGTTTAGGATAATTGAAACAACAAGCTTGAAATATTCGGTCCAGAGGATCAGCAGCGGCAGCTGAGAAATGGAGAGGGACGTAGGGGAGGCACGGGGATAAGGCGACCAACTCGGTGGAGCAACCGATGGGGGCAGAGAGGGGGAGGCAACGGTGGATAGTGTGGAAGTGAGGAAGAGGAGTGACTAGAGAGAAAGAGAGAGGGGAAGAGTCAGTAGGGTATTCTCGGTATAATGCTTTTTTCAGATATGGCTGGAGCTGGAGGAATATTGTTAGAAAAAGCTTTAAAAATCTCTTTAAAATAATTTATTGTGTCTAATTATATTTGATTAATAAAAGGGTGGTTATTGGATATAAATATTGTAACTCCCACACATATAATCATGGGATTTTATGCCCAATATTAGATGGTATTTATAGGGTTTTATATTATATAATTATTAGAGTATTAACTCTTTACCTATATATATGGGTGTTGGAAACCACAAGGAAGATAGAGTTTTTCACTTCACAAAATTATGAAGTATTGCTTGTGTGTTATTTTACAAGCTAAGTGAGATATAGTTTTGAGCATACGGGCGATTCTTGATTCGTGTGGAAAGCTTTAGCTGCACACAAAGCTTCCGTGGATGATCGTTGTATCTTGGGAGTGGAATGTCACACAACTCGGTGCAAGCGAGGACATATCTTCTCTTAGGAGAGCGTTTAACGCGTGCCTCGATCACAATAAGTTTTCCTAATCTCTCTTATTTCATATTTGTAGTATAGTTATATTATTTGTTTGTTATGTCGTTATCTCCAAATATATAAGTTTACAGAAATTCTAAAGTATATTTCCAACAATCTAAGAGAAGATAAGATAGAATTTTCTGTAAAAATTGGAGACCTTTTGGGTGCCGTACGTGTTAACTTGACTTGGACTATGAGGAAAGAATTTTTGTGAACCTAGACATGGAGATAAGTAATTATAAATGAGGAAAGTTTACGGGTCATAATGATATTTTTTTTGGAGTATAAAAACAAAATAGATATTTCTACTTGTTTGATGGAACATGCTTGCAATTTCATTGATGCACAATCATATTAATTCTTGGTCAATTATTGACATACGTTATATTCCTCTTTCATGTAGTATGGTCAAGGTGAGAACCATTTGATTATTAATATTTTACGTGAAATATGTGCAAGTGTTGAGGTGTGCAATATGTCAAGGGTATATTTGTGCATGCATGCCACATACATTAGATTGATTTCAGTTCATTTTTGCACCCTTCATGAATTAGCGTGTCGATTACACTTGACTTTAGTGCTAGAGTTCTTAGCTATTATCGCTAGACACATAGCACAAAGAAATTTTACTATGACTTTCAATACCAGATTCAGTTCTCTAATGGGGAAAAATGGGATTTCTTGGTAAAAGTATTTTAAACAACAATTTGAATTTATTGTTCATTCAAGTTTTCATGATTGAAAACAATGAAATGGAAAAACTAATTCTGTCTTCTTTGGAAAAGAAAACAGTGTTTTCGACTAAAACGTTTTCCATTGATGGATGATTAATTAGTACTAGTTGCAGTCTTCTAAATGAAGTCAAAAGAGCGGTTTTGTTAAGAGAAACAAATATCCAGTATGTAAGGGAAAGTTTTCCAATTGTTTGTTTCTTTATAAATAAATAAAAAAAGAGATTGGAATAATTGAAGTTTCTTTTCAAAAATGGGTCACGTATCTTTTTCATTACTCCATTATTTATCAAAACTGCTTGTAGGGATTAGTTATGTACTGGTTTTAAAGTTATTTACCTCAAAACTTGTTTTTTAGTCCGTTAAAGATTGCGGATATATATATAAAAAAATTTCCATTAAAGAATAGAAACCGTTTCTTTGTTGGCTAAATAGAGTGAGGAGGTGATGAAATGCTAGTTTAACGTATGGAGCATTACATTATGGGTGTCTATTAACTGTTTAAAAGCAATTATTTATACTTTCTCCAAATAAATGCAGATTTAATTGAGAAGTTAAAAATTGATCCATGTGCTTAAAGCGATTTCTTTTCTATGCGAGAAAATAGACTTTTTGAAACTTGGAAGTTATTATCTTCTTTTGTAACTTTTGGTGAATGTCTGCTACACTAATTGTGAGGCACAAAGCAATTATTATTATTATTTTTTTTTGGAAATTTTTTTTTCACACAAATATGTTGGAAAAATTTAAGAAAATATTTTAAATGTGGGGGTTCAAAGAAGATAGAGAAAACTCCTGTTTTGAAGGCTTATGCGAGTTATTTGAAAAAGGCTCCTAGTAGTAAAAAGACTACTGGCCTTGTGATTGGAAAAAAAAAACCTCGAGAATGAAACAAAAGAAGTGGTATGAGTCATATGACTACTAACCACACGAGGAAAACACATGATGGTTAGTAGGTGCTTAGACTACTAGTCATGTGAATGAAAAGAGATATAAGAACTCTGAAAGCGTGGATTTCTATTTATGAGATTGAAAAAAGTGGTTCTGTGTGGGGGACAAGATCACTGACCAACATAAGGCGAGAAAATGATTTATAAGACTCTAAATGAAAGTGGGAAGTGCAATGTTAGTAAACAAAGACAGTGGTTCCTAGTAGATTATTGAGACTACTGGCCACAATATGTAGGTCCTAGTAGAAGGCTACTGGTCACTAAAATTAGTGATTCCTAGTAGAGGGCTACTGGCTACCAAGGACGGATATTGTCAAAATCCTTGTAGACCAAGTTTATTTGATGGGTCTAAAATATATGTTGCTTCGATTCAAAAGAAAGGACAAAACTCATTATATGAGTCCTATATAAAATAAAAAAAATTTGGTGCCTCGATTGATTTTGGAACATGTGGGTTCGATGTTGCCTCGATTTATATTGATCAAAGTACATGTACTAGATCCAAAGCATATATATTGCCTCGAATCAATGTGGCTTTCGGTGAGAGAATTTGATTGATTGTTTATTTACCTCGAATCGATGTTGCTTGCGGTGAAATAATTAGATCATTTTATGGATCCAAAATTTATGTGTTGCTTCGGTCGAAAACAAAAGGACTTGATGGGGTCCTGAACATCAATTTTTTTTTGATGAGTCTCTGGCATGCTAGAAAGGAAGTGTAATATGCTATATGCATAAAGGTTAGTGCGCAGACTAATCGGATATAACATCGAGGGGTTTGGGACTGAAGCCTATAAATTAGTCATCACAGTAGACACCCAACCTTTGTGATTGGAGATCCCATGAAGAAGATTCAATGGGTAACAACGAAACTGTAGGTTGACTAGAAAGATCACAACATTTTTATGAGGGGTATCCCTAGTCCCATTCCTATGGTGATAGTGATCTTTTTTGTGACGCTTGAGGAAGAGTTTAACTCTGAATGAGTCCGAGGCAGGTATTTTGCGGGGTATTGGTCACAAATAACCCTAAAGGTCTCACCTAAGTGAGTGTGGTAGTGGGGTCGCTACTGTGGGAGATTAGGCTACTCCCTAAAGACACTCATGATACAGGATACGTGCGCATGACCGTAACGCGCAAGCCCGACTAGAATCAAAATGAATTGCCCGTACTGTGTGTGGGGTAAGCAGAAGTTTGGCTCAAGGACCCAGTTCAAGACATTTAGTTCACTGTGGCGCCTTTAAACGGAACTTACTTTCACTAAGTGTAGGTTCAAACCCGGAAGGTACCTACACCCATTGCACAATAAAAATGCTCGCGTATTATATATATTACTTTTATATTTCCGAAAGATTTTAAAATCTTGTGGGGGATTGTTAGAAAAAGCTTTAAAAATCTCTTTAAAATAATTTATTGTGTCTAATTATATTTGATTAATAAAAGGGTGGTTATTGGATATAAATATTGTAACTCCCACACATATAATCATGGGATTTTATGCCCAATATTAGATGGTATTTATAAGGTTTTATATTATATAATTATTGGAGTATTAACTTTTTACCTATATATATGGGTGTTGGAAACCACAAGGAAGATAGAGTTTTTCACTTCACAAAATTATGAAGTATTGCTTGTGTGTTATTTTACAAGCTAAGTGAGATATAGTTTTGAGCATACGGGCGATTCTTGATTCGTGTGGAAAGCTTTAGCTGCACACAAAGCTTCCGTGGATGATCGTTGTATCTTGGGAGTGGAATGTCACACAACTCGGTGCACGCGGGGACATATCTTCTCTTAGGAGAGCGCTTAACGCGTGCCTCGATCACAATAAGTTTTCCTAATCTCTCTTATTTCATATTTGTAGTATAGTTATATTATTTGTTTGTTATGTCGTTATCTCCAAATATATAAGTTTACAGAAATTCTAAAGTATATTTCCAACAGAATTGTCGTCCAAAAAACTGAACCGACCGGTAAAAAACCCTTCTTCTTCTTCTTTATCGTGTTACCTGATCTAGAAAGGAAACATAATTGGACAGTCCATCCTTAATATTCTTCTTTCGGGGGATATGATTGTGATTCGACTGTGAGGATGTGAATCGAAAAAAGTCTCGTCTCCATTCAGGTTTCTCTCTCTTCATATGTCAAAAAAAAAAAAAATGTGTGCACAAAATATGCATTACTCTGTAGGAACCCATTTTGGAGTTTCACGCAAGTGATTGGACTTGTCAAATTTATTTAAAACATGGAGTTTTTTAAGAACCCTGTGAAAAATAAACGCATTCAGATATTGGTAGCACTTGATTGATTTTTGTCCATTAATTTGCCGGGATAAAAACTGAATGAATCAATCAAACCTTTATAATATTGGAATGAATTGATTTTTACAAGGACCTATATAATAATATTTTAAATTAAATGAATAGCTAGTAGGGCTGTAAAAGAGCCGAATCGAGCCGAACTTTAGAATATTCAAGTTCGTTCATTAAGTTTTTAAACGAACTCGAGCCGAGCTCGAACTCAATGAAAATTTGATGAGTTGAGCTCGAGCTGAGCTTGCCTAGGTTTGAGTCGAACTCGAACTTGTTCACAAACTTTAACGAGTAAAAAGTGTAAGATATTTGCGCTCTTATACAAGTCTAGAACTTCAAATAATTTTTTTATTTTGTACATACATAAGTCCATACATATATAAAGTAATAAAACATATTAAAATTTAAATTTATAATACTTTTATGAGTTTATACATATTGTAGTCATAAAATTTTCATTATGTATATGTGAAAGTTTATCCATATGGAGTAATATTTAAGAATATATATGAACTTCTTATGAGATATACTATATATTTCCAATTTGCGAGCCTAATCGAGCCGAATATTATCAACTTCAAGTTCGGTTCGTTAATTAACAAGCTTAAAATTAAGGTTCAGGTTCAGTTCGTGTTGGGCGTTTAGAAAGATGCGCCAATCCCGCCATCGCTTCCGCTGCGCCGGCGTGCACAAGACCCAAACTTTTGGAGAGTATCCATGGAGTCCCCACATTGGTTGGGCCCAATATACATTAAATGACCCATATCCACTTAAAAGGCTAAGCCTTGTAAGTGGTAAGTCATCCAATTGGTATATTAAGGTCCAACCATCTTTACATTTTTCCAATGTGAGACTTAACTTCCACACATGTTCCAACAAATCTCCCCCTCATGTGTGAACCGTTCATTGAGCCTTGCCTGTAAGCTCCCCAATTCCGATCTACTACTCTCAACCCAATTCCGATCTACTACTCTCAACCCAATCTTCCAAACTAGGCTTATTCTGCACCAACTCCAACGATTCAGATCCATCCATCGAATTCTCCATTGAGAACCATCCATCGAATTCTCCATTGAGAGCCAACGTGCCCATTCACTAGCACCATGCTCCCCGACGAGAAACTCCATTGAGAGCCAACGTGCCCATTCACTGACATCATGCTCCCCGACGAGTCAACGTGCAACACGTGTTTCATTCGCTTGCATCACCTTGCAACAGGCACACCGCATTACTTGCACTATTGGATTTTTTTTTTTTTTCGATCACTTGGAGTTCACCATGCAAGCCTATCCATGGCGCGCTGAGAGTCTGCTCATAGATCGTCAGCCATCGGCTCTGATACCACTTGTTGGGAGTTTAGAAAGATGCATCATGAGTCCACCATATTGGTTGGGTCCAATATACATTAAATGACCCATATCCACTTAAAAGGCTAAGCCTTGTAAGTGGCGAGTCATCCAATTATATATTAAGGTTCAACCATCTTTATATTTTTTCAATGTGGGACTTAACTTTCACACATGTTCCAACCGTTCGTTTAGTATTTGAATCGAACTCGAATAAATTTTTACCTAGTCGAGTCTCAAATAATTCACAAACAGCTCAGTTCATTTACAACCTTAACTATAATTATTAGTGTGCGTCGATGCACACTCAACTTAATTAGGCGCTAGAACTATTGAGATCCCTCTCACTGTGGACTAACGAGGGGCCCCTTTAAAGTTGAGCAAACATCCATATAAATGGTCTTCTACAAAAGTCAATACTAAAAGCCAGTGGCGGAGCCACCAAATGACAACTGGGGCACATGACCGGTGCCGTGCATTTAACTCCTTCAAAAAGGAAAAAATTCTGCATAAGGATAGGGTGGGGACATGTGGTGTTCGGTATCCATCCAAAAATTTGCCTTTAAAATTTACAAAAATGTCGCCCTGAACTATTCGGATAGGGCGTCGGGAACCACGTATATCTACCCTCCCCGTATGCAAATTCTTCTCCGAGAAAAACTTGGGTACCGGACGGGGTATCACGTGGCGGCACTCATCGAGTATCTCGGCCGTCCACAAATGTTTACTTTGGACGGCCCAGATTTTAAAGAGATAAAGAGGAGAGAGAAATAGGAGAGAGAGAGAGGGAAAGAGTTGAGAGAAATCTGGACCGTCCAAAACACTTTTGGAAGGTCAAGATGCAAGCTTGGCACCACGTGTACTCTAACCGGCTCGGCACCTAAGTTTTTCTTCCCACACACCAGGGGCGACTCCAAGAATCTCATTTAGTGATAACAAAAATACATAACATGTACTAAAGAAAATTTATTTTAATTTTACGCGAGTAATTCGACGTTGACAATACTAAAGAAATTTTAATTTATACCTAAAACTAATATATTTTTCAATGCATTTTTTGAACCCAACGATGTCGCTTGACCTCGCTGAGTGTACATCGGAGTCACCCATTGATAGGTGCTCAAAAGCACCCATTTAACCCTCTAATTAACACTTTAATAGTCCAATCATAAAGTTACTTGATGAATTATAATGGTTGAATTGTGTTTGTAGGCTTTAGAAAGTGCCGAACAATTAAAAGTGCTAATTGGAGTCAATACTATACATGGAACACAAAGTAGACGTATAAAGCTTCGCAACGGTCCAAGAATTGCATCATTTCGAGTTCGGATGAAGCCGGGGCGAGTCCGCGAAGTTTTGGGCTACAATCTGGATTTTCCGCCCGGGCGGGAATCAAAGCCGCCCGGGCGGTTTTACCCGAGTCAAAGGCGGATTAGCGCGTTGACCATGTTTTTTTGGGTTTTATTATAAATAGGTCATTGTTTTGTACGTTTTGGGGGTTCTAGAATATTTTGAGGCAAGTTTGGAAGGAGAAACGCAAGCCGTTCCATGGGTTCTTCAAGTTCTTCATCAAATCAAGCATTCGTCTCCATCTCCATGGCCGGCTAAACACCTTCTAGGGGGAAGATGAAGCCCCGTTCCAAGTAACTCTGTATATGTGTATGCGTTAGGTTTATTAACTCAGATCGATTGTTTAACTTAGAACATGTTTTCATTACATATGGATGAAATCATTTTAATTCTTTCTATTGGTTGAGTATTTGTGATTGCAACTCAAATACCTAGTTAAACAATGGTTTTCTACGTTTGTGCTTGGGTAACTGAGATGGATTATGCTCGTAAGACGGATCGTGCCACTGGACATGCCGTGAATGAGACGGGGTTGTGCTAGCGAAATGGTCCGTGCTATGGGATAGTCCATGCCTGTTAACAACATAATTATTCTCTTGACAAATTGTGATTTGAATAATATACCTAGCCTACACATAACTTAGTTACGTGGTCGGGGTAGATTCGAAACCCTAGATTTCTCCTCCATTTGTTCTTCATCAATTCTATTACTTGTTTCTTAAATTAATCTAGTTTCCAAAAACCAATCACTCAAATCTCTTTTCTGAATTGAATTAGAAATTAATCAAAAGTAACGTAACTTGGCCAAATTGTCTCCGTGGATCGACACTCGGACTTGGCCACTATTCTTCTGAGTAAGGGTTAATTCTTTATTTTTATAAATTTAATTTTGATACGGTACGACACGGTCACCCATGCCACATACACTGTTTCTTTCAAACTTCAAAAGTAAAAACTACGACTTCTAATACGTTTTTGGATCACTTCAGTCAAGTTCAATAACAGATGTTTTTCTTATTAGTCTTGACTTTTGTGAGCCCTGCTTGACCGATCACATCTTTTGTGAGGATCTACATACGAAATATGTGAATCTTATAAAAGATATGATTGCATGCAGTGGCAGCAAGATTGAGAATCCGGGGGGAGTCGAGTTGGCGGTTTGGATTTTCATTTACCGACAAAAATGCAACGTATTTATGATGAAAGGTGTATGCAAAAAAATCGCCTAATTCTTTTTAATTTTTTAAATTTCACATTAAACATAATGTCAAACAACTATTATCCTTATATATGTTTATATATATGCGAACTTTCATGTTTGGGTATACTTGTTTTGTTTTGTTAGCTTATAACAATTTGGTTCAAATTTTGTTAAACATTTATTTTAATTTCAAACGAATAATCATGCGCCGAAAAATAGAAAAAATAATAATTTATATCTAAATTTTAATTTTTTTCCGGTGCATTTTTTAAACTTCGGAGGACAGGGCCCACCCCAGCCCCAGGCTGGCTCCGCCCCTGATTGCATGTATTGTGCAAGTTGCCAAGTTGTGTGCGACATTAAAGTTCTTTTCATATGGAATAACAGAATAAGCAGAGTGGACCTGAAAAGTGAAAAGGAATAGCCGCATTTGGAACAGAGATCCTTGGATGCTACTGATTGGGCTGTTTTCGGGCATATTTTATGAGTTCGTTTCGATGATCAGAACCTTTGAGATATTGTAGACCTCGTCGAGAACATTACAAAATTCATATTAATAGGGTATCGTTTAATGTGTTACTCAAACATATTTATCTTTACAAAAATGAGTTTTTATCCGAGCGTTGCATAATTTTCTAAACCAAAACCATCTCTCTCTCAGTACATTATTTTTTAATAATCGGATGTCCTGGTCAACTTATGCGCACCCGTCCATCCGTTTCAAATCTTCTCCCTCCAGACATTTGTTTCATCTCTCCCGGGTCTCCTATTTCCATGAGCTAGACCAGACAAACGCCCCCTGTATTCACCACCCCAATCTCTGTTTCCATCTCTACTCTCTCTCTCTCTCTCTAGATCTTCTATCATTAATTGAACTCAACAATTCTCCAATATATTACAGTAATCATCTTCTGATTGAGCTACGTATGTATGTAGTATATCTGTATATCTATATCTATTTATCAAATGCTCTGTATAAACCTCTGCGATTGGAAATCACTAACATAAACTAAGCTTACTCAGACACAGTCGCACAGAGAGAGAGAGAGAGAGAGAGAGAGAGAGAGAGAGAGAGAGAGAGATGTTGGATCTCAACATTGATTTTATCGATAATTCATCTTGCGATATTGAGCACGAGACGAAGATGACGACGACGACAGAGGAGAAGGCTACGGAATGCGACGATTCCGGAAGTTCCTCCGTTGTTGAAGTCTTGAGCTCTGATCGCAGCAGCATTCCTCTTTCGGTTTTTTTGTTCGATTTCGGTATATTGAGCAAGGGAGAAGGCCTTAGAATCGAGGAGTATTGTGGCGAGGATTCGACGACGCCGTTGCTAGTGACGAGACAACTGTTTCCGGTGGCCCGAGGCAGCGGAGTTGGAGATTCGTCGCCGGAGTCGAAGCCATTGTTGCGGCCGCAGTGGTTGAATCTTTCCGGCAGTGGGAGTGATCAGATGATAAAGTTTCAGCAGAAGCAGCAGCAGCAGGTGGTGAAGAAGAGTCGGAGGGGGCCTAGGTCCCGGAGTTCGCAGTATCGTGGAGTTACGTTCTACAGAAGAACCGGTCGATGGGAATCTCATATCTGGTATACCTTTTGTCTTGTGGTTTTTAAATAACGCTATTGTGACACTTAATCGTAATGATGGCAACGGAGTCGGGCTCCTCTCCGATTCAAACCTCTCCGATTCCTCTATAAGTTGAATCGGAGAGGAGCCAAGTATACTCGAATTCTACATCTTAGAGCAACTCCAACACTGCTAGGCAGAGTAGAGAGCCAAAAATATTAAAAAAGTACAAATTCTATTTTGCCTATTCACTTTTTCACACCACATTCCAACACTACTCTCTACTCGGCTAATAAGAGAGGCGAGGGGAGCCGGCTAGCTACATGTAGCTAGTGGAAATGAAAAACTGTAAAATAGCTAGTGGAATAGAGAGCCTGTTGGAGTGAAGAAAGTGCTCTGGACTAGCTATTAAAGCTAACAGGCTCCATTTGTTGAGCCTGTTGGAGATGCTCTTAGTGTCAGGATTAATCCACTAACTAATATGTATTTTTCTTTTTTTAATTATAACCCTTCCTCTATAAGTTGAATTCTTGCTGTGCACCGTGTGGTCCGGGGCATCCAGACATCTATTGCGAAAATACACGGCTCGAATTTAATCCAAGCCTCATGTAATTGTCCATTGTTTGGATTAAATCCGAACTCTACATTTTTGTAATAGACAACCGCGTTCATATCTCTCCATTACCCATCATTTTATTTTTATTTTTTTTTGAACAGAGGCATTACCCATCATTGAGTTCTAACAATGCATCTCATTTTATCTATGGGATCTGTGTCTTCAATGATTTCTTTGGAATCGTAAATTGCTATTCTCTTTTTCATTCAAATTACACATCTATGTATTTTTTTTATTGGATTCATTGAGAGTGAGTGCCTTTGTTTTGTTGGGGGAAAATACTGAGGAAGGGAAAACTGAGATAATGGAGGCCGGAGGGAAGTCACTTGGGTGCCCATAGAGTTGCACTTGAGTTAAAATTAGGAAAAGTAAAAAGAGACTAGTGGATTAATCTTGGCCCTTGGATGTAAAATTGGAGGATCCTCCAAAGACGAGCCGGACTCGTGGTAGTGTAACGGTAGTGGGAATATCGAACGAGAGATGATGGGAATTGGTTATTGCAGTCGTGAATTTTTTTTTATAAAAAAACTCATTTTTGTCAAAAAAGAAAAAGTGCCTAAATCACCGTATTCAAACGAGTAGCAGCGGCGGTGAATCGTCTGTGAATCGAAAACAGGAAACAGACAACCGAGCCAGTCGATATGTATGCAATTTAAAAAAAAACAGTACTAGTATCGGAAGGAGCTGATAAAAAAATAGTATTGGAAGGCTCAAACTGATGCAGGTCGAGACCCGCTAGGTTAGGGATAGTCCCGGGATGCCACTCGACCGGGGGTAGCGGATGCCACTCAACGCTACTAATCGCGGATGTCATTCGACGCGACCAAGCCACACGCTTGATTGTAGGAGGAATCACTCACTCCAAACAAGAGTGCAAGACGCACTTGTACAATATTTATATAAACTCAAACTCTGATTTTTTTCATCTCATTAAATCACCTATAAATAGGCATTACAAGATAAGACCAAGATTAAAAATAAATGCTAGACAATTTTCAATAAGACCTTCCAACTACATACATCTAGATGCATGAACAATAATTAATATGAACCTAAAAACAATGTGATTAATGAAACTAACTTCATGCATATGTGTGCCAATTAAGACTAACTCTAAATACTTTGACTTGAAATTAAAGACGTGACTAGAAGCTAAAAGGACATTTTAGACTAAAAGACATGTCATCCACATGGCTGCCACATAGTTGCCACGTCATCAAGGCCAAGCTCCTGCGTCATACTCCCTTTCTTAAAAAAAAAACTCGTCCTCGAGTTGCAGCTTCTCGGCAGCGGCAGAGACATTTCTTCCTTTTCCTAGATGGAATAATTTCATTTGCCTTGCGTTTGTTTGAAACCCAAGCTGAACTTTGTTCGATGTCATGAACAGGCAACAAAGAGGTCTGCTCTCCCAATGCAATGTCCTTGTCTTCGGGGTCTTCATCGTAGATAGGAGGCTTGGACCAATCAATCTTGGCTACCATAGCTGCAGTTTTGGAACATTCGTCGTCATCGAATATCTTTTCAGCTCCATCCTTTGGTGAATCTGGAACTCGCTGCATTACAAGACTTTCAGCGTCGAAATCTGGTTCACTGCACCTCTTTGAATATTCCTTCTGGTGGTTCATCATAAGTTGGTTGTTATTCCTCTTCTTTCATAAGATTCACTTCAACATTCTTTTCAGGACATTCATAGGATCATTGCTCAGGTTCACCACATCGAAAACACTTGATGGTATTCGAAACTCCCTTTCCTCGATCTTTGTTTCCACCTCCTTGCAGGTTTGGATGTTCAGAAGTTTGTGCAACAACCTTTTCTTCCTTTTCCTTCTCGCCTTTTGAACTTTCTAGTTTTCGATAAGAATCCCATTCCAGCTTTTCCTCAGCCTTGAGAGCCATTTGATAAGCTTCCTCAAGAGAAGATAGAGAAATCATGATAAGTTCCCCCCTGATTTTGGACTTCAATCCACTGACATACCTTGCAACAAGCTGGTCATCATTCTCTCGCAGATTAGAGCGGATCAAAAGTTGGTAAAACTGCTCCGTGTAATCTATGACAGATTGATTAGGTTGTTGGTTTAATTGATGTAGCTTATGGTAGAGAGTTTGAGCATAATCCAGCAGCAGAAATTTTTCATCAAGCTTAAGTTTCATCTCTGCCCATGTGCCAACTCTTGGGATTCCCCTTCGATCCCTGCTACGTTGATATTGCTTCCACCAAATCAGAGCATGGCCCTTCAATTTTGTAGCAACAAATTGTACCATCCTTTCTTCTTCTGAGAGGTCTTTCCAATCAAAGAAAGCTTTGAGGGCTGCTGTCCAATCACAGTACTCATCGGTATTGAGTTTTCCATCAAAATTTGGAACATGAACTTGTATGCTTCGGTTTGTACTTTCCAAAGCACGAGCCAGTCGATCCATAGACCATGGATTTTCAAAGGCTGGTTCTGAAATGGGGCTGGAAGTAGTTGACTGACTATCACTCCCTTCATTATTAAAGCTTTTCCGTCCACTTCTTGGGCTAAGAGTTGTAGGATCTGGAATCTATGGAAGGAGTTCAGTCATCATTTGTTGAAGAGTTTGATTAGCTGCCTCAACTCATTTAGTTCTGCATGAACATCAACACCTTCGTTGTTCCTTTGACGTCGAGGAGGCATGGTGAAATCTGATGGAATTTGTAGGATGGATTCGAAGAAAAGGGATGGAATATGAAAAGGCTAGATGAAAAACAACTTGACACCCCCAGCAGGAATACCGGCTCTGATACCAATTTGATGCAGGTCGAGACCCGCTAGGTTAGGGATAGTCCCGGGATGCCACTCGACCGGGGGTAGCAGATGCCACTTGACGCTACCAATCACGGATGCCACTCGACGCGACCAAGCCACACGTTTGATTGTAGGAGGAATCACTCACTCTAAGCAAGACGCACTTGCACAATATTTTTATAAACTCAAACTCTGATTTTTTTTTCATCTCAATAAATCACCTATAAATAGGCCTTACAAGATAAGACCAAGACTAAAAATAAATGCTAGACAATTTTCAATAAGACCTTCCAACTACCTACATCTAGATGCAAGAGCAATAATTAATATGAACCTAAAAACAATGTGATTAATGAAACTAACTTCATGCATATGTGTGCCAATTAAGACTAACTCTAAATACTTTGACTAGAAATTAAAGACATGACTAGAAGCTAAAAGGACACTTTAGACTAAAAGACACGTCATCCACACGACTGCCACATAGTTGCCATGTCATCAAGGCCAAGCTCCTGGGTCACAAATCGGTACAACACATCAACCCAATTGCAATAAATGAATAAGTTAGTTTCATTGACTTATTCAGCTTAAATTAGCTTATGAGATGGGGCCTATCTAACGGCTGATATCTAAAACCTTGCTTTTGGTTGTAAAATTTGTCAATTATCGTGCGTGTGTGTGTATGTGCACATAATAAGGAATGAGTCTAAATTAGCGAAGAAGAATTACAAATGATTCTGACGGAATCTATTGTTGCCTGTTTGTATATTGTTGAACAGGGATTGTGGAAAGCAAATATATCTTGGTAAGTTGTGATCAATTTGATTGATTTTATTGGAATTTCTGTAAGGCCCTGTTATTAATAGTACTTTTTACAAGCTGCTTTTCAAAAATAAAAATGTCCACTATCTCCTAGGGATCCGGGGTCCCTATAGCGTCCAACAGCATTACATGGGTGTAGTTCCCAATATGTCCGTTCAACAATCCAACAGAAGAAGTTTCGAAAATTGTTTCCCGCACAAGTATTTAGGGTGAGTTTCCGCTACGGTATATTTGGTTTTTTAGACTACAAGTTGACAACTTGTAGTCCAAAACCTTGTAGACCGCAAATACCGCAAACATCGTAGCGGGAGCTCACCCTTAGTGTTTGTGTGAGTTCATTCTAAAAATAGAAAGAAACCAAACAAACCTGGACTAATGTGTTTGTTGTTCTGTATTAGGTGGATTTGACAGTGCTCTTGCTGCAGCTAGGTAACAGTGTTTTTTTTTTTCCTCGTCGCGGGAACCATCTCACATTTCGAAATTGACCGGGTTTTCCTAGTTTTTCGTTAATTTTTGGATTATCATGATTCAGAGTATACGATCGGGCTGCCATTAAGTTTAGGGGAGCTGATGCTGATATAAATTTCAATCTATGTGACTACGAAGAAGATATGTATCAGGTAGCATTATTGGAAAGATATGGTTCGCTTTTGTTGACTTATTATTGTAAGCATAATTTGTAGTAACATGCCAACGGTCTTTTAACCAATCCAACAGATGAACAACATGAGTAAGGAGGAGTTTGTGCATGTACTTCGTCGTCGAAGCACCAGATTCTCACGGGGGATCTCAAAATACAGAGGAGTGACCCTGCACAAGTGCGGTCGATGGGAGGCTCGAATGGGGCAGTTCCTTGGAAAAAAGTGAGAAGCCCTTAAACTGAGGACTGTTACTAGTTACATAAACTATATTATGCTACATCATAATATTTTGAGCTCTAGAACACAAAATTTTATGCTACATCATGTTGCCATTTTGTTGGCAATGTTGTCTCATGACTCACATTGGTGCTAAGAGCAAGTCCACCCGATAGTCATTTATTTTGCCACTGTCTTAATTTGACATATATTTTGTCAAAATGTAAGTTCACCGTTTGCTATTTGTTGACTCCAAAAAATGGCAATGCCATCAAATGGCGTTGCTGTTTCTCCCACTTCATTGAAGCCATGTGATTTGCATTGAAAAATGCAACGGGTTTAATCTAATGGTCTAGAGTTCTTTTTGAAGATTATGCCAAAACGGCACTGAACCTGTGTTGCTACGTTGCTATTTTTTGGACTTCTTGACACTGTAGCAAGTTAATAAATAGCTTTAGCAATGTCATTTTAGCACCAATGGGTGGACTTGCTCAAATGCTACTTCTTCGCATTGTTGGCCAACTACTTAATTTTACTTTTTGGATCAAAACAATTAGAGATCTAACAACAATCTATTCTTTCCATTGATGTCCAATACTTGGATAATTAGTAACATAGTCCAGGAGTACCTGCTACTCTACCTAATACCCATTGATTCTAGGTTTGGTACCTCCAAATTTAACATGGCATCAGAGTCTCTGAGGCCACGCAGGCCATGTCTTTACCTAGTCTATTTCTCTTATCTAGCTTATTTCCTATCAACTTCAACTTGCCAGCATGGGCGGCCTAGAGTTTGAGTACTTGCTACATAAGCACAAATCTTTTCTAAGCCACCCCAAATTTTGATTCATTTCCTCTAACAGCTTGCTCCATCTAGTGCCAAATTGTACTAGTGGGTTAGATGCTTTCAGTATCTTTTTCGATAATCCAGGATGTAATTTGAAAGAAATGCTTTATGGATCTGTTCATACGCGAGATTATAATGTTTGGTTGCAGGTACATCTATCTCGGGTTATTCGACACTGAAATAGAAGCTGCAAGGTCCCTGTGCTCAAAGTTGATTACTCCTTGACAATGGATTTCTTGCTATCATATTTCAAATTCATTGGGCTCCATCCAACAAAATCTTCATTTTCATTTTCTCAATCCAGGGCTTATGACAAAGAAGCCATTCGATGTCACGGGAGGGAAGCAGTCACCAACTTCAAGGCCAGCTCCTATGCTAGGGAGATGAGTTTGGATGCCAATAATCTAGGTACTCTTCTATTGAAGTTTCTGATTAGCTGTTCTAAAAATGCAAACGCGCGCACACAGGAAAAACGAGTACCAGTTAGACTTACCAAGTTTTTGGTTGTATCAGGTGGAAGAACTGCCCAGAATCTTGATCTGAATCTCTGGAGTTCTCCACCTACAGATGTTCCAAAGGCCAAAACCAATATAAGGGATTTCCAGCTACTTTTTGCTGCTTCTGAAATGCCTGCTGGAAAAAGGCCAAGGGTGTCCATACCACTAAAACACCACATACACAATCTGTAATCAAATTAAAGTTCTTATCAGCACCATGACTCAATAATGAGACAATGTAAGGGAGACCAAACAAATCGAGGAGGCCTCAGACTCACCTTGTTCAGGGACCAGAAACCCATCTTCTACTCTTTGTTGTGAAACCTGAATCAAAACTTGATTGCAAATAAAGTTGGGTTTCGGCCTCTTAACACTGAATTAGTAATGCTGCTGCCTATGTGAACTAAGCTATATATTCCCAGTAGAAGAGAAGATAAGTCTTGAAAGGCAGAAAACATAGGAACTAGAGTTTAGAGTTAACCACTAATATATACTAATGAAGAAGATTGCAAGAAAGTAAACTTTGGTTTGAGGAAGCAAGAAATTTTCTTAATGTGTGTTGTGGATGACTATATATCCCTGTCATAGACATTGCTTCGTTTCATTTCAATGATGAACCCATAGAAGATAAATTAAGCGAGTATTATAGCGATGAACTCATGTCAATGTGCGTTGCATGTAATCTCGTGCTCATTCTCATGATTGTCTATTAAATCCTATACTGTAACGCATTCCCACACAATCGAGCTTAAGATGATAATAGAATCCAAAACTCCCGCTTGTATATATATGGGAGAGGATATTCAAAGTTTTTCGACTATAGGCAGTATATCCAGGGAAACAATTACAACAAACATTCGTTTTCCACCAAGCACCCCTCCAGTGATCTCAAACCCAACAGCTAGCCATGAATTTTGTAACTTATCGCCTTATAAATTTAAGGAACCTGTGGCAACCAAGTAGAGCTACATGTTCATAAAACCAATACTAGCATTCTTCTCTCGTCTCCAAATACCAGCTCACCAACGTTTGGATAGCTTTTGATGTCAAGAAGATTGTCTCCTACAACTAACCTCATCTGCAGTAGATCCAGGTGTCTTGAGCTCCAGCTCTGTCGTGGCATTATTACAGGTATCACTTATTCACCTTTCCTTTTCCCCTTGAGGATCAAATGCCTTGTTTATCAATTCCTGTTTGCTTGAAATATGTGACCTACTGCCGGCTGCATGGGTGGAGATTAGATGCTGGGTTGATTGTTGTTCCATTATACTAGCTTTAGGTGTTGTCTATGGAACAAAAGTTGAGCAGCGGTTAGGAATAACACAAGGATTTTGATTCCCAAAGAATGGGTAAGGCTGTAAAGATGGATGCATGGGAATTGACACAGGAGGTATTTGCACTGAAAGTGGCACTGGCAAGGGATATGGGGGGTGAATGATAACTGATTGGTAATAGCATCCTATTGAAAAGTAGCACCGACTCCTGAGTCTCATCATCTCGGTATCCCCTTCGAGAGATGCCTTTTCTTCTCTGAGATTATTCTTCTTGTGAGTCAACTGCTATAGAATAAAAAGGACTTTTAAGGTACTATATAAAGGCCCCACACCACCGTAAAGTCGTTACGAAGGAAATCAACTCACAAGATTCTTCGGTCAATGTAGAATAATCAGCTTTGAGTCTGTCAACTTGAGCAGTCATATCTTTCACAATTTGGATCGTATCAATGGGAATGGATGACTTGTCATTTTTAGACCATCAGGATTTGCATTTCATGTTGAGATTCGATTAAAACTCTGAACCAAGAAAAATGCCAGAAAGAACAAGAACATTTTTATGCCCAGCAATGCCAGCCAGTAAAAAGATTAGTGACTAGAGATGTACAATGGTAAACCATCACTTTTCCCAACTCCAAAACTGCTCATTTCGACAATCTCTCCTCAGTCTCTCACGGTCAGCCTTACAAACTTTTCTCGCAGCATCATTGTCATTGATTACTGCTTCCAGCCTTTAGATAAACAAAAGAAAGGGAAGAAAAATAATTAATTTGGTAAGGCAAAGCAGTATATAAAGAATAAAAAGAAGAAGTAATTCCTTGAGTACAACCTAGAGCACACATGTCCGCCAAAGGTTAATCAAGAAGACATGAAAGGAAAAAGGCACCAAACACTGAACCTAGGAAATCTTTATGCTCTAAGTAACTAACCTTCCTACGACGTAGGTTTGAAACATTTTTGGAGAAGACATGATGGAGATCGTTTTCTTTTTAACAGAAAAGTGCATTAAGAAAGGCAGCTGAAGCCATTCCCACACCAGTATTCTCAAACTGGGTTTAACAAATGCAGAGCCATAACTCAGATAGCCCTAGCCAGCGGCATTTTTCTCTGATCAGCACCATCAGGATTTGCATCTTCCACCCCCACTACTTTGTCAGGCGTGCTTATTCTACAGAAACAGCATAACAAGATTACCACATTCCAATATACATCACCACCGTTTTCCTTTTCTTCATTTACAAGAGCCAAGACAACATCTTCGGTTCCATAATTTGTTTAAATGACAAACCGATCACTTATTGGCAAAGCTAGCTAAGGGGTGCCATAGAGTTAAATGCAATCTCTATAAAGTTTTGAGTAAATAGCAATTGGTGAGTTCTAATGGGCGACGTTTGCTGCAGCTTATGGCGGTTTTTTTTTATGCTTATAGCTTTTCTATAAGGGAGAAATGCATCAAATTTATAGCGCAGCTTCTGCTTACAACTAACGAATCAACAACCACAAGGAAAAAGTTCACCGAAAGCACAAGAATGCTGCTTTTATGTTGTACTTCCCATTTTGTTTTTGAACTGAAAAAAAGATGTAATCTGTGAACTTGCAAAAAGATGCATCAAATTGCCTGTACAAAATAGAGGTGAGCGAATATGAACAAAGAGCGACTTGTTGTAAGAGTGTTTGTAATCTGGGCATTAAGCATGGAGGTTGATACTTCAGGGTGAAGTGGGTCCATTCTTACATTATAAAAGGGCAGAGTTTGTGGTATATGAATTTCCCAAGTGATGCTTCATGGACTGTTTAGGAAAGTTTTCAGCATTGGAAGGCTGGAAATTTGGTAGTAATAAAGTTGTCTTCATTACCAAATTTTTAAGTTTGGGTCGTAAAACGGAAAAAATTTCGTATGACGAACGGGCACCACATGGTGCTTGTCCACGCACATTCGGTGTCCAAAAGTGCTTTTGACAGCTCCGATTTATCCCCTCTCTCTAAATCCGGGCCGAGCCGAGATGTGCGCTTGGCACCGGAAAACTTCTCCGTAAAATGGGTCAAGATCTTTTTTTTTTTTTTTTTTTAGTTGATAGTTGCATGGAATGGGATAAAAACATATAGTACTATAGTAGGAGTAAATGACTCTTCACTGAGCGCAAAAAAAAAATCTTCTTCCTTAGGCCTCAAATGTATTTTTGCTCTCCATTTCTGAAGCAAAAAACATGTCGTCGGGCAGCAGCTTTCTCTTCGTCAATGGCGTCGTCTCACCGTCTTCCCCAACTCCAACCGTTTCTACCTTCCTCGAATCCCGCCCAGGTACTCCCCGCCACTATTCCCTTCCCAAAAACAACCGTCTTTTTTCCTTTCTCAAAACACTTCCAAAAACTGTTTTCGTAAAACAATTTCAGGCGCTTACACCACCACTCGCACTCACAATGGCGGCTCCCTCGTCTTATTCTGGGACCGGCATTTACGCCGCCTCGCCGATTCGGCCCGGATACTCCTCCACACAAACCCTAACCTTCTTTTCAAATCCGAAAACTCGGCCGACTCGTTTCCATCTCGGTTGACTCACTCGTCGAGTTGGGAGTCATCGATTTGGTCGCTTGTGAACGAGTCGATGAGTAAAGCGTTGCCGATGGCGTTGGGAGAGAGGAAAAGCGGTGAGGAGTTGGCCATCACAGCTCTTGTGGGTGGGAATTTGGAGAATCTTTGTGGAATTGAGGAGATAGATGAAGATGGGGTTTTTAGGGTTCTTGATGTTTGGGTGCATGTGGGAATGTATGTGCCTCCTGTGTTTGGTGTTCGGGAAAATGGTGCTCGGTTGGCTGTGGTGGGGCGTGGGAGGGATGTTGCTAATGCCAAGTATTCGGATTGGGTAAGGTAATTATTTGGAGATGTAAATAATTTGAACTGTTAAATGAACCGAGCTGTTCACGAGCAGCTCGAGATTTTGCTACTTATAGGCTTGGCTTGTTTAATAGCGAGCCTAGCTCAAGTTAGTTGTAACTTGGCTTGCATGTGTTCGTTCATAGAGGTGTGTTTAGTAAATGATACCAAGCTCGGACACCTCAATACTAAACGAACGGAGATTGGTCGGTTCGTTTGTAGCCTAGAGATGTTGAAGACTTCATGTGTGTGTTTTTATGGGCTTATTGCTACAGAAAATATATCGGAAAAATCTACTACATTGCCGCAATGTGATTAGGTCCCCACACTTGATATGTGACCCACACTCATTTTAAGTATGAAGTAGATTTTTTCATACTCATCTTTGATATCCGTGACAATATGATGATTTGAGTGATAAGTGATGACGGAATTCATTTCTTGGCAGGCTTAGGAAGTCTTTGGAGAAGTTGAGGCCGCCTTTGGCTACTGAGCTCTTGTTGTCAAATGATGGGGATCAGATACTAGAAGGTTCTGTGACAAACTTTTTTGTTGTTTGTCATGCGGTAAGTTTTCAATAGTTATATAGTTCGACATTATGGAACTGCTTTTGGGAGCATAGTTGGCATTTCTTAATGAGATATATGTTAATTAGCTGTCATTATAATTGAATAAAAGATTGCGAGACCTACTTAGGAAGCTGATGCTGCATGGGCATTACATACGATTTTCATGAATGTTACTGTTTGAGAGGTTTAGTGTAGTGAAAATTTAAATATGTACAACGTATTCCATTTCAAGCTGCAGAGCAGTCTCTTTACATTTCATGCAATGAACAACAATCATGTTGTCTACCTTTCAGGGCTCGAGTATTCGTGAAAACGCCTACCAGTAAAAAGAAAAGGAGAAAAAGACAAGTTAGGCGCCTTTTGAAGCTAGGCCTTTGCAAATAAATGAATTTACTATCAATTGGACTGCAACGTGCCCTTCCTGTTTTACATGATTTTTCTTTTGGGCTGGGCTTAGTTTGAGTTTGGGTAGAATCGCACCATCTGCTGTTGACCTGAGCTATGCCCAACCCAGACAATCAGTGTTATTTATTGTTTGTCACTTAAACTTCTTCACTGGAAAGGATATTCTTTCTTTTCTATTCTTTCTAATGCCCCATTACGAATCTATAGAAGGATTGATAACATGGCCAAGTTTTGCTTCTATAAAATATGTCAACTCAATAAAGACTCAGAACATTGCCAAGTTTTGCTTCTATAGAACATGTCAACTCAATATGATAATTTTAGTAATTTGCACATGTGAGTGAAGGCAATCTTAATATACTTCTGTTCAAATTGGGAAGAAAAATCCTTCAAAGGATTCAAAGCCCAGGTCAAGACTAGACCGGGAGTAGCTGTGTAGGCACCAATCTAATAATGCTTGAGGAAGTTGCCCTCCCTTCCCCCTCCCCTCGGGCCTCTTCCTTACTCATACCCTTCATTTCTTTTCTATTTTGGTTGCACATAGTCATACACATGCTAATTGATGAGTTCAAACCTGTATACACAAGGACGCCGAGGAGGAGTCACCCATGTGCAACAAGAAACTCTCTAGAAAATAAGAATCTCCCTTGTGCAACAAGAAACTCCCTACAAAAACACCAAAACCGTCCCCAAAATGTAATTCTCCCCACGATGCGCATGTTATGTTGAATTTATAGAACCTATGGTAATAAATACTTCAGTAAATTTTGTTACTTGTACTTTGAAAACTGGCGTTAGGTAAAAAAGTTGTTCTTCTGCAGTTGTAATTAGTAAACACAGTGAGTTTTTTGTCAAAGAATTTATTCTAAATAAAAAATAAGTTCTTTTTCAAAAACATTTTCAAATATGCAAAAGATGGGTACTTGAAATACGACTTTCCAAACAGTTGGGCACAATGATAATAAGGCAGACATGGTTGAATAGTCTTGAAATAGAGCATTAGCATTATCGTATTGCTTAATGTAATTTTGATATTTGGTTTCATATATTGCCATCTCTAGGGTATCAGATGTTATTTTGGCCCTGGTATTATTACTTCCATGTCACTTCTTAGTGTTCGGCCTTATATTAACAAAAGTTCATACAAGGTGTTGTTTCCCAGTTGCCAGTCTTTGAATAAGATTGCCATGCTTATGGAACCCTTACATTTGTTTGGATGTCTGTCCAAGTTGTGTGTTCCATATATCTATGCCCTACATTTTCCATGGAACAGCATAATTTGTTGAGTGCTTTCTCAAACTTGTTCACAGGATCACAATGGCAGTAGCCCTGATGGTAGAGGGGACGAGTTACATGGTTCTAGTGCATATCCTTTTGAAATTCAAACAGCGCCCATCAGGGATGGTGTCCTTCCTGGGGTCATGCGCCAAGTAATCATCGAGTATGTCCTTCCCTCTTTTTGGAATCAAAGATTCTGATCTCATTTCGTTTTTAATCTTAAATAATATCTTCCTTTTTAGTTGCGGCTTGATACTACCAATAAAATTATTCATATTGAATTTGACCAACAAATATGCATGTTTATCTTTCTAGTTTCTCTTGGAAAATCCCTTCAACATTGACAAAGGTCCACATATCATGTAGACACTTCCATTGAAGTCATGCTCACTTTTCAAAATGTAGAAGGGTGGAAGAAGAAGTCTTGGAACGTGGCTTTGAGCCTTGGATCTTCTTCTAGAGTTTAGCCTTGGATCTTCTTCTAGAGTTTAAATTGGATATGAAGTTATTGATTGTGTCATTGGGGAAAAGAATTCGATGTGAAGATTTTAAGTACTCCTTTAGTCATGTGGCAACTTTGCATTTACTCAGATTGTTGTTGAAGTGTGGATATCTCATTAGACCCATGCCTTGTGCCTGGAAATGGGGTTTTATTGTTTCTCAAAGGAAGAGAATTGAGCTTGGGGTGCTAGATGAGCTTGCTTCTGACATCTTATTTTGGTCGTGTAGTAGGTTGGGATTCTAAAGTTAAGCTTGTTTGGCACTATAAGTTGGAGAGGAGGAGGCTCACAAGTTGTATGAAAAATATTACTTTGTATGGGGTGGATGGGTGGGGGGTTTGTACTTGTGTCGGCTGGAAGAGGTTATGTGTGTGGGACATTTCATTGGATGATGCAAGCTAACTTGTTTCCATTGTGCAAGATATTCAGTACGTGCTGATGATTTTTCATTTGGGCAGCTTATGCTCAAGCAATGGGATACCTGTTCGAGAAGTTGCACCGTCATGGTCAAGGAATGAAATATGGGAAGAAGCATTCATTACAAGTACAAATTTCCGTCGTTACTCCTCAATATTTTTTTCAAAGATACATGATTAACTTTGCTAGGTCTCTAATGAACAAAGCAACTATATCAACATAGAAATTAATCTTGGTTACTACAAGGACTCGCATGAAATGACTTACTTTTTTAACAATTATGCAAATGACACTCACGGTAGTCTGCTACTCTTGTGATGAAGAATAAGAAGAAGAAGAGACGCCTTCCTCTTCGCTTATTTCCCTCTTGCCTAGGCTTGTGATGACCGAACTGAACAAAAAAGACTGTTTTCTTTTTCTGTTTTTCATGATACACCGTGGCCTTCAAACGAAAAATTGAAGAAATATTTTAGACACCATTTTGGGCATTTCCAATACGTGGCTTTACTGTGTTTGTGTTTTGAAACTGATGCATTAGGCCAACTTAAGTGCACATCCTTCATAAATGAGAAGTGCCAACAATTGTGCACTGCTGTGCACACATGTCACATTCTTAAGTGCCCCCAAAGCATGCCACATATTGTTGTTGCTTGCTTGCTGCAGCCATGGCATAGGGGTGTTTCAATGCCCTTGGTCACTCATGCCCGCAAGTACATCAAGCACTTGCCTATTGAGTTGTTGGCACCCCTTGCCTATTGAGTTGTTGGCACCCCTTGCGCAATCCATGCCAAGGCTCCACAATCTGAATACTTCGAGGTTATTATTAAGCGGAATAATGTTGATAAGATAAAATACTACTCCCTCTGTCCCAAATTGTTGATCCTATCGAATTTCAGTGCAATTTTTTAAATGTTCATATCTTTCAATCTATAACATATTGTATGTACAATATGGATTTTGTTTGATAGATCTCATTTAGTTCTATTATACTTTTAGAGTTTGTCCCACATTGGCTAATTATGACCTCCAAAACTAGTATATGATCCTGGGCGGCCTCTCCATTCATTGCCAATTGGTTTTGAGTTGGATGCTTTAATATGGTATCAGAGCAAGATCCTAATCCACCCTAGAAACCCTAACCATTACCATCGTACGCTGCCATCCACCATCACCATCCTTGTTCTCCCAATCAAAACCCAGAAACCTCAGAAATCCAGAAACCCTAAATCAACCTTCGAAATTCCCTAAAGTCGGTTCAAATCGGCTCTTAAACTATCGAAACCCTCATTCGATTACCCTACTACCCTGAAAACACTAAATCAACCACTAAAACGACACATTCCCAGTTCGTAACCCTTCAATTGACCCATGAAAACCCTAAATTGAAATCTCAATTGCAATCCTCAGATATAATTGACCCTCCAAAGCCCTAAATCGACCATCTGCGACTCTGTTTCTGTTGGAATCAACTGGGTTCCTCATCAAAACCCTCAAGTTCACTCAATCTCTGATCGAATCTATTCGTTTTGGTGTTCGAATCTGGTCGAAACTCTTGATTACGGTTACGTAAGTGCCTCCTATGTTGACTTTTCTCCACTCTTTTTATTTGGAGTCACATGTGTTTTCTCCAATTGTATGCACATAGCAGTCTTATGTTCATAGTTATCTCTCCTATCATCCACCATGGAAGCCATCTCCTCCCCTTTCAACTATGCACAAACTCTTATCCCTATATTTGAGGGGGGAAACTATGAATATTGGAGCATTCAAATGAAGACTTCATTCATCTCACAAGACCTATGGGATCTTGTTGAAAGCTGGTACGAGGCACCGGCAAATGAAGAAGCAACTTGGAGAGAAGCAAAGAAGAAGAAGTTTAAGGAGAACAAGGAGATAGATGCATTGGCTCAACTCAACATTCAATGTGGGGTAAGTAAATCAATCTTCCCAAGAATTTTGGGTGCAAAAACTTCCAAGGAAGCATCAAAGACATTAAAAGTTGAATATCAGGGTTGTGATAAGGTTATCTCCATTAAACTCCAAACACTCTGGTGAGACTTTGATAATCTAGCAATGAAGGAAAATGAATCCGTTCAATTATTCTTTTCCAGAGTTGCTGGAATTGTCAATCAAATTCGAAGTTATGGAGATACCGGAGATACCCTTGCAGATAAAATAATCGTTCGGAAAAGTTTTTTTAGACGTTTGCCTCCAAAGTTTGAGCATATTGTAGCCGCTATTGAAGAATCGAAGGATTTATCTAAACTTACTCGACATGAACTAATGAGTTCTCTCAAGGCACATGAACAAAGAATGCAGGTTCTCAAATCAATCCTTGGACCAAGCATTTCACAGCAAAATCGATTTTGGAGGAAAGAACCAAGAATATGTCAGCCATAGCCCTACAATTATCACTTTATTAGAGACTTGGTGCAGAATGGAGAAATTCAGCTCGAATTTGTCAATAGCAGCTAGCTAAACATTGTGACCAAAGCAGTGGCAACAGATAAATTCTTTCAGTTTCATAAGATCAAGAAGATAACAAATTAAGGAGTGTTAAAAAATAATTTGTAACCTTCTAGAGTTATGTGTTAAAAATATCTAATGGTATCTAGAAGGGTGTACTGGTGTAGTGTGTGATAAAGACTTTGGGGAGATTTTTGTAATTAGCACATGTTCAACATGTGTAAAACTAGAATGTTCTAGGCAAGAAAGTAGACTTCTCTAGACAAGAGAAAGTCGGTGGAGTTGCTCTATAAAAGAAGCTTGGTTGTACACTTTTCAGTAACTTGAAAAAGCAATCCAAAAGCTCTTCCATTTCCTTGTTCCTTATTGCACCACTCACCCCTCCTATCTTAACATCTTCTTATGAAGCGAAGTCCCACATCGCTTGGATACCAAAGGAATATGAAGTACATAAGTGTGATGGCACCCTCACTTCATGAGCTAGCTTTTGGGGTTGAGTTCTACCCAAGACCGTGTAACATGGTATCAGAGTTGGGTACCAGAGATGGGTAGGGTGCGTGCCTCTCGCCTGCACACGGCAGGTGTTGCCAAGTGAGCACGCTGCGCGTGAGGGAGGGTGTGAAGCGCAGTCCCACATCGCCTGGATACTAAAGGAATATGAAGTATATAAGCGTGAGGCCACCCTCACTTCATGAGCTATCTTTTGGGGTTGAGTTCTACCAAGACTGTGTAACCCTACCACTCTTGTCCTACTTTCTTCCTAATTTTATCTAGCACCCCAACAAAAGCTCCTCCACTTTCTACTATGGAAGCCTAACACATATGACAGAGATAATTTCTTCTGCAATGATTCATGCGGCACGGTGGCCCTTCGTCTAGCGCCACCGTGCCGCATGCACCTTGCTCCACCGAGAGTCATTGTGATCTGCTTTGTCGAGAGTCTCCTTGTGCAAGCCCATGAAACTGGTGTGATTCCGCTTGAGAGATCGTATACCATCAGCTCTGATACTACTGTTGAAACTTTTTATCTAGCCCAAAACCAATTGGTAATGAGTGGAGAGATCCTCCATATTATTAAGTTATCATCCATTCCATACCCAAGGAATGTGGGATTGTATTACTTAACTTCCCCTTCACGTGCAAGCCGCATTTGAGGTCTGTCATGTGTAGCCTTTTTTGGGTCTACCATTGTGCAACCTTTTTGCTGGATCTATCATCGTGGGTTGTGGGTTGAGAATTTTTAAAATGTTGGGTGGAATGGGCCTTGCTTTGATACCAAAATTTTCGGGGTGCTAGATGAAATTTGTGAGAAAGTAGGACAAGAGTGGTAGAAGATGGTAGAAGATGTTAATGAACAAGGAAATGGAAATATGCTTTTGGATTGCTTTTTCAAGTTGCTAGAAAATGTACAACCAATCTCCTTTTATGGAGCAACTTCACCGACTTCAAGTCACTTTCTTGCATAGAGCATTCTAGTTTTGCACATTTGCACATGTGCTAATTACAAAAATCTACCCAAAGTCTTTATTATGCACTATACCCTTCTAGATACAATTAGATATTTTTGCTTAGATATTTTTAACACAACTCTAGAAGATTACAAATTATTTTTTAACACTCCTTAATTTGTAATCTTCATGATCTCATGATTTATCGGTTGTCACTACTTTGGTCATAATTTCAGCTAGCTGCTCCTTGGTATTGACAAATTCAAGCAGAATTTCTTTATTTTGCACCAATTCTCTAATAAAGTTATGTTGAAACTCAATGTGCTTTGACCTGCCGTGAAAAACTGAATTTTTGCACTATGTCTGACATATTATCGCAATAGATAATTGTTGGGCCTTCCTTTTTAGGTTCCATGTCAGAAAGAATTCTTCTAAGCCATACACTTTTAGAAAGAATTCTTCTGAACCCTATCATCGCAGTAGATAATTGTAAGGCCTTCCTTTTTATGCTCAACATTTGAAGGAGTGGTTGAACACTTTCAACATAGGAGGCATTGCCTCCTTGTAACACATACGAGTCATGTGTTGAATCATTGTTTATCTCTTCACGTGCGGGTATGGAGTCGCACATGCAGGGGAGTGTTAGAGCGTGTCCCACATTGGTTAATTATAACTTCCATAGCCAGTATATGAGCCTGGGCAGCCTCTCCACTCATTGTCAATTGGTTTTGAGTTGGATGCTTTAACATGGTATCAGAGCTAAGCTTTTGGACACAAGACTCTATTTTGTTGATGGTTGGTTCCCCTTCGTATGTCGTTGATGGTTCATAGTTGTCGTATGTGTTGAATTGTTTGTTTACCTCACTGCGTGCGAGTCAGGGGTCACACGTGCGGGGGAGTGTTAGAGTTTGTCCCACATCGGTTAATTATGACCTCCAAAACTAAGTGTATATCCTGGGCGGCCTCTCCATCTATTGCCAATTGGTTTTTAGTTGGATTCTTTAACATATACAAAGTTTTTAAAATCTCTAAAAATATTATAGATTAAAGATATGAACAGTTAAAATTGTATTGGAAGCCAAGCAAGACCAACAATTTGGGACAGAGGGAGTATAACTTTTATTTATTGCCCGTCTGTCTATATTATTCCTTATTACTTCCACTTAAGCGGAGTCTGGAACTTTGATTTGTAGAGGGATTCGTACGAGTAACTTGTGAAGCTAATTTCCTCCTCTTTTCCCTTTTGCTTATCCCTCCACAATCCATACACAGCCTTATGGAGCTGACCATTTAATTAGACTTCTCTTTTGTTTTTGCTTGGTGAAAGTTAGTATTGTTAATTGTAGTTAGTGAGGTTTGAATCCTAGTCAAATGCATGGGCACATGGTGGCTACCACTGGGCTACCACTCCACTTGCAATTTAAGTATACTTTTGTTGCAGGTAGTTTGAGGCTTTTGCAGCATGTGGAGTCAATTCAAGTTCCTCTTTCATGGCAACTGTTGGAATCAGAATCGGGGAAGGATGTGATGTGGGTGAAGAAACAATTCAGGGTACATGAACCTCTATTGGTACCAATTATTTTGACTTCGACCTGCCATCAGATGTACTGATGATGATCCTCTTGTTTAATAACAGGAAGTCCCTGGGAAGATTACGGCGCTGATCCAGGTAATTGATTAGATTCTTTGTCTACCACCGTCTGCCATGTTGTGAATTGGGAGGGAAGTAGGGTGTGCGTCCGTGGATATTTAAAGGACCCTCTTCAGGAAAACGCCACCTTTTGAACGAGCTTCAGCGCTTGAGTTCATAAGCTGCTATGTTGAAACCTCTTTATTTTTCTGGAAGAAACTGCCGTAATAGAAAAGCTCATTAAGCCAAATCCAGTTGCAATGGGGTATATTTTCCCTGGCAATTTCTTTTTAGACTGTAAGTATTCTACGTTTCCATGACATAACCTTGTTACTTCAGTGCAGAGCGATAGTGGAGTGTGTAATCTTGATATATGAATTCCATGGAGGTAGAGTGCATGCATCAAATAGTGAATCGATTATTCTGCTCTAAGCCTCAAATTATAATCTTTCGTCATAACACCGGCAGTCATATTAACATCATCTCCTAACATGTATTCATCCTTTTGGTCATTTTGATAGTCATTAACCATACAGGGATGTGAAGTAATATCTGTTTTGCTACATTTCTCAAGCAGAAGGAGATCTGGAAAAAAGTTGGTGTTGAAGGATATGGAATTACTCCATTTAAAGAATGATGGGGCTCTTTCATATTTATTGTCTTTGCTGCTAAGGTGATGCAAAACTCGAAACTCTGCTCGATTGTTAATTTCTCATGGGTATATTCCAAGCATGCGGAACCTTCTGCAGAATTTCGTAATTACTACTACATGACAGTAGCATTTTCGAGATTACTTGACGCACCTTGCGATTCGGAGTGAAGGGGCCACATCTGCTGATCGTTTTGCGTAGTAATTATATGTAACTCTTCTACTTGTATAGAATTTTTTGATAACTCAGGTGTCTGAGTCAGTTTATGCGCATCGTAGTGTTTGGACCTGTGCTTGTTTAGAGATGGTCACTAGGGTGGCGTGCCACATAGGGTAATTAGGCCTCCATTGGCAAAAAAGTTCAAATCGGTTTTTTGTTTTATTCGTTTTGTCTTTATTCAATTATTTTTTTTACATTTGTAAAGTTTTGCGTCAAGTTTTCGTGGTTTATTGGTTCCTGATGGTTGTTTGGGAGAATTAAAATCCAAACATGGTTGAAGTTAGAGAGACTAGGCCTTCTGGGTTGGATATCTTTGGAAGCTCAAGGCTTTTCCCTAATGTTAAAACTTTTAGTATTTTTTAACAGAGATGTTAAATGATAAGGACGTTTGCACTTTTTTTTTAATACTAGCATTTTTACACCTGTTGTCTAGTGAAAGGACCAGAGAATGGAGAAGGATAATGACATTTGCACTTCTTTTTAGCATTTCGACCCCACTTGTTGGTGTGATTATTGGTACTTCTATTTTCCATTTCTAAAACCTTCTTTTGAGAGTCTACTAGAAGATAACCAAAAAAACAGTGAGTCTTTTTTGTTATAAAGAAAGAAAAAAGAGTGAGAATAACTTTCCTTGCTGACTAAACAGCGCTAGTGCATTTGGTAGAGCTCTTGGATGTTCTACACTGCATTTCGAAATCGAGTCTCATTCTCTCCTCATCCAAGTAATAGATTAGGAAATGACGAATGACAAAAAAAGAAAAACGGCATTATCGATTTGTAATCCGAAAACTTTCACTACTACCACAAATCATTTCTTCCAACTACATAAACTAAACTAAACTAAATGATATTTTTAGTGAAAATGAGTCGACTGCTAAGACAAAATATTTGAGAAAACTTAGCCTCAAGATGAGGTGTGGGTGTCACTTCTAATTATACGAACAAAATGAAATATTCCTCGTCAGCTAAACTGCGACAGTTCAGTTAGTCAAGATTATTGCATCTCATTAGGAGGTTAGAAGTTCGAAATTCCCCACCTACGTGTGTGTGTTATTTCTATTGTATTTGTTAGGTTATTTCTCTCCTTAATTGCGCTATTAGTTGGATTATGATTGTGGACTTTGGCTTTAGATTGATGTACTTAATATTTTTATTCTCCTACCGTTTGAAAAAGAAAAGAAAAAGAATCGTCCACAAAAACATCCACTGGGCTGGGCACACAGAGAACCAAAGCCACTTCTCCGTAGAATATGGACGCCCTCACACGTGTACAAAGCAGAAGCACCAATAACTCGTGGCATTAATAACACTTTGCCTCTTAAAGTAGATAATTCCCATTTTAGTCCTTATATCTTGCATTGACCTTTCCCTACTGTCCTTGTATATATCTTGCATTGTTCATTCCCTGCTGAATCGTTTGCAATCAAAACTAGTAAAACTTTGGGACCTATGGAAGTCAGTGACAGAAAATCAGAATTGTAACTAACCAAGCAAAAAATTTCAACCGAGCTTTAGTCCTATGTACTAACTTAAATTAAGACTCAGGACACAGTCACATTCACCTTTGCCTCCTCCCACAACTTCCTCCCTTCCCTCCTTTGGAAACAAAAACTCTGTAGTGCACATCCAAACCATCCAAAAGTGTTTTCCAGGCAAGAAGAGTCTTTTCAAAATTTGGACCGTTCAAAACATTAGCCCGTGCGGTAGAGCTCTTGGATGCCCACACTGCATTTCGGGATCAAGTCCCATTTTCCCTCTCCCATATAATAGATTAGAAATGACGAATGACCAAACACTTTGAACAATCCGAATGTGCAAGTGCATTACGGGACAATGCACTACTGGATCTCCAGGTCCCCTCTTCTTTGCCATCCTTGATCCCAAAAACAATTATATTCATTAGCTGCATCATGAGTCACTCTTTGGTGCTAGCGTAAGTTATATATTCCTTTACAAGGACTTAAGGGCATATCACATTGCAAGCAATTCGGCTCTTACATGGCCAATGGATAAAGGACCTGGGGTTGCTGCTATGTAGCCTCTTGCATAGCAGGTGTTATGCACATCTTGGTTGTTCGTTGCTCGAATGAATGACCCAAATTTCACCTCGGCACCTTTGCATCCGAATCGTTCGTTGTCGTGCGTGCAAGATAAAATTTTGGCCGTTCATCCGAGCAACGGAGGCCCAAATGTGCACAACACCCTGTTGTGTACTGGGTTGAACAACATCAACCCCAGATCAATGGGATAAGTGTCATTAATAGGAGGGCCAAAGTAAAAAAAAAAAAAAAAAAAAAGGAAAGAAAGAAAGAAACCAAAAAAATGGAAATTGTAATTTCCCAATTGTTAATGCATTCACGCACCAGTTCAAAAAAAGAATGCATTCACGCACAAAAATTATTTCATGGTATTGGGAAACCCCTAATCTACCCCATATTTTCTAGGATTTAGAAGAGCATGTGCACCAGGCAAGCCAAACCTCTCCCTTTCGGTATTTTGCCTCCCAATATCACAATTTGTACCCTGTACCAGACTCTGCAAAAGCAAAGGTAAAATACCTTTGGCAGCTTGGGTTCGGCAAGAGTGTCGAGGCACTGTAGAGAAGCAATCAAATAATTAAATGTTTCTCTCTCTCCCTCTCTCAAACACACACACCCTATGGGTCTTACTTGACAAGTGCTTACTTTTTAATATTTAATAGAGATAGAGAGAAGAGTAAAGAGCATTGGTGGAGTTTGAGAGAAAAATTTAACAAGATAAAATGCATTTTTACATTTTTTTTTATCACCAGAAAATAGTGCATTTTTACATTGTTGAGTAACATTTTTGGCTATCCATTGGTGCACTTGCTCTAAGTATACAGACTCCACGGAAAGATGTGTAGAAAAGATATTGACGCACCAAGCGCCAGTGTACCAAGAGCATTGGATAATTACTCGTAACGAACGGTTTTAATAACGCAAGAGCCCAGAAAATCTCTCCCCCTCTCTCTCTCTCATCACAATCGTCTTCTCTCTCTCTCAGCTTCTTCTTTCTTAATCGTCCGATCTCCACCCTCTCTCTCTAAAACAACTCCATCCATCAATCCTCCCATCGCGCGCCAAATACAAATCTCCCTCTTTCTCTCATCGTCTACAGGTAAGAGCCCCTCCCGCTCCGGCCCCCTCTCTACAATTTTATTGGACGGAGCTAGGGTTTAGTAGGACTGACGATGTTGTTTTGTCTGTACGTAGGGTTCCGGCGACAATGGCGGATGGTCCGGGGAGTCCCCCCGACGAGAGCGGCGGCGATCAGAGCCCTCGGTCCAACGTTCGCGAGCAGGACCGGTACCTCCCGATCGCCAATATAAGCCGGATCATGAAGAAGGCTTTGCCAGCCAACGGGAAGATTGCTAAGGACGCCAAGGACACAGTCCAGGAATGCGTATCGGAGTTCATAAGCTTCGTCACTAGCGAGTAATTGATACTTCGAGTTTTTCACACAAACGTTTATGTACATATTATTTATGTGAAATAGATGTTTGTATACAGGGGCCTTTGCACCAGCCTTTATTGGTCCCCCACTAGTGCAATTGGTTTCCAGAGATGAGTGGAGGTGTGCGTTAGCTGAATTATAAAATAAATAAAAAAATTCTTAATTGATAATGGAATATAAAGCCGTATGTAGGGGTATATGTTTATATCACTATCCGTGTGCAAATCGTGTTATGAAAATGATGGGAAGAGAAAAAACTTGTACAGTGATTAATCTGGGTTTTGAAATTACCATGCCTTTGCAGATCGTGTTATGCAAAATAAGATAAGAGGGAAATCTTGAATAGACATTAATTTGTGCCTTTGGCGAACTCTGGGATGTGAAATTACTATGTGCGTGCAATTCATGTGATACAAAAGATGGGAAGAGGAAAATCTTGAATAGAGATTAATCTTTGATGAAATATGGGATGCGAACACATGCAAGAGGGGAGGAAATTTGGGAGATTTTTTAATTTTTTTTTTGGCAGTTTCTCTAGATAGTTAAAGGATAGTTTAGGGAAGAAAAAGCGTGAAACAGCTACGATAATGACTTCCACACCAAAAGGAAAATCTTGAGTAGAGGTTAATCTTTGATGAAATATGATTGTGAAAGTAGAAAAGGGCGGAGAAGATTTTTGGGCATTTTTCTTCTTCTTGGTGGCAGTTTCTTTAGATGATTAATAGAAGTCACTAAGGAAAAATGTGTGCCAGTCTCAAAACTGACTTTCGCACCAAAGGGTGTTCTTTTATAGTAGTAATGGATTGTACGTAATATATGTGTGTTAAATGGATGGTCCACAATGTGATTTGGGGCTTTTTTTGTGTAGGGCAAGTGATAAGTGTCAGAAAGAGAAGAGGAAGACGATCAATGGCGATGATTTGCTTTGGGCAATGGCAACACTAGGGTTTGAGGATTACATTGATCCGCTCAAGTCGTACCTAACTAGGTACAGAGAGGTAATCTTTTCCATCTTTGATTGTGTCTCTATTTCATTATATGTTTTTGTATGACAAAAAAATAGGGAACAAGGAAAGGAAGGGTGATTGAGATTTTTCTATGGTGCTATTGTACCTTTTATTCAGTCAGACCATACCTACCCTTTACTCAATCTCACTTTAGTTGAGTTAAAAATTGGTTAAAAGCTGATTTGATTTGAAGAACACCAATGGGCAAACCCAGATGCTAGCCAAACTTTTTGAGTAAAAGCTTCATTAATGGCAGGGTGGTAAACTATAAAAGCCACAAAGTAGCCTTCAAAAGTTTTGATTGGTGAAAAGAGTTTTGCATGATTTGGGGGGAAAAAAAATGAAAAACACATTTTGATACGAGTATGAGTAAAGGAGTGGAGAAGGATTTAGAAGGTTTATTACTCTGTTCTAAGTTTGGATTTGAGCAATGTCTGGAGATGCCCTTACTAGTGTATGCTGATCTCTACTCTTTTAGAAAATTGTCTGAGCCAAGTTTATTGTTTTGGGCACCTTTGGCTGGAGGTTTTAGTTTCTCATGTATGATTTTCTTTGCAACTGAGAAGAGTTTAACTCATTCATGTGCACTTTTCTCTTAATGTGCATGATCCTTTCGAGTTTAAGCTAACAAATGTTTTTTTTTTTGGTGTCTGTGTGTGGCTTGGTTGATTTTGTGACCTAATCATCACTTGCAGTTGGAGGTACGTGAACTATCTCCTTCGCAGAGTATATTAGTTCCTTCTTTTACTCGTTACTGACGGTGCTAGCGACTTAATAAGCTTGAACTTGTACAGGGTGACACCAAGGGATCTACTAGGACTGGAGATGGATCATCTAAAAAAGATGCAATGGGAGCTCAGCTTGCTCCGAATGCACAGGTAAGGCTGCAAAGAGACTCTTGTTCATTTAATATCATAGAGTACTCGGTTTTGAGTACTGGATCCTTTTGATCTTGTTGAGTAAACTTCTCACCAACAGTTCATTTTGTCTGCTTTTGCTATTGTGATGCGTAAATATGGAAGTATGCTCATCAAGATTCTTTTGGTCAAGGCATGACCTATGCAAATTACCAAGTGTGAATGCCAAGTAACTCTCTCTCTCTCTCTCTCTCCATGTGTGTGTGTGCGCGTGCATTAGAACACTATCCAAAATCAATTTGTGATAATTGAGCAATGGATATTTTGTCTTAAGTTTGTCTGCTTGGACTATTTGTTTACATATTTGTCCTGCGGCATATCCTTCTTTTGAATGTTAAGATGCTTAATCTTGTTCTTTTTCCCAGTTATTCTTTTAAGTGTGTGCATACGACTCTGTGTGAAACAAAGGATAGTATTTGAAGTTAGTACTCATCCAACTGTCAATGCATGAGGTGCATGCTGCTTGTCTCCTTAAAAAGTTGGTTTATTATAGTGGGAAAAAGAGTAGGATGGAGATTGACAGTGCGTGAAATTAGTAAAATTGTCTTTTTGTTTATTTATTCTGTATCTATGTTGAAGAGTTCAGGGAGTAACTTAATTTTGCCTGGAACCATACATCAGTACCAATATTTAAACTATGAGCGATAATTCCAGTGAAATATTGGAGATCAGCTATGAGTGTGATGTTAAGAGTGTGAATTGACTTGTAAATGAATGAATGTTTTCTGGATTATTTCCCAATTTTATTTTTTTGTTAAAACTAAGTTTTGTGACAGGTACATATTTATTTTCTGTAAAAGAAAACCTTGCCTTATAGGCATAAAATAAATGGTTTCATTGTCTCAAGTAAAGAGTGAAATGTAGGGATTTTATCGATGTACATATATAAAAGGGTGTAGAAATGTGTTTTTATCTTAAATAAAACAAATAAATAAAAATAAAACAAATAAATGTGTTTTATCCTTGAGAGGAGGAATGTGGGGGTAGAATTTGATGTTTTGTTTGAACATTTGGTATGTTCTTGTGCGATAGTGATATTTCAAAAAGAGTTAATTTTTTTTAAAAGATTTTGTTACCTTTGGGTTTAGATAACTTTCTGTTTTCAATGAAAACAGAAAATTTTAGGCAAGACATATTCATGCTTCCAGTATAAAAAGTACTACAGGCTTTGGTAAGGAAATAGTTGTTCGGAAAGAAAAATAAATGGATTCTAGTTGGTATGAGACCATCGGACACATAAAGAAAAATAAGTTGTTGCTGGTATGTGAAGAGAGTAAAATCGGAAAAAGGAAGAAAATGGTGGTTCCTAACTTCCTGTGAGTGTGAGAATAATTGCCACAAAATGTGGGTTTTGAGTTTAATAATTCCTAATAGGTAAATAAGACTGCTGCCACGAACTGTTCCAGCATAGTAGGCTACTGGTTGCTAATTTGTGATTTCGTGTAGTTAAGGCTACTGAGTACCTGAAAAGAACTATTTCGATTGTTTGATCTTTTCTATTTGAGGGACCCCGTAAATACTGTCTCGATGTTTTGTTGCCTTGAGTCTTTGTTAACTCATTACATAGTTGGATCAAATGGATCAAAAGATATGTCACTTCAATTTGATGATATCTCCATTAGATGTTGCTTCAGATAGAAGTATGATCAAATTTAGTAATTTACATGATAGATCAAAAAATTATACATTCCATCTATTGAATAAAGAACCATGTTTTGCTTGAGGGTTCAACGAACAAATTTCGATTAGTCTCTTGAGAAATTGTTTCTTGTACAGAAGACCATTTGCCCCTGGGACAAATTGTTTCTCGGATTTATTACTTTGTTAAAGCCTGAAGGGGATGAGATTAAGCCCATTAGGAAGTCACTTATGGAGGTACTCTAATCTGTGACTATCGTTTAGGATATTCTTTTTGAGGGCTTATACGTGAGCTTTTTCAGTATTATCGCAAAAGAAAAGAGGACCAAGAGGGTGCCACCTATGCAACCTCTACACTGCTACTCTTTCGAGGTGGATGTGTGGCCGGTTAAAAAACAGATTCATGGAGTGGATAGTAACCATTAATATACATTCTGTAGGATCTCAATTTAGTTTTTGTGGTGTTAAGTGAATGGTTTTCCCCGTACATGTTTTGTGCTTTTCAACTTTGACTACTGGGTTTCTTCTTTATGGATGTTGCCTGTCAAGTCCCTCGATGTATGCAAGCTAACATTTCTGCATGAGTGGTTTTCCCCAGGCATTGTCCCCTCAATTCCTGAAACCTACCTTATTTCTAAGCAGTTATATACGGTTGCTTCATCGAACATTGCCAAATGGACAGCATCAAATAGTCTTATGGTTCTTGTTCTGGCTATTACACTGTTCTGCTGCCTTTATGAACCATTACCTCTGGATGTGAGAAATAGAGATGTCAAATTGGTTCTAGGTGCCATGCTATAGTTTTCTTAAGCTAGCTGATACCTAGTTCCATTTGTCATAATACATGATTGATTCTTTGTTGGATCACTAAATTGTATGTTTGCCCGGCCCAACATATTTTGTGCCTTCCACGTTGCCTATGTAGATCGTAGTCTTGGTTCCATTTTCCTTTAATTCCTAGTTGCTTATGTCGAAATCACCTTCACTTTGTGCTGTCAGATTAATTTTTCCAGACCTCAACCCTCAACCCTCCATTGGATCATACGTGCTGTAAATTGGAAATTTAGGATTTCTTAAATAAATACCCTGTCAATCTATAAATTAGTTACTTGCCTTAAGTTTTTTTGATCCTACACAATAAAGTTTTTAGGTTTTTAGCAGGATTGTAGGTTCAGCACCTTGTTGTTAGTCTAATCACAAACACACACACACACACACACACACATGCAGGGGGTAAGAGACATATACATGCATAAGCCATAAGGCAAGTCCATGCAGATACTTGGGCTAATTAGGGAAAAATCCAGGAGAGGACTTATTTTATTTGTGGGTAATCATCATTGTATTACAGGACAAAGTCGATGACCACTCTATAAAATGAGAGAAAATCATTATTTTGGTTGTGTTCCGATTTCGACAGCACATTCGTAGGGGGAAAACATGAAGGTATGATGAATACATTTCTTGATGACTTGTTGGTAGAGAAAATACATATACAATTCGTCAAATAGGGCAACATAGTGAATAATCTTAAATAGCTCACATTCATCACATTAGTTGATTTATGTTTCATCTTCCCTTGTTTTCCTATTAATTGATGCCAAATGAATCTACTTGCCCCGACTCCATATTTTGGGTAGTGTCTTTGTTTCATGGTTTTCCATTTCTCCAAGGATTAAACTGAAAAAAGAATGTGGAATTTCTGATCTGCCCTATTGTGCTGCTAGCACCAGTTTGATTAGAAGAAAAGTATGCTGAGATTATTCAGGAACCTACAGCTAGACTTGACCATAGGTGAGGTGGTCCCTCTGGGCTAAGGCTGCAAATGAACCAAACCGTTCGTGAAATGTTCGAGGCTAGACTCGGTAACAACTCATTCGATTTCGATTTGAGTACTAAATGAGACAAACCTGACAGTATTCGGCTCAATTAGACTCTCGATTAGGCTCGCGAACCTATACTCCTGGAGTGTACATGTATATCTCATAAGAATATCACATATAAGCTTGAGTATGTTTAAACTTTTACATGTGCATCATGAAAATTTTATAAATTGTCCATGTATAAACTTTTAAATGTGCTATAAACTTAAATTTTAATGGGTAGTGTTAATGCCAAAACTCTTTTTGTTTGTGCCAAAACTCAAGTGCATGAAATGCTTGTACTCATGTGTAAAGTACAAACTCTTTATGCATTGGAGTTTTGGCACAATCAAAAACAGTTTTGGCATTATCACTACCCATTTTAATACTAGGATTTTATTATTTTATATATCTACGTATTTATTTATGTACAAAGTAATTTTGTTTATGAGAGCATAACTATCTAATACTTTTGACACGTTAAGGCTTGTGAACAAGCTTGAGTTCGACACAAACCTAGGCAAGCTCAGTTCGAGCTCTGCTCGTCAAATTTTCATTGAGCTCGAGTTTGGCTCGATTCGTTAAAAAATTAAATGAACAAACTTGAACATCCTAAAGCTCGGCTCGATTCGGCTCATTTGTAGCCCTACTCTTGGCATTCAGTTTGGTGCTAGTGTAGATGTCTTACTTATTGCTCGTTTTACCTGTGCTGTCAACCCATTATACTATTTTTTTATTTTTTATTTTGTGTGTGTGTGTGTGGAAATTCTTGTTTCCTTTTGAACTTAAATATCTACCTTGCTAGTTGAATTGAAACGGTAACTGGTTTAAAATCTTGCAGGAACAGGAACGGCATCTCATTGTTTCTCCCTTTCATGGCGTAAATTTGGGAGATTCAGCTTTTCCTTTACAGCTTCATAATTTAAGTAATTTACGGCTATTAGATACAGTTTAATGCATACTCCATGGTAGCAAATTATATATATACATGGCTTCGTCAAGGTCATGTATGTTTTATATTTTTTAGGGTTTGAACTATTGATTTACGTGATTGGACGTTCTTTCCATTTCTTCGATTGTGTTTCTTTCTTACGTGAGAGAAATTTTGGTGCTCTCATCAGTTGAAATAGCTGAATTTTTCTGGTTATCTTTTGTATGTTTAACCTTTTATAAGCTTTATGAAACATAGTAGTTATCTAGCATTTGTGGTAAACTGTATGAACTACGATGATAGCATTTGTGGTGAACTTTTAAGTTTTACTTGGATTTCGAAGCAATGCCAGCTGTTTTTGCTGTCTGCATCTCCAACCACCCTCTACTTCTTCAAATATAGAGGGAGAGCATCTCTAACACATCCCCTGGTTCACATTCTCCTCTATTTTGTCTCCATGAAGATGAATAGTGACACGAATTGTCCCATTAACCCTCCAAAATGAAGAGTTGGACGACTCCACCTTCTATATTTGGAGTACAACCTCTGTATTGGGAGGGAAAGGTGTCTAACCCTCAGTTTTGGAGGGTTGATGGGATTTTTCGTGTCACAATGAGGGACGGAGCTATAACTTTTGTGAAGAGGGACAGACTATATCTGTGGAGGGGTGGAAATATATAATGAGCCTTTTTATGTTTTGTTTTGTCTTGTATGGACTATACACCTATGGGTGTACTATTTTATGATTGAGATGATCTTTGTTTGCTCCAAAAAAAAAAAAAAAGTTCATTCATTCATGTATCTAATACATATATCATTGTTCGGATTGGTTTGAAACTGGAACAATTGATGTAAATCCACATACCAAACCATTTAACATGCTCTCTAATTTTTTAAAACCGAGACCAAACCATACTTCACTAAAAAATCAAAGCAAACCAATCGGTTTGGATTGATTTGGACTGGACGCACGGTTTGTCAGGTACTTTGCTCACCCCTGCTCGACATGAAATAGCGAGAGCATTTTGAAGAAGAAAAAGGAAGACGTATCAGGACAAACGATTGGCACAGAGATTTAGGTGATCTTGTACAGATTTTAATCAATTTTCACACAAAACCCTACCCTTCCACGTGCCCTGCAAGTGTCAATCCTTTGGAGTCTAGAGTGGCAAAATCGTAAACCGAAAGTATACTATAAGACAAGTGGGGAGGGTAAAACGGGAAACAAAAGTGCAAACCAACATGGTACTACTTACTAGTACTAGTAAATTTAGTGTTCCCACTTCCCAACCTCCAATTTTCAGTAAGGTAAGTATAGCAGATACCGGCAGAAGTCCTTTTTCTCCCTCCCATATTGACCATTTTCCTTCCTCACTGTTAGCACATTTACTACCTGCATTAATTTTGGGTACAGAGCAGTATCGGTGCACGCGATTTGGGCTGTTCATTTTTGGTTTTGGACGGTCTGGATTATAGAGAACGAAATAGGAGAGAGAAAGGGAGAGAGAGAGAGAGAGAGAGAGAGAGAGAGAGAGAGTTTCGATTTGTGCCGTCTAATACACTTTTGGAAAGCCCGGATACAACATTCAAGTACCACGTAGGCTCAGCCACGTGGTACCCATTCGGTACCCAATTTTTTTCCCCATATTTTAAGTACTATTTTACTTCCTCAATGATGGCACTTTTACAACTGCATTAATTTCCCCTTTCGTCCCCTTCTTTGGATAAATTTAAAAAACTAGTTTTTTGGTTTTTTTCGTTTTGTCCTTATTCCAAAAAAAAATTCATTTGTTAATTTTCGATCGATTTTTTGTGATTTCTTGGCTTGTCTCGACGAGAGGAATCTAAAAAGTATAAAATTCTTAGTCAAACTTAAAGTTTTGTGAATAAAGACGAAAAATAAACCAAAAAAAATAATCCAAAAAACTAGTTTATTTTGGTTTATTTTCGGCTTTATTAAAAAAACTTTTACTTTTGACCATAATTTTATAATCTTTGGATTCGTCTTGACGAGATAAATCCAGAAACCATAAAATTAATCTTGACGCAAAACTAATAAATGTAAAAAAAAATTGAATAAGGACAAAACAAAAAAAAAACCAAAAAATCAGTTTCTTCAATTTAGCCAAATCAGCCAGGTTGTACCATCTCTCTCTCACTCTCTCTCTTCGAGTTGTTAAAAGGTGACACACACAGAGAGACACTTACAGAAGACAAGAAAAAAATGGCTCTGATTTCTCAAACCAAATGGCCTTCCAATCTCATAAGCTTCCGCCCTTGCCTCTTCTAACTCAGCCCAGTAGTCTCAGCAGAACTCACAGAGTTTGCGTGGGATCAACTGGTAACCATGCTCCAAGGTGAGTTCTCTTTGTTTGAGTAAGTTTCACAACCTGGTCACTCTATATTTAACGACTAGGGAATGTCCGTGCCTAAGGCAAGGCAGGCAGGGGCGGTTCCAAGTGGGACCCGAGTCCTTGCATAACTCCAAGTAATTAGATAGACCAATACCAACTTCTTCTTTTTTTGAACTGCGGCCAAGACCAATTAGATAGACCAATACCAACTTCTTTTTTTTTTGAACTGCGGCCATGACCAATTTGGCCATAGACACACGGATCCACACTTCTTTTTTGTTATTTTTAGATTGATAGTTTTATTTTACTTGAACAAAAAAGAAAAAAAAAGTTGATTAGAGATTGACAAATTTGATTCATTCAACTGGACACCAATATCCAATAAACTTGATATTTTACATGAACGTTAAACAGATCAAGAGTACTTATAAAATAAACTGTTCAAACTGTCAAATAAACCCATGATTGTCCTCTCAAGAAGTCATCACATGAAAATATCTTTGATTCCCAGAGCCCCCCCATGACCAGGAGCACTGTCCAAACCTTTTTTCGTTTTCTGAATGTACTCCCTTCGTTCACCTTTGTTGGTCTATTTTCATCACCTTTGTTGGTCTATTTTCACAATCTGTGTCATTTAAGATTGCTTATATCTTTCAATTTATGATGATATACTTTTATAATTTTACGAACTTTGTCTAATTGAACTAATTGAAATCTATCAATCAATATTAATATTGCATATTTTTTTAGATTCATAATTAAAAATGACACGGATTTAAAAAAATGGATCAACAAATGCGGACGGAGAGAGTATATTTTACAAATATTGAAAATATATATTCCACTCTAAACTCCACTTCTTCTTCTTCTTTTTTTCCTGTTATTAAAGTGAGGTTGAGATCAATTAGAGAAGACTTTCAGTCCACGGCAGGGACGGAGCTAGGAATTTTACTATGCATGAGCGTATTATTTTTTCAAAATACTTTGCAAGGGCGAGCCTATATAATTCATAGGAATTTTTTTTCTTCTTCTATGTAACACTAGAGATTTTTTTTTCTTCGCAGGGACGGCCGCCTTTACTGGCCCTCCTCTGACTCCATCCCTAGTCCACTGCGAGAGGTTTCACATGCACAAGTGACTCATTCCATGCCACCAGAGAAACAAGAAATTTTCCTATCTCTAGACAAATGGGCAGAGGAAAATATCTTGATTCACTTGAAACACCCTGAAAAAAGTTGGCAACCAAGTGATTTTCTACCCGATCCATATAACTCGGAAGGATTTGATGAGAAACTTAAAGAGCTGAGGGAAAGCGCAAAGGAAATTCCCGACGACTATTTTGTGGTGTTGGTTGGGGATATGATCACCGAAGAAGCACTTCCGACTTACCAAACGTTTCTCAATACCTTAGATGGAGTTCGTGATGAGACGGGTGCGAGCCCTACTGCTTGGGCTATTTGGACACGGGCTTGGACTGCTGAAGAAAATAGACACGGAGACCTTCTTAATAAATATCTTTACCTTTCTGGACGTGTTGACATGAGGCAAATTGAAAGACGATACACTACCTCATAGCCTCGGGAATGGTAAATTCTTCAAACTTATAATCCTGCAGGGTTTATGTATCTATCTAACAAAATTAGGTGTGTGCACGGGTTGGGTTATGCGGGTTTAAGGTATATTTTTTCAACCAACTCATACTTGGCGGGTTGTAAATGGTTTAAGTACCCGTCATGACCAACCCATAATCATCTTAATTAAAATTGGCGGTTGGGTTTTTTTAAATTATAGTATTTTATAATTTCTTCATTTTTAATGGTTTTGCATGTTCCCTTTTAAGAAATTCAGAAGAATAACTTCTCGATTATTATGCTAAAAGCATAATATCTATCTATACGTAGACACCCCCAATCCATATGAATGGAACCGGGGACCTGAGGGTTACTGCTGTGTAGCCCCATGCACAGCATGGGGATGTGCACACGCTGCACAATAGCATCCCCTCTTCCGAACCGGGGGACCTGTAGTGAGTTTGTAGGGTATCCGGCCGCCAACTAACTTTGGCCCATGAATTTATCAGGATATTCAAACTGAAAATAACCCGTATCTCAGTTACATCTACACTTCCTTTCAAGAGAGAGCAACCTTTATATCTCACGGCAACACAGCTAGGCTAGCCAAGCACCACGGAGACATAAAACTGACAAAGATATGCGGCATGATCGCAGCTGATGAAAAGCGCCACGAAACCGCGTACACCAAGATCGTCGAGAAACTCTTCGAGATCGACCCAAACGACACCGTTTTGGCCCTCGCCGACATGATGAGGAAGAGGATCAAGATGCCAGCCCTCTTCATGTACGACGGTCGCGACGAGAATCTGTTTGAACACTTCTCCGCTGTTGCCCAGAGGCTCGGAGTTTATACTTCCAGGGACTATTGTGATATTTTGGAATTCTTTGGTGGGGAGATGGAATGTGGAGACCTTGACTGGGCTTTCAAGTGAGGGACGTAAAGCCCAAGATTATGTGTGTGGATTGGCTCCAAGGTTTAGGAAAATGGAGGAGAGAGCAATGAGTAGGATTGAGAAGCAGGCATCCCCTGTTCCTTTTAGTTGGGTCTTTGGTAGAGAAATTTGAGGTTTAGAAGATAAATAAATAATGTTATGGAGCTTACTCCTTTTTAATGTGTAAAATAATGGGAAATGCTACGATTCCTACTAGGGTTCGGTGTGCACCTCTTGAATCTATCTTTCTGTAGGATCTTAAAGTTGAGCGCAAAGATGTTCACCGAGCACACATTCTTGCCAAGAGAGTTTTTTCTACTTTTATGCAGGTTCTGGTTGCAGAAGATCAACAATTTTTTAAGAGAGCTAGGGCTGTTTTTTGTTATTCAATGGTAGCTCTATTATTTGTGTTGTAATATCTGCAAACGGTTATTTATCTATTGAAGTTCTTTCTCTTTCTAACAAAAAAAAAAATAGTACATTTTGGATTAATGTTATGAATTTCTTACATAAAAAGTTATGAATTCAAGATTGCCGGTATAGGTTTTTGTTCAAAATCGTATGATTTATCCGAAATGTTACTCCCTCCGTCCATTTTTAAGTTCAGTGTTTCATCTTGGGTTGTCATTAATAAGTGTCAATTTATCATTTTGCCCCTAAAAATGACAAGTTAGTGGGTGAAGTACTGCAATGATGAACAGTTTCATTAAATTTGACACAACGGAATTCACGAGAAACTAGTTAGCATACTAGTTCAAACAAAGATAGGTCTCGAATCCTCGAGGTTCTTGAATTCACAAAAGAAAAAGATTAACTCTGAAATTGTTATTGAATAAAAAGCTGTCAAATAATAGAGATTACAGACCCTTTTATAGAGAAACCTTAGTAAACCCTAAAAAAACTACTACTAAAAAATAAAATATCTCGGAAATTAAGGAAACTCCCAAAATTGAAATCTAGAAACAATTCTAAGACTTTTCTAATTTCTACTAACAAAAGGGTCACAACTTGATTGATCTCAAACCACTGGCTTGAAAAGATAATAACATAAGCATTACGCTGTAAAAAAAAAAAAAAAAAAAACGTGTTCGTAATGGAAGACTACTTTGAAACAGGGCCTTGAAACAGAAGGGAAAGCTAAAATAGTGAAGGCAAAATTGTCATCTCACTTAAAATACGGTAACAGTGAATTGGGGGATCATACACATGCATGCAGTCCCCATCTGAGTCGTCCGTGCTCGGCAATCAACGACTCAGATGTGTTCTGCGCCGTTAATTGTCAAGCTGATCTGGGTCATTGATCGCCAAACACGAATTACTCAGATGGAGACTACATGCATATTGTTCCTTTTAGATCTCCATAGGTTGGTCCAAGGTCAATCCGGTTGTCGGTAGCTTTCCTTCCTACAGTCAACATACTAAGATTCATTTTGAGGTTTGATACAATACATGAAAATAAAACTCTCCCGAAAATGAAATGTGTGGATGTGATTAATCAATGTACTATTGTGATAGTACATTGGATGAATCACACCCACACATTACACTTTCGGGAGAGTTTTATGGGAAAGTCTTCATATTCCATACTCTTTTCCATTCATTTTTGGGGTGAGGTTGTAAAAATATTTATTTCTTGTGATTTGTGAAGTAGGTCAAAAATATTATTACTAGTTAGGCCTTGTTCTCCTATAGATTTTAGGTGCATTTTATGAAAATCTCATAAAATGAACATTTTATGGAGGGGTGATAAAATGAAGTTGTTTTCTCAACTGATAAAATGTAGTGGTTTTCCTATAGATTTTAGAAGGATTTTATGAAAATCTCATCAAAACACTTTTACATTTTATGTGTTGAGATTGGAGTATCATAAAATGTGAGATTTTATATCCCAAAAATCTGTTGAAGAACACACCCTTAACCAAGGTCAAAAATATTGTTTCAATTTTGGCCGAGTTTTGACCCGATGAAGAAGGGATAGCAACGGATAGGGCATAAATTGAGGGACCCCATTCCCCACTTTTTTTTTTGAACTCCGACCCCATTCCACTCTTGATTCCCAATTGGGCGTATTTTTACCATCTCCGTCCCAATTTCCATTAAATATATTGGACAAAGTTCTAAACCCATCTCCCAGTGGAGATCGGGCCCCAAATAAATCCATAGCCAAATTAAAAAATACTATAAAAAGTCAAGAATTAAACTAAGGTGCAAGCATTATATTGAAACCAACAAACAAATTTGCAACTACATTACTGTACAAAGTAGTCTATAATAGGTAGTAATTGCTAAGGTTTGTTCAATGGGTAATTATTTACGTATATAACTCATACCAATATTTACATAACGTAAATTTTTATAAATATTGAGAGTGTATGTTTTATGTATAATTGGGTTCAGGCCGGGGTTGGGGCGGGTACGAGGATTTAGGGGCGGAGATGACAAAATTATACCCACGCCATATCCGACTAGGTGTGCTCTAAATCTCACCATACCCGCTACAAATGGGCAAAAATTTGGATAAAAACCTGGGCGGGGCATCGGATACAGGAGAAATTACCATTTTTAGATTGAAAAAATGATTAGTGAAAATAAGCATAAACTGATCCGGACAGCTTGACCATAGAAAAAAAAATTTGTACTAGTTGGAAAGTTCTCCGAGTACACCACTTTGGGCTATAAGTACGGGGGTGTGACCTAATCAACGTGCTCTTATGGTACTGGACAAGTTTCAGAAAGCTTTCAGAACGGAGTGTAGCTTATCATCTCTCGGATCCAATGCAACGCTGCCAAATCATTGAAAAGAACAAACGGCCATCAATTTCGGCTCTTTCATCGACCAACTCTCTTCGACACTCTCACAACCCTTCTTCTCCACTTGGATTCCATTCCTCGCAAAAATCTAAGCCACAATAAGGTACGTAAATCTCTCTCTCTCTCTCTTGAAAAAGTACAGTCTAGGGTTTTTGTTCGCTCTGTAATTCTGTTTATCTATATACGGCTCAGTGATTAGGTTTCGAAATCATGTGTTGCTAGGGTTTAATCGAACCATATGGATTTGATATTCAGATGAGTTGGTCGTGATTGAGTTGAGATTTAATCGGGGACTTTAATTATGGCTTCTGAATCTAGTGCGAGTCTTGTTGGCGGGACTGTAGCTGATGAAACCCTAGGTCAAGATTCGGCCTTTGAGAGGGTTTTGGGTGGGGAAGAGGTAATGGTGGAGGTGGTGGGTTCTGATGTGCTTGTTGATGGGATTGGCGGTGTGTCGGCGGAAGAGGGTTTGGAGAGGGAAATTAAATCTGTTGATGTTGAGGGAGTTGGGGATTTGGGAGGTCGAGTTTCGGAGTCTAATACTGAAACTAGGGCTGAAGGTGTTGATGAAACTGTGGGGTCGTTGAGTGAACAATTCCATGTTGTTGGTGCGGAGGAAGTTTCCACGAGGGCAAATGAGGAGGGGGTTTTGGAGAGAGGTGATCCTTTGGTTGATGGAGGCGGCGATCTCACTGAAGCCAGTGTTTCGTGCAGTAAAGCTCCAAATTCTGGAACCGAGACAGGGTTGGTAGTTCCTATAGCGAATTCAGGATCATCGAGTGAACAGGCACAACTAGTTGCTGGAGAAAAAGTTGGGGTTAGCGTCGAGGATGGTATGGAGAAAGGTATGAAGCAGGTTGAGGAAATAGGTGGTGCGCTGGATCATGTTGAATTAGTGTCAGAAGGGGGTGATGTTTCGAATGATGCGATGGCTGACAAGGACGCTTTGAAGTGCAAAGCTGAAGTTCCTGTTGTTGGTTCTGAGGAGGGTAATTCAAATGATCCAGAAAACAATCACTGTCAAGTGACAGATAAAGATGTTGCTTTTCTTGATAGTGCTGAATCTATGAATCAACAAGTTGAAGGTGCTGTTGGTGGAGATCTTGGTGGTATGAAGGAGGAAGAGATTGTGCATCCAGAAGGCAATTTATGTTCTTCTGTAGATAATATAGCTGAGGAGAATGATGACATGGATGACAAGGTTTCTTCATATCCAAATGTTGGAGCTCCCAAGAATCTTGTTGAGGGTAAGATTGGAGTGGATGCGGGAGAAGTTGCTATGTTGTGTGGAGATTCAGGACTGTGTGTTGCACAAGCCCTAGTTGCAGCAGAATGTTCGGTAGCTGATGAGAGCAAGATTTCAATCTCCAACACTGTAAGAGAAGCTTTTGCTCCAAGTGAGCCTTCGACTACCGAAAACAGGGTGCTCAGTGCTTCAGATGACAATACTGATCCTGCAGAAGATCAAGTGTTGAAAGTCGAAAACATTAGTGGGGCTTCGGAAACGGAAATAGCTGTATGTACTGAATCACAGTCTTACTATGAACAAACTGAAGTTGTCAATGGTAATGAAGCTTCAGTGATGGAAAGCAATTTACCAAATTTTGAATTGAAAATTCCAGTAACCGATGATACGGCTGCGACTGTAGCTTGTTTAGAAGATGATCAAAATATGAAGTGTGAGAGTACATGTGGGATTGCTGAGTCCTCAAATGAGCAAGCTTTTGTTGCTGAAACAGAGGAAGTTGCATTTATGGATGTCGAAGAGCTAGCAAATACTGAAGCTGAAGTGGCAAAGGTTGCAGTTTTGGATGATTATACATACATACAGAAAGATGAAGAGTTGAACATGGCTGTAGGTGGAAGCATGGGAAAAGATCGTGTTGCACAGGGAAATGCTGAGGCTGAGGCATCTGTTGAACCAACTGAAATTGACAACACAGAGGAATCTTCAATTCTTGACTGTCACGGGATTATTCAAGTTCCAGCATCTTGTCCTTTGGATGATAATGTTCCACTTTCAGAGAAAGATGAAGTCTTGAAGGTTGAGACTTTGGGAAAGAGCACAATAGAAGATACTTTCGCAGGAATTGATTCTCGTCAAATGGTGGATCACAGTACTTCTTTTCCAACATGTTCCGATAGTCTTGAAGACAAAATAATTTTGCAAGATGGAAAACAAGAGACAGTGCCCCACCTAGCTGATATACATACCCTTGAGGAAGACGAGGATCAGAGCATGAATATGCTGATTGTTGATGATAAATTGACTCAACACATTGGAGATGATACTCAAGCTGTGGGAGGCAATGAAGGACTTGGATTCTCGGAGAGTGTAGATGGGGGTGCAACTGGTGATCTTTATTTGGATGATTCCAGTATGCAGGACGGTGAAGATCAGGAATACTATATTGACTTAGGGCCGTTGAAGCAAAATGAGGGGCAAGAAGTAGAAATGGGAGACCACAGACGAAGTGTAGACGATAAAAGCTCAAAACAATCAACTCTGAAGTCTGGAACCTATGGAAAGGTGCATCAAGGCAATTATCTTCTGGTACCAGAAAATGAAGGTGAGTTTTGTCTCTCCGACTTAGTCTGGGGTAAAGTGAAGAGCCATCCGTGGTGGCCCGGACAGATATTTGATTCTGCGGATGCGTCAGAGGAGGCAATGAAGTATTACAAAAAAGGCTGCTTTTTGGTAGCATATTTTGGGGACCGAACTTTTGCTTGGAATGAACCATCTCTGTTAAAGCCATTTTGGTCAAATTTCTCCCAGATAGAGAAGCAGAGCAATTCGGAAGCTTTCCAAAGTGCTGTCAGCTGTGCTTTGGAAGAGGTTTCTAGACGGATTGAGTTGGGGCTGGCTTGCTCTTGCATACAAAAAGATATCTACAAAAAAATTGAGTCGCAGGTTTTTGAGAACACCGGGGTCCGTCAAGAATCCAGTAGGAGGAATGGCATGGACAAATCTACGGGGGTGCGTTCTTTTGAACCTGTTAAATTTTTAGAGTATGTAAGAGCATTAGCACAGTCCCCATCTGGAGAGCCTAATAGACTGGGTCTTGTTGTTGCAAAAGCCCAATTGTTGGCCTTAAACCGGTTAAAGGGTTATAATTGGTTGCCCAAATTTCAGTTTTGTGGAGATTTGTCCGAGAAAAGTTCCAATGATCCACAGTTGGGTGAGTCGATTGACCATTCGCCCAATGATGAGCTAATACAATCCTCTAAGGGGAGGATGAAAACCGGAAACAGCTCTTCTCATAAGCGTAAACATAATCTTAAAGATATTGGGTACCCTAGCAAGAAAGAGAAGAAATTGTCGGAATTAATAGGGGATGTGGAAAATTCTTCAGACGGTGAAGATGGGTCAGATTTGAAAGCTTCAAGTAAGTTGGTTTCATCATCCTCTAGCAAGAAACGGAAGAGTGTTGATTTCCTTTCTGATGGCTCTGACGTTCAAGATAGGCCTGCAAAAGTGTCTACCACTGCATCTTCAATTCCCAAACCATCATTTAAGATTGGTGAATGCATTCGTCGAGCAGCAAGCCAGCTAACAGGCCCGCCCTCAATTGTGAAGTGTAACGGTGAAAAGATTCAAAAGGTAGAAGATGGAAGCAGTGAGGTACCTGATAAATCCCAAAGTGCAAGGATTAATTTTCCCACAGATTGCTCATCTTTGTATGAGATGCTATCACAGCTTAACTTGACAGCTAAGACTCCTATGAAAGGATACGGATTGCCATCTACCATTATCAGTTTCTTTTCCGGTTTTAGAAATTCGATAAGTTTGGGTCGGTACTCTGGGAAGCAGAATCCATTTCTCGGAAGAGTAGGTGGAGGCAGGAAGAAAAAAATGTCTCATGGTGTTGGGCATTCTGAAGAATTTGAGTTTGACGATGTGAATGACTCTTACTGGACTGATATGAGTATTCAAAACAATTCAGAAGAGCAACCATCCGGCGACAATAAGAATAGAGAAGGCGAATATCAGCTTGTGGCCTTTGATCCAAATAAACCCCATAAATCGAGTCGTAGGCCTTACTCTAGAAAGAAGCGATTTTCTAATGCAAACTATGAAATGGAAACAGAGGAGGCAAATGGGTATATTGATAAGGTGAAACAAGATACGTCCCCAGCAGAACTTTTACTGAACTTCTCAGAGGGAAATTCTATTCCTTCTGTACTGAATTTAGGTAAAATATTCAGGCGCTTTGGGCCTTTAAAGGAATCTGAAACTGAAGTTGATGTGGAGACTTGCCGTGCCAGAGTGGTATTTAAGAGAGGTTCTGATGCACAGGTGGCTCTCAGTAGCGCTGGGACATTTAACATTTTTGGGCCAGTGACAGTTAATTACCAGCTCAACTATACACCATCGAAGCTCAACTATACACCGTCAATCTCATTTGAAACCTTTCCCCTTGCGACAACACCAGGCCTGGAGGATGCAACTTGATATCTCTGTTTGAAGATCTATTCTGGTAATGTTTTTACTCCATTTCATTGGACGATTTATTCGGGCAGCTCTTTTTTTCAGTTTCATATAACTCAAGACAATACAGAAGTAAACATTTGATAGTGAATATGTCTGAAATATGGAAACCATTTGAGAACAAAATCCATAGTCTTTTGTAGTTAAGGTTTTATCGTCTTTCTAAATCGCGTGTTTAAAATGAGACCATATTGTTATGCTCATCTATCGTTTTGTGAGCAAAATGCTTGCTGAAAACACATTTAAGAATTGTATGGAGTTAGTTGGAGATCCTAACTACACGGCTTAAAGAATTGTACTGTGTATTAGGATATGGGAAATGGGCCTGTTACAAAAAGTGGAAGTTGGAAAGGTTATACCTCTAATGACACTTACATGCATTACAGATTACTTGAATGACTGAAAAAAAAAAAAAAAGAAGAAGAAGAAGAAGAAAAAAGAAAGACCACAATAGAGAATCTAATTCAGTTAGAGCACTTCAATAAACTACACATTGAAATTTGTTTGGTTAAGTATACGTCGGTACATACTAAATATTCTGGTAGTCATTTGGCCTATCCATGTCATATACATGTCTTCTCGTCCATGTGCTTCGATCCCACTTATCAATCATGCATTTTGACACTTGAAGGAATTTGATATTGAAACCTTTAACTTTTCCCTCTGTGATAGAGTTTCCAACTAGTTTGAACCCGTTCTATGCACGGGTGAGATTAACATGCTCACACAATGTATGTACATGGGCATTATAGGTAGTACATGGACCTTAATCATACAGACACACACACATAATATATTTAGCATATGATAATAGAATAGAACAAATCAGAGATATAGGCCAGAAAAGCATGCCTTTTTTGGGTGCTCGTATGGAATATGAATTGAGGAGTTTTTTTTCCCAGAACAGAAACGGGACATAACGTAATCCTACAAAATATATTGTTATAATTTCGGAGAGAGAGAGTTAAACAAAAATGTAGGCCAAAAGCATACCTCTCTGAATTGAACAGCGCTAGTTTGTATAATTCCTGCTACTAACTGTGATAAATAATCGAAACACTTAAAAAAATGAGCATATCTGTGTTTAAGCATAGGTTTTTCTTTTTTCCCCAGACCCACCAAAGAGGAACAGTTTCTTTCAATGAAATAGATGAGTTACGTGAGTAGGACAAAATAGTAACCTTTGATGAGTTGATATACGCTCCGTGAACAAATACTCATCGCGAACGAGTTGAACTTGAGACTCAAAAATCTGTCTGAACTTGGTGCTGGAAAACCTGTTGAGGTTATTTATAACTTCTCCAAAATTGGGACGAATTGTAGATTGTAATCTAGACCAATCATGAAACCATCAATGATGGAGGATTAGGGTTAGCCGTGTTGCTTTTAGAGCATGTAAACTTGCAATTAGGAGGTGGAATACGGGTGTGTGGGAAGCTGAGATTTACCATGGAAATATGGAATGTTTCGTTTGTTATGTTTGTAAAGGCAGTTAGTTAGCCATATGGGTGTCACATGTGTAAATCATGTTTAACTGCGAGTCATGGGACACGTGTTAAGTCATGCAACCGCAACTGAGAGTCGAACGGAGGTTTGTGGGTTAAAAATAATTCAAAATTCTAAGAAATTAGGATTTGGGGTTTGGAGAGTTTTGTAGGCAAAACACATTGCTATTGGGTATCGATAGATTGCCTTTTGAATTCCTGTAGTTGGATGATGTACTTTATTGTTTTGCCTAGTTAGCGGATCATCTTGCATACTTGGAGTGGAAGTATCCGAACTACATTTACAGAGAATTCCTGTCTTACAGTTTGATAGTTGTCTCATTAGTTACCTGGGTCTGCATTGAGGAGAATCATTTGTTTCTGCTGGTTTAGATGTGGTTTGGGATATTTCCACATCTGGCGAGTTTTCCCCTTAGGCTCAGTTTGGATGGCATTAATCTCAAGGGGGAATGGGAATGTGTTGTGATGCCTTATACTCATGATTCCAACGTTTAGAACAAACAGGAACAGGAATGTGATGCCAGACTTTTCTGATTCCGACGTTTGGCAAAGACAGGAATACGAATGTGATTCCTGATGACATATTCAGTCAGGAATCACATTCCTAGACTGAGTGAGAATCTGATCCCTCCCTTACCCCATGGAAATTTCATATTTCTGGCTCATTCATTAAGAAAAGGAAATGTTGAGTTTAATAAATTTCCAAAATAATTGTTTCCCGCGTAAGATTACTGAATTAATCCAAATACCGAAATGCAATTCCTCCAGGTATCCCTAGGAGTTTGATTCCGAGTAATTATATTCCTATTCCTACCCAAAAAAATTCTCAGGAATTTGATTCCCGGTAATCATATTCCTATTCCTACTCAAGATTCCGGCCATCCAAACACAGCCTTAAATCTATTTGCGATGTTTATTTTAATTGGGAGGATCCAATCTATCCAAACATCAACGTTAGTTTTACATCTTTGAAAACACAAAGAAGATAATGGGAAAAAAAACAAGGACATTGTAATACTTGTTGGGCCTTTTTATGATGCACTGAATTTTTCTGTAAGTTCTTTCTTTCTCATGTGAAATATTCTGTCTGAATGATTGGTTTTTCTTGTGGTCAATAGGGGCTGACAGAAGATGAGCTACACGCTGCATGGATTGCTGAAGAAGATAACCAGACTCCATTATCTGGTTATATGTTTCTAAATTCCTTTCGTTCAGGGCTCCTACTCTTGTATGTTTAACTATGCATGATGTCACTTTGCTCACTTGCTTTACTTGGTGTGATGTTATCCTAATAATTGATCTATCTCGAGAGTTCCTATCCACGATGTATATGATAAGAGGTTCTGATCAATTACGGGAACCATGATTCGTGCTTTTGTTCTTTATACCTAGCAGTTGTCTGTGCTTGTTTGCCAGATGAATAATATTTCCATGTTAGTTTCATGGCAGAATATTATGCTGCTGTGGATAAGAATGCGAATCATTGGCCATTTTGATTCACAGAGTTATGGCTCAGTGTGTGGGCAAGGTTTGGTTCTTGGACAGTAGTTATGCAAGTTCTGAGTTTGGCGATTATTCATTGAGAATTCTGTCAATTGTTATATTCTTTATATAGTGCTTGGGATAACAAAGCCAATGTTATTTTGATGTGGAAGTACATGGTGGCTCGCATTTTACTAGAGAATAGTGGTTTGCAAACATGATAAAATGTCTTAAGATATGATACTACTGAAGCATTATTATTTTTAGTTAGACGGTGGGGTCTGGGCTGATTAACCCCCTCTCCGGTCCGGTCAAGGTAGGTCATCCACGCTGGGAGGGGATTTACAAGAAATTACTTTCTTGCAGCTTATCCAAGAATCGAACCATCAATTGTGTGAGCAAACTTAGCAACCAACCACTGCATTTGAACCGTATAGAAGTGTATGAGGCCTGCGTTCAAGTCTGTCTTGGTGGACTTAGGGCCGAGGGCTGATTTGGCATTTGTTTGATCACAGTATTCTTGGGTTATGTCTGATGTTTGGTTAAATGTCTCATTCTTTTGATGAAACATGGATCTTACGTAAAATCTCACACGGATACGCATTTTGCAAGGATGATACGCATTTTGCAAGGATGTAGGTTTCAATTATCTTTCGATGTCATGTATGATAACTAATGTGACTGCTTGTCTCTGAACAAGGTTTTTCTTAGAATATGGATCAAGTTTCACTTATTATTTAAGTGAATTTCAAACTACTTGTCGAACAAAGTCGCTCTTAAATGAGTTTTGATCGAGTCGAGTATAAGCTGAGCTTGAACAGCTTTGGTTTTTTCGGTGTTCCCCAATCAAGTACTGGGTTAATCAAAAACATACTGAAAGAACTGAAGGCTGAAGGATATTTGTTTGTTATTGAGAAAGATAAAGGAAATCACTTCAAACTACAATATCAAATTGTATCAATCAGTTAATTGTCTACCTCTCATTATGGAAGGGTGTTTAATTTAGGGTCCTCCTATTTTCACTGGCTGAAAATAAGGCAAGAAGACAAGAAAATATAGTATGTACTTTTTTCACTTTTTTATACATTTTTACACATTTTTACACATTCCTATATGTTTTTCACACAATTTAATACGCTTTTTAAACCTTAACGATAACCAAGTGGACTGATTTTAGAAATTTCGTTTAATTTAAATGAATCTGTCATGATATACACCTTTTTGTTACTTCAAATTTAACGACCTTTGAAAATAGTATGACTAATGCTATGTCGTTTGAGGCCTCAGTTTGTGACCATTTTTGCTTTGATCTCACTCTTGACTTTCTATAAAAGGTAACAAATTGGCCGTATGTTGATCCACTACTGTCACGGTAGTTCCACTGTTGATGAAGCTTCCATGCAGTGACTGTCCAATACAAACCAAGTGACTGTAGCACATAGTCAAGAGTTCTGCGGCACAATTAGGCATTGTGCAACTAGATGGCTTAGGCCAAACATAGAGCTCCAAAATTGGGAGAGAAACTTTTGGAAAAAGTCGCAACAGTTGATATAGAAAGAAACTGTTGCAGAGAATCTTTTTTCATCAGTGGTAATCTCCCTGAGCTTATTCGCATTTGAAGCCCGAGTTAAATAGTGGGCAAATTTATACTCCCTCCGTCAGTGTTTGTTGGTCTATTTTCGACGTTCGTGTCATGCCTTCAATTGTCTATATCTTTCAATTTATAATAGATTTTATGATTTTAAAAAACTCATATAATGGAACTAGTTGAGATTCGTATTGCATAATTTTAAAAATTCTTAGTGAAAGATATGTACAATTTTTTAACGTGTGAGAAATAGTGAAAAATAGTGAAAGTGGACTAACAAACACGGACGGAGGGAGTACTTTGTTTTAACGGTTAGAAATTGTTTGGGGAGCTTTATATTGTAGGAGTCGGTAAGTGTTCAAGTCCACGTAGCCTCTTATTGGAGCTAAACAACAGTCCTGACATTAAATTGGTATTAGTGAAACCGTGGTTAACTTCAGACCTGACACAACATGTGTGGTGGGGTTCCCAACAAATAATGAAGTGATATGACGAGACAATACTCTCTGACGCGGAGGTGAGTAGGTACCATACCAAAAACTAAGGACAGCTTCTATGCTACATAAACCCCACGTGTAGCATTCACCCACAAGTGGCACTCCCAAACAGCTTCAACTCTTTAGCCGCGTTTATAGCCGACACCTTTTCTTTATAACCGACACCTCTGCCTCTCTCTCTCTCTCCCCCCCATATCATAAACAGAGTCCTCCCCCTCCTCCTAATTTCAATTCCAACTGATCCATCCAGCCATTGTTAAAGCTACTGTTGCAGTAGAAGGTAATAATCATGGGGTCAGAGACATTTGTGGAAGTGATCTTGGCAATCCTGCTACCGCCTGTTGGGGTCTTCCTTCGTTATGGCTGTGGAGTAAATCTTCTTCTTTCTATGCTTCTACCGTTGATCTCACTTCCAATTTAATGATTTATTCACTTTCCTTCAGATTTTATGCAATTTTTTCTTTTATAGAAATTGAATTGATAATCACTTTTTCCGTTGTAAGATATAGAAATTGAAAGATATATACAATTTAAAAATCACTTTTTTAACTTCGTTGTAAGGAGTTTACAATACACACTACCTTTTGGGGTGGATCAAATTTTGAAGCTGGCTCACATTTTTATTATACTTAAATTGGGATCTGGGGTGCTAGAAATCAACCCCTACAAATCGCCCAAAACGAAATCACCCAAAACAACGTCGTTTTGGGCGATTGCCACTAAGTCCACTTTTGATCAAAATAATTCCCATCGGGTCAGGTTTTTTTTTTTTTTTTTTTTCTTTTCAAAGTGCTTAAATTAAAAGTTCCTAAACCCTAAACCCAAAATGCCTCTAAACCCTAAATCCAAAATGCCTAAATACCCAAACCATATGAAAGTACCTAAGCCCCCAAAATATGTGCCTAAATTTCTAAAACATATGAAAATGTTTAAACCCCCAAACGTATGAAAGTGTCTAAACTCCCAAAATCCCATGAAAGTGTCTAAACTTCTAAAACCCCATGAAACCGTACGATACCCTAAATGCCTAACCCCCAAAAAATTGACCTAAGAATAATGCACATGGTTGTTTCGGTTTTAAAAAAAAAAATGAAACTGTCATTCACCAGTTTCCCTCTCTCAAGTCACGTCCCTCTCCCAAGTCACTGCCATACACCAATCTCTCTCTCCTTGCACATACATTACATGTGCCCAACCTCTAGTGTAGATAATGTGTAGTCTAAATTGTGCAATCTCATAAAGATTCATAATATTTTGTTGCGTCATAACTTTTATACTAAAAACTCATAACTTTTCAGCAATATAATTCATAACATTTTCATTAGGAATCATAACATTTGCTTGTCGTAATTTTTCAATAATAAAATTCAAAAAAAATTCACAAAAAATTATAACCTGTTGGTGTTGTCGTAACTTTTACCCTAAAAACTTGTAATATTTTGGAGGTGTATATGGTATACATCCAAATAGGAGTGTGAATTGTAGTATTTCCCTATCCTTGCAGTTGTTGCTGATGATGAATTTTTGCAGGTGGAGTTCTGGATATGTCTGCTGCTGACATTGTTGGGTTACATTCCGGGAATCATATATGCAATTTATGTATTAGTTGGTTAGTTGGATGATAAGTTTTGTACCAATAAGTTGACATCAGTGCATGATTTTAGTTGGGACACTGCTGCTCAGATCTTTTACTATGTTTTTTTTTCTCTTCAATCTGATTTTGACTGTGGGTGTTTGTTTGTAGTTTCACTTTATCATGTGAATTAAAGGATTCAAAACTTCACTGGTAGTACTCAAAATTGTCTTTAGCTTTTCTTCCTCGACGCTGAGAGCAATGGAGAAAGGAAAAGAACGGAAAGTCTTAAGTACCCAGAAAATGGCTCATAATTTGAAATCAGTGAATCTGAGCAACTGATTTCTAATTATGGATAAGTTATTTTATGGGTATGTAGAACCTGCTGGGAAAAGAAAGTACTACTTACAAAATTTGATGAAGATAAGTTTTAGTTGGTCCACAAGGGTACCTTCTCCGTGTACCTCCTTTTTGAAATCTCCAAAACACATCATAGACATGCTTCATGACATGCTCGAGGCATCTTTCACTCTCATACACTTAATTAGGCTCTGATAAGGCTGACCGACTCTTCACAACACCATATGTTGCGAGCAGGTCCTGCGTATCTCCTCAGGACTCAAGGAGGCATGCGGTTTGAAGGCTAGAGAAATGGGTATGTTGAGGCTCATCTCCGTGAGGAGAGCTCCACCTTGACCAGCAATAAACGATGAACACAACGATATATGTGAATCCTCAAGTCCTCCAAGATGCTTTTTAAGGGATTTTCCACGTATATCGTTGTGTTCATCGTTTATTGCTTTTTAATTCCTATTATTGCTTGATTATTCGATTGCTAGCAATTCGATTGCTAGCAATAAACGATGAACACAACGATATACGTGAATCCTCAAGTCCTCCGAGATGCTTCTTGAGTCCGTATTCTGTTGCACATTAAAGAGGAAGAGGCTACCAGCTGGCTTCTCTTCCTCCAAGGCTCTATTGAAAAGGATCGTTACAGACATGATGAAAGAAGCAATTACTAGCTATTATCATGGAGTTGTATTACAGTAGTAGAAAGTCTCCAGTTCCCAAAACTATTAGAAGCCATGGATATTTAGGTCCTCAAGGATGACTTAAGCGACATTTGCAAGAGAAAAGCAGAAATATTTCAGGAGAGTTTTACAACTGCAGAACATGATCACAATGTTATTTGAGAGAGAGAGAGAGAGAGAGAGAGTGTAGAGAGAGAGAGAGAAGTGTTACGAACCCAAACACATAAGACTTTATTTATATTATGAGAGAGAAGAATAAAATATGTAGCTAGGCAATGTGGGACAAAAGCTATTCTAACACTCCCCCTCAAGCTGGAGAATAAATATCACAAAATCCCAGCTTGTTACATAAAAACTCTAAACGCGGTTTAAACAATGGTTTGGTGAAGATATCATCCAACTGAGCTCCTGTAGGAACAAATGGAGTAGACAACACACCACCATCTATCTTCTCACGAACAATGTGACAATCAACTTCAATATGTTTTGTTCTCTCATGGAATACTAGATTTGAAGCAATATGAATCGCCGCTTGATTATCACAATACATAGGAATAGGTAACTCCACATCAAAACCTAACTCCTTGAGTAAAGCTCTCAACCACACAATCTCACAAGATGTGTGTGCCATGGCTCGATACTCCGCTTCTGCGCTGGACCTTGCGACCACTGTTTGTTTCTTGCTTTTCCATGTAACTAAATTGCCTCCAACAAAGGTGCAGTACCCAGTAGTGGACCGTCTATCAGATGGTGATCCTGCCCAATCAGCGTCGGTAAAGGCTTCAACACGCAAATGACCATTAGACCGATAAAACAAACCACGTCCAGGATGAGCCTTAAGGTATTTCACAATACGAAGACAAGCTTCCCAGTGTGGAAGACGAGGAGCTGACATAAACTGACTCACCACACTTACAACGAAGGAGATATCAGGACGTGTATTGGTAAGGTAATTCAACTTACCAACTAAGCGACGATAACGGTCTGGATGAGAAAATATCTCCCCCTGATCAACACAAAGTTTCACATTAGGATCCATTGGGGTCTCCACAGGTTTTGCTCCCAATAAACCTGTCTCCTCAAGAATATCCAATGCATACTTCCGTTGGGACAAACTAATTCCATCTTTGGATCTTGCTACCTCAATACCCAAAAAATACCGTAGCTTACCCAAATCTTTAGTATGGAACTGTCGCTGTAAAAAATGCTTCAACTCATCAATACCTTTCTGATCATCGCCAGTAATAATGATATCATCTACATACACAATCAATATTATTTTCCCACGCTCGGACTGAAGAGAGAAAACAGAGTGATCCGAATGAGATCGACGCATACCAAACTGCATCACAGCATCACTAAACCGACCAAACCAAGCTCGAGGGGATTGCTTCAGACCATATAAAGCTTTGCGAAGACGACAAACCCGAGAACGCTCCCCCTGAGCAACAAACCCAGGAGGTTGCTCCATATAGAAATCAGATCACCATGTAAGAAGGCATTCTTGACATCCAATTGAAATAAGGGCCAACCTTGATTAGCAGCAAGAGAGATAAGAATCCGAACAGAGTTTATCTTGGCAACTGGGGAAAAGGTCTCTGCATAATCAACCCCATATGTCTGCGTATAGCCTTTGGCTACAAGGCGGGCCTTATACCGCTCAATAGTGCCATCCGGATGATACTTGACAGTGAATACCCAACGACAGCCAACAGTAGTTTTACCAGCAGGAAGAGAAACCAACTCCCAAGTGTCATTATGATGAAGAGAAGACATCTCATCCTCCATTGCTTTCCGCCACTCAAACACAGATAAGGCCTCCTGAACAGTGTTAGGAACAAAAACGGAAGAAACCGAAGTAGTAAAAGCACGAAGCGATGGTGACAGATGGTTATATGAAACAAACTGAGCAATAGGATGTATAGTGCAAGACCGAATACCTTTACGATGGGCAATAGGACGATCAAGATCATCTGGATCTCGCAACGAAAGGGAAGACGGAGCGGTGGGCGAAGGTGGGCCTGTGTGCTCAGATGGCTCAGAATGCGATGGTGCTGGTGGCTCAGGCTGAGATGGCTCAGGCTGAGATGACACCGGTGGAAGTTTCGGACGACGAACATACACCTGCAAAGGTTTTGGTGAAGGAAGTCCAGTACCTGACGGGACAGCTAAAGGAAACACAGACTCAGATGCTAACCGATCATTTGTACTGACAGGCTTCGAATAAAACGGGAGCGACTCATTAAATGTGACATCAGCACACACAAAATGACGACGTAAAGATGGAGAATAACACTTATACCCTTTCTGAGTCCGAGAGTAACCAAGAAAAATGCACCTAATGGAGCGAGGGTCAAGTTTGCTCCGGTCAGTATCCAGAGCATGAACATAACACGTGCACCCAAAAATCCGAAGGGGTAATGAGTGAAGGGGACGACTGGGAAACAATACCTTATGGGGTATTTGACCTCTAAGAACAGTAGAGGGCATACGATTAATCAAATAGCAAGCAGTAAGAACTGCGTCACTCCAATAAGACTTAGGAACTTGCATTTGAAATAACATTGCACGCATAACTTCTGATAAATGTCGAATCTTGCGTTCAGCAACTCCATTTTGTTGTGGAGTCCGAGCACAAGAGGACTGGTGGATAATACCGTGATCGTCAAAAAATTGAGAAAGAGTATTTTTAAAATATTCACGGGCATTATCAGAACGAAATATGCGGATGCAAGTATCAAACTGGGTTTTGATTTCCATATAAAATGACTGAAAAATAGAAGATAACTCGGACCTCTTTTTCATGAGATAAAGATAGGTAACACGAGAGAAATCATCGACAAAAATAACATAATACTGAAAGCCAAAAATGTTAGGAACATGCATTGGACCCCAAATATCAGAATGAACTAACTCAAAAGGACGCGATGCACGACTTTCAACCCTAGGATAAAAAAACACTCTATGATGTTTGCTAAACTCACAGACTTCACATGGCAAAGCATTCACATGACTACATGAAGGCACTAGCCTTTTGAGGTTCACAAGTGATGGATGACCAAGACGACAATGATGTTGATATGGTGACACTGATGACTGAAGAGCAACTGAGCCAGGGTAAACATCATCGGTAAAGTAATACAGGCCACCACGTTCAACACCGCCACCAATCTTCCTTCCCGTCTTGAGATCCTGAAACACACAACCATTAGGGAAGAATGTGACTGAACAATTCAAAGATTTGGTAAGTTTACTAACAGACATAAGATTTAATGGAAAACGAGGAACTTGTAGTACGGAGTCCAAAGTAAGAGAGGAAGTAACATGAACAAAACCCAAACCAATAACATTGGTGGTAGAACCATCAGCTAAGGTAACACGAGATGGTTTACCAAGAGACTGACGACCAGAAAGAATAGGAGTACCAGTCATATGATCAGATGCACCAGAATCAATAACCCAATGATTAGAAGAATGAGAAGACGCAATGCAAGCAACAGAGGAACCTGTCTGAGATAACGTAGCAATGGAAGAATTTGTCTGAAGTGACAAAAGGCGTTGGTACTGCTGATACTCCTCTGCTGAGATAGTCACCCTACTGTTGGCAGAAGAATGAGTAAACTGTCCAGCATCCTCAGAAATAGCAACCTGTTGAGCCTGGGGAAAACCATGAAGATCATAACAATACTCAACTATATGATTTGTACCCCCACAATGGGTACACTGTCGGGTACCATAATCAGAACTACCACGACGAGAACTACCTCCCCCTGACATGCGACCACGACTAAAACCACCACCACGATGGAAATTAGAATCACGACCACCAAAACCAGGGGCCAAAACTACCGAAAACAAGCTGGAATTCATCATAAACAAACCCAAAAATCAACTCGAAATCTACTAGCAACCAAACAAGCTTGCTACTATCCACCGTATGAAATCAACAAATCTACCAATCAATCAAAAAATTGACCAACAAAACAACCAACCACTAACCTGGCAGGAGAAACCAACCACAACTCCACCCAATCAATCGATCAGAAAACAATTAAAACCGACAACCAACCAAAGCACAAACTTCAACAACCAACCAACAACCTGGACATTAGACTAACCCACCAACAACTCCAATAATCAACATGTGAATAATAAAGAACTCAAGTGAGCATGATCAAAATACCGGTGGAGAGATTCGATATCCACAAATCGGACTTGAACATCAAAGGACACCGAGACGGAGATAATCAATCCCCCGGCTTAAACACACATAATATCATTCTTCGTTCTCATCAACCAACCAACACATCAACAATGAACCATAGCGACATGAATTTTAATTCCCAACATAAAGTAGTAACCAATTCAAGCCATACCAAAATCAAGAACAAAAACTGTTTTGGGATTGAATAGCGTGAAGACCCATAAACAGTAGTCACCGATCGAAGATTGATCAATAGCTTTGACGAGTTCCGACGAAGAGTAATCAAGAAGCCATCGAACCGGATAAATTGACAAGAAAATCGAACCACACAACTCTAAAGAAGTGTCGAACCAGACAATCGATCCAGATGAGTACTGCATTTCGAGCCACGGGATTAGGGTTTTAAAGGGTTTCGATGTGTTTATGACTAATTTCGAAAGGTGTTAAGGTGGTATTGGGTTGAAACATCAACTGGATCGAGGTAACAGGGTCGTAATAGGATTTTCTGGGTTACAGAGGCTTCGATTTTGAGTTTACAGGTCGAATTGAGGGTCGATGTGAGGTTTATAGATCTCAATTTGGGGTTTACAGAGGTTTAATCGAACTGGGTTTAATCAAACTGGGTCTGTAGAGGTTTAATTGAACTGGGTTTAATCGAACTGGGTTTGTAGATTTCGATTGAGATGGCTGGTTATACTCGATTAGGGGTAGGGTTTGGTTGATTAGGATTAGGGTTTGGTTTGGGATTGATGATGGCTGGTTGCCTGGTTATAGGTTAGGGTTTGGTTAAGGGTGGCTCTGATACCATGTTATTTGAGAAAGAGAGAGAGAGAGAGAAAGAAGTGTAGGGTGTTAACGAACCCAAACACATAAGACTTTATTTATATTATGAGAGAGAAGAATAAAATATGTAGCTAGGCAATGTGGGACAAAAGCTATTCTAACACACAATTCACAAACAAACAATCAGTTTCAAGCTCCTACTTATAGAACAATGAAACGTTCCACCTATTAAGTCCGTTCAATTACCGGAATGAAAAGAAAAATGTCTTTTTTATCGCTCTTGCATGTACTTGTTCAATTAGCAGAAAAATCGAATCCATGTGATCATGTCTTTAACAATTGCATTTTGGGAATATTCGTAAAATTCTTTTGTCAAATGAATGCAATAGGGACACTTTTCCTTCAATTCACTTTACTAAATAATAAATATTGGTCGAGATAGCAAATTATTACCAAACTGAAAAGGAGTCCTCTTCCTAGTCTACCCAATCGTAAGCCATTCAACATCTTTCCTCACTTGTAACCCATATGGATGTAAAGATGCAAATATCCATAGAGAACATGTAGTGGGCTGAACAGTCAACTAGTACAGAAATCGGAAAATCCAGGGGTACCGACCCCCTGGTACTGACCGGCGCCAAGGACCCTGTTGTGGGTCCCACTCGGTCGATCCGAGCCGTCCATTCGATCCAGAATCAAATTCCGAGGGGGGCCATGCGGGAATCACCTCAATCGGACGCTCCCAAGTGCTCGATCCAAAATCACCCCATTTCGTTCAAAGCGGATCGACCGTGTGGGACCCACAACGGGATCCCCGGCGCCGTCGGTGAGTGGTCGGTACCGAACAGTCGGTACGTATAGAACGGTTGTACAGAAATATCTTTTTAGTATTCTCGAGGTATGCCGTCTTTGACCTAGAAACCTTTGAGGCACACTGCCGAGCAGTGGTGTTGCCGAAGGGAGGCTGGGCTAGGAAGCTAGCCACAGACAATGATTCATGGCCCGACACGCCGAAGAAGCCCAAAGGCTCGATTGCCTTAGCCGAATATCTGGAAATCCTTATTAATCACTCGCAGCGAAGCAGCACGGCTAGTCTTGACCTTTCATGCTGAACGGTACAACCCAGGTGTGGTTAGGGCTGACTCAGCATGGGTGCGACACGTCAGAGCAGTGGAACACGCTCGCGTAACCGTTATCAGCGACTTCAGAGCAGTGGAACACGTTCACGTAACCGTTATCAATGACGTCAGCCGAACGGTGCATGATACGTGTCGGAGGACGAGTGGGTGCATGTGCTAGTAACCAACTCGCCCGCCCTTGTCAGGTGTGATGTTAGTCGAGCGATTATCGTGCGTGCTAGGCACAATAGTACTTGGAGACAAGGAAAAGAGTACAACAAGAAGGAGGTACTCATTCTTACTTCACTCAAACCCTAGATCTGAGTACTTGGCTGCTTTTTCCTTCTTCTACTTACTAGACCGTTATGAGTACCGTTCTGGACTTCACGGTCCAGTCCGGTGCTAACGCGGGCCTTTTATTGTGCAGGCAAGAAGCTTAGGTGAAGGCTCCACTCAGACAAGTTCCTCTTCAATCAAACGGTACAAAGAAGGCTGATACTAGAAGTCGAGGCCCCATAGAACATATAGAGACCAAAACTCTGATTACAATATTAAGGTTGATGACTGTCAACTTGTAGATGAGCCGAAACTGCTATGAAACAGATCCCACAACCACAAGGGCGACAATACATTAGTCAGCTAGTCAATACAAACTATGTGTAATTCTATATGTGAACGCATCAGGACAACACATAGATAGGATGTCTTAGGGCATGTGTGTATGGAAGTAAAAATTCAGCAGTTCGAATTCTATACCAGTTAGGACACTAGCAATGAAATCAACTGGGTCGAGACAGAATGGTTCAGTTTACCCTCTCTTTACCTTATCACTTTCCAATCATCCACCCACCTAGAAACATTAATTTCAACTAAGAATCACACTTCTTTGGGTCTTGAAACAAGACTACCAGGTCCAAATGAATTGAACAAACTTTCAATAAAATTTTAACATCGTCAACAAAATTCTTTTTTTTTTTTGGGCATCGAATTTGGACACCTTCCTCACATCAAGTTTATCTAGCTTCTCTACAAATGGCTGCCAAAGTGTACACATAGGCATAAGTGGGATCTAAATTTCACTCCTAAGACTTGTTAATTTTAAAGAGTTTGTGTACTCAATGTACTACCTACAGCAATCTCTATCTTCCAAATATTTTCAAAAAAACAAAGGGACCCATAGAATGAATAAAAACCGAATTTCCTATGAGAAACACCAACAACCACATGTGATCAAAGAGGCTTGGTAACCGAATTTCCTATACTCTGGCCTAAGGTACGTAATTGGGTGTGAAAAACAAATCACGCAACTGACCACTTCAGAATATTATAATAACTTAACTGGATTTGGGGCACCATAATTTTTTAGCAAATTAAAAAAAATACAGGTCAGAAACTAGTTAATTCCGACGTCTCTTTGAACTGGAGAAGAAAAAGACTGAGATCACCTGAGAGATCTAATGTTCAACTGCTTCCTGTGTACTATATATGGAACAAACTGGTAAAAATTCAAACTTAGCATTGGATGATTGTTGAGATTTAGTTGCAACGGAATTTTTATTTTTTATTTTTACAAAAGCTTTTTATCTTTTGAAAATTGCATAATAAAAAGAATTATTAAAAACTTGGGGTTCCACTTAAAGATAGCTACAATGCTACCTAAATTTGACAAATGTGATAGGAGCCATGCTCAAGAGCCATCCTTGGGAGTTTGTTTGAGGAGCCCATTGAAGACAAAAATGACACCAAATAATTAGCTAAATACCAGGAGCCTCACTTAGGAGCCATTGTCAAGAGTGCATTGAGGATGCTCTAATATTAAATTCCTTAAAAGACAAGGAAGAAAGTTTTCTCCAAAACTTTCATATCCCAGTGATGCACAGCACAATGATGAAGCTGTGAGAGCCACAACCCTAATCACACAAAGGTACCAGATTTGATCAACTCACCGTTTGCTTCGAACCGAAATTCTACAAGGATATCTTTTTGAAAAGGAGGACATATTAAGAACCAAAGATAAAAGACATTGCATGATTATAGTGTCCATTGGGCATCCACGTAAAATTGTTGCTTGCATCCATGATTATTGAACCTCTAGATCACCTCGCTAGAGCCAAATGTATAGGGATCTACTTTCAACAATACTAGCAAAAAGAGAATGACTTTTCTCAAAAAGAGTGAAAAGCCAAAAACACCCAAAAATCCCCTTAATGGAACGGCACCTAAATTTAGCTTGGTTTGGACGTCTCCCAAAGTACAGGTTTATCTAGCTTATTACATTTCTTGACGGCTATTATAGCTCAACTTCGGGAGGAAGGATATGGGGAATTTGCAAGGTTCTAAAACTCGATAGGCGCAAGCCAGGTGGCCGGCACCGCCTAGCACCTCAAATGACATTCATTATGAAAAGATTAAACATTCATAATTCTGTCCATCCATCAAAATCATAACCCCCTTTCTACCACCATAAACCCAAAATGAGCTGCTGTCTAAACCTCAAAAAAGTGATCTCACACCTGTAATCTTATCTCATGTTTAAACAGGTAATCATTGTACCACTGCAGCAAAAGCCACCAAAACAAAAAAAGGAAGTTACAATTTTTCTCTTCCATTGCTAGACGGAACAAAATTTTGAATCACTGTAAGTGTAACACATCCAAATTTACTCGAACTCCAAATTCATTACATATAACAAAAACCCAAATACTCCAACCCAAACCCAGATCCACCCACCCACAGAGAGAGAGAGAGAGAGAGAGAGAGAGAGAGAGAGAGAGAGAGAGAGAGAGAGAGAGAGAGAGAGAGAGAGGATTGAAGACAACGAAGAACGATTTCAACCAGCGGTCGCAATGAGAGATGAACAGATCGATAGATGATATCAAGGTTACTATAAAACTACCCCTGAAATTAAACTAAGTCCGCTGAAATTTGCTAATTCTGTATTTTACCCCGATTTTTCTGACTTTTTCAACTAATTCCAGACTTGCCGACTATCCGACTGGTACCTATTCCCGATTAGTCGTCCCAGCAAGTAAATGGACCACTACACACTAATCGCCTTGGTGGGATGTCGACTAGCGACTAGTCCCCGATGAATTCCGAGTTTTAGAACACTAGGAAGTTGAGCAAGCAACTACTTATAGGATCTAACCGAAATAGAGATCAAGAAACTATCAACTTGAGCAACAAATTGATAATAGGAGCTGAAAAGCAAGGAGTACACGTCAGAAAATGTCATCAAAGATTATTTTATTTTGTAAGGTAGTCATTTAGATTACATGGGCAAGGTTAAAAGAGATTCAAGCCATGAAGGCTTACACCTGAGTGTTAGGTTCATGTCCGAGTATGCTTTCCAAGAGCCAATACATCATTTAAGAAGAGTAAGAGCTTGGAGTGACGAAACTAGTTGAGTGGCTAAAAAAATGAACAGATGCCTTGATTGTCGGAAGGATATAGAGATTATGGCAAAAGAGCTCAATTCGGTGTTAGCCAGCCGCAAAACTATAAGTACATTACACGGATTGTTCAAGGCCGGCCCAGGCCTAAGGCCTGGGCCTAGGGCACTCCAAAAACTCCCAAAATTAGGGGCACTCTCATAAATTTTAGTGTTACGCTTGAGTAGAAGTCTTTTTCAAGGTTAGCCCAAACAAAAAAATTTACGAGGCAGCCAAATAAGAAAAAAAAATTACCTCTTGCTAAAATAACACTGTCCAATGAGATTGTTACAATAGTTATTGTCATAATTTCTTTTAGCCCCAGCTTATTACCTCTTGCTAAGCTTTACGGGATAACAATCTAAGATCTTATGGAACCCAACACAGTCCAATGAGGTTCCCTTCTCCCCAATGTCATAGTTTCTTGCCCTAGTTTCTTCACCACTTGATCAATTTTGGTATTTCGTTTCGAGCTCAAGTATTTTTTTAGCAAGCCGAGCCCAAGTATCATAGAACTCGGCTTGTAGAGCAAAATTATGTTCCTAAAGATGAAGTTTACAAGGTATATTTCCTACTTTCTATTGAATTTCAGCAAAATAATATTATCAAAGGAACATTTTACATTTTTTTAACTTGCACAATTTATATCGAAGCTGTCTTTGACCCATTGTGCTCTTGTGTAATAATTAGTAGAACTTTATATGGTTTTGACTTTCTCATGTGATTGTTGCTGGAAAAAAATTTAGGGCACATTTTTTTTATTAGGCCTAGGGCACTCAAAACCCTTGGGCCGGCCCTGGGATTGTTCATAGTGAGCTTAACAAACATATTGTTATCTATGAAAGGAGACACATTTAGTTTACTCCATAGAACATTAAAAGTATTGAAGTCTGCAAATATTTGCAACAGAGCAAGATTGTCGAGTGTGCAAAAATGGGAAAACAATTTCACCAGGACATGATTCAGGGAGTAATAGCCCTATGATGATGAGTTAGGTTCTTTTGTGATGGCAAAGTTGACTCTTTTGTCCAATCTTGCTACTTCAAAAACAGAAATAGGTTAAATATTCTTAATAACAGATACAAGAATGATTGAACTCTGGGAGGCGCCAACAGCCCAATGCTGCCCTCCAAATAAAATCCAATATGAAATTTAAGGTTTCCAGCACAACAAGAAACTTAAATGTTATAGTGGGCGGGAACAAGGTTTTGGTCTATTCTCATTCTTGCAATGGGTGAATATGACAATCTAACAGGCGCAAGTATGTTTATTGAATCAAAGTGAAGAAGTTTTCAAACAAAAGAACAAAGGAGATCGCACAGAACTTGCCAACAATTAAGGCTGATAAGCTTCTGGAAGCTGAAGACCCACACTTGCAGCAGATTTACCAAGTACTTTTTTCATTTCTTCTGTTCTATCCACCGCAATGTTGTACGAAAACAACAAATCCTGCACAAACCAGAGGTCATTCCATTAAATAGAAGACAGAAATAACCAAAATTTTGGAAAGCAGTTTCCCCAACTACAAAATTTATACTACTGAATGAACAAAGAGGATCCATTTGGTTCCGATTCTTTTCTCTCTGGAGATGACAAACCAAGCCATACCAACCTACCCTAAACTAAAAAGATTCCCAGACCCAGTGATAAAACCAAGTGTATGTCTTACAAAAGTAGGCATTCAACTTTCAAAGAATGTAAACCAATGTATTTTCTGATTGGATCTGGCAACTTAATTGGAAAATAAAGCTCCTCCTACTCTGCTTGCTTGAAATTCAGTGTTTCACTCAATTCCTTCCAAAAAGCTTTATGTAAAAACTTCTTAGTCTAGCATGGTAACAAAATAATCTTATTCCAGTAATAGGAACACCAATTATTGCTCATTTTTGAACATGCACTTAGTCTAACATGGTAACAAAATAATCCACATGCAAGTCAAGCAGCAACTTTAAGCTACCATGGTTTAGTAAATGGGCTCAAACACTCTAGCTACCATAGTTTAGTTCGTTTCACTGTGTACGAGCAAGACGCGGTCAACATTGGCTAACAATATAGATCTATCTAACATTCTCTCTCATTTCTGACTTGAATTGTTCATGGGAGGCAAACCAACCAAACTGCCCACGGTCTTTAACTGAAAACGAGGTTAGCGACATAACTCAAGCTAATCTTCACACCTTATGTGGATCCCTGACCATACGTGGAGAGGCAAACAGACTGAACTAAGAGGTCATACATGACATTGTGCTCAGTAACATGAATACAGTCAAATAGACTCAATTTAAGAAGACTTGAATTCCAGGAAGAAGTGCTTCTATACCTTTCCAGTACAACGATTCCCAAAAACTTAAGCTTTTATAATTGGGTCTTACAATATAACATCAAACCAACAATTAGAACTTGTGACTCAATTTGCCAAAGGGGATAAAAGTGCAAACTAGGCAAGATTAGATAAAGATTAGCTCATAATATGTAAATTAGCCCCAATATATTGGCCTGGCTGTCAAGGTTTGAGACTTCGGGCTTGCTCTTTCTTGATTCAAAACTTCCTGGATCCTATTAAATCTTGTTGGGGTGTAGAGACAGTCTACACGGGCTATGACCCGGTTTTAACCAGCTTGAAATACGAAATATCCAGACAAAACAACACGAAGCTAAAGATCAAAATTAGGAGATTTCACAGCAAAATACACAAAAAATCAGTTGTTCAAATTTTCGTGGATATACAACAGGGAGGTGTTACCTTGTGATGGTGGACGCTGTTAAGGAGGTAAGTGTAATCACGGGCAAGCTTTATTTTCTGCTGAATTGAAGAAAGGTCGGATTGCTGACGGCTTTTTCGGAACTCTTGGGATATGAAATCAGCGAAATGAGACTTGTGATCTTCTTTACCAACGTGTTTCTTGACTGCTTTAAGAAGATGACGATACACCTTTGTAGCAGATTGCAGAGCTTCGGCAGAAGAACCCATTTCAGACCCTGCTTCAATTCTTTGGGGCGTGCTTGGAACTTGCGGATGGAGTGGAAAGTTTACAAGAAAATGGCGAGGAAATTGAGAGTAGTCTTTAAAATTTTCCCATCTCTTTCTCTGTAAACCAACCGAGAAATACTTATTTCTGAAATTTGAGCCAGCAAATCTGGACCATGCATTCTGCGATCTAACGGTCCGGATCTGAGCCGTTAGATTTCAGAATGTACGGCTTGGATTTACTCGGCGCAAACTCCTTGTTTACGGATGTTCCGTAAATAAGTATTTCTCCAAACCAAATAATAGAAGGAAAATTTGTACTTTCTTTTCTTTCTTTTTTTTCCACAAATTCCAAACATTAAATTCAGGTTATCCGTAATAGTATATGTTTATGTACGTTTTTTCAATAAAATACTGGAAATCGGGAAGGGTGGTAGGAATGACAATTACACCCGGACCATTTATATTCGATCTAAATCATACCGACACGAGCGATTTTTTTAATTTGGTTTTGGTATTCAATTTTAAAAAATATAGGCAAGTTTTGGTTTGCATTTGATGTTTTTTTTTTTTTTTTTTGGTGCAACGGAAAACAACATTTGATGTTATACGATACTAAACCCGAATCGTAAATTACATTTACATAAATACCCTTATATATATATTAAAAATATTGAATTTTGATAATAAAAAAAATTAACTGAACCAAACCGCTCCCCATCAAATACGGTTTAGGTAAAAGAAGACCCAATAAAAAAAAAATTGGTTAAAAAAAAAAATAATAAATCGGGGCGAATTGACCCATTGTGCCTAACTCTTTTTTTGGAATTCTCTTTTTCCTTCGGTGATTTTGATGCTTTTTATCATAACATTAGAAGGAAGAGGGTTAAACCAATAATAAAATTATATTATTGAAAAATCATAAAATGATGGAAAGAAAAGTCAAAAAGTCAATGAAATAAAAATTAAAAAAAAGGAAAGAAAAGTCATAACGACATTTTTTGTACAGGATGCCTGATTAATTCCCCCATAAAAAAAACCCCGGGGGAAAAGAAAGAACTGTTCTGGACAGTTAAAGGAGCTACCTCAGAAGGGAAATTCATTCTAAAAAAAAAAACACATCCGACTGTTCTGGACAGTTAAAGGAACTGTTCTGGACGGCTCGAATCTGCAAAGTGCCGAGATAAAATCACGACCGTTGAAAACACATCCGACGTCTCGAATGCCGCACTACAGCACCCCCATTTCCATTTACAAACCCTGTTTGGGCCTAAGTAATCAACATATTGTAAACAAGAATGTTTTGAATGAAAACAGTGTGCACTTCAGATTCTGAAGTAAGCTTGTTTTGTCCAAGAAAACACAGATTCTACTACGATCTGTAGCTCTGCTAAAAAAACCAACAACTGAAAATAATAAACAAGTCAAACTCGAACACAGATTAAAATTACTAACTTCCAATCCTTGTATACAATAATCCACTGCTAACCTCCAGATTCCAACTCATTTCGGATAGGGGTTGTAAAAATCATTTTCATATCTACTGTTTTTGGCTCCTCATTCAGACACGTACTGACCAGGTTTTCTTATGAAATTCTAACAATATTGAAGCAAATAGCAACATTACGAAATCAAACCAAATCTCGTGTGCCAATCAATGGGACAACTGCATAAACTGTTTTTCGTCAATCTGCTGTCAACTACTATAACGTTCAATTGTATTTCATAGACGATTGGAGCCAGAAGAGAAGATAACTACACTTAAAATTGAAAGTTCATGCCAGAAAAGAAAACATGGCAGCAAACTCTACATGGCTATACAAAAAGCATTACAAAACTAAACCAAGAACATATGTGCATGCCTTTACAGCCAATTCGCAAGTCAAAATAACTAAAGAACAAAGAGATTACTTTTGTCTGAACAGGTAAGGCGGAGAGACGTCGACGGATAAAATTAGAAGCAAATTAGCTACCAAAATTCGGAAAAAGTTTCAAAATTTCTGGCAGCATTCTCATGCTATGATTCCAAAAAAGAAAATCCGAGATATAAACCCTTGTCATTTCGCAAAAAAAAAAAAGTTATGATGAACTGGCTAGCTTCTTTTGAGATATCTGCTCTGCATTTTGCTCCTTGTTGTTCTCCATGGCTTTCTTAGCAAGTTCATAACCAGCGAAATTCATGGCGCCCAATGGCGCGATCCAGAAAAACCTGGGCACAGCTCCTTTGAACAATCCGAGGGGACCCTCGTGACGGAGAACAGAAAGGGCCACCAGTGACATTGAAACATGGCGTCCACCTGGAGCAGTCATCATTCTGGTCTTCATAACATCAAAGGGTGTTGTGAGGACAGCAGTTAGCCCACCGGATAGAGCCCCAACAGCAATTGTCTCCCAGGGCTCCAGCTCCCGTCCCAAAAGGTGTTGGGTGGCCTAAAATAGCACAACACATGATATCAATGTGCAAATATTATCCAGTGTTAAAATACTTGGAAACGTTCAGTTATGCTACTTCATTATGGATTTTATTTCCATCTAGAGTTTGTCATAGCTTCATGTTCTGGTTGTTGCACTTGTCCGCTCCAGGTATACTTGTGCTGTGAATCAACCTTCAACCAAATTATTGACTATTTAGATATCCATTGAATTTGAATAGCTCCGGTATGGTACCATAAGGATTTGCGTTGTTCAAATCTAATGCATCACAAGGAAGAGTTGAGTAATGTAGCAATCTTCACACAGTTCGTGCTACGTAACCATCTCTAGTTTTCATGTATTCTCTCTTTTTTTTAATATGACCAAGTTGTTGATGGTATGCGTGTAACTGCCAAATTCATCTAATCATGTTTCACGTCACGAGAATACGGAATTTATTTCTTATTTGTTCATGTCATTCTTTTTTCCCCGAGTCAAATGGTGTTTACAAGGTGAGAGCCTTTCGTGCATAGTTTGAGAATCTTCTGCATACTTATAGAGTAACTAGATTCCTAGACATGCGAAGGATGAATGTTATTAGCTACACGAGTGGGACACATATGTCATAAGCAATACCCCAATCTAATGTCAAGCGTTTGACTGGCACTTGCACACATTTAGAAGAGCACACATTTAGAAAAGTACCTGTAACATAGTCCTTAAACATCTTTGAGGTGCCTACTGCTTGTTGGCAGTGTTCTAAAAGAAGGTCAAGTACTCGCCGCCTGGGCGCTAGAAGGCCCCTCACCGACTAGCCCGACTAGGCGCCGAGTACTCGGCCCTGGAAGCTAGAAGGTGCCCAGCCGACCTGGGAGCGCCTAGCGAGTTTTAGAACCTTGCTTGTTGGTCAGGCTACCAACAGCCCCCACGGCTGACATTAAGGTGGAGATGACACCAAAATAGTAAGAACCTAATACATATTTCACAGATTCCAGCACTTAAAAGACTAATAAGAAACCCCTGGGGCTGTCACTAGCATAACACCTGACAAAAGTGCAACTGAAACATTTACCTCACAGAGAACAGGGTTATTCAAATTGAAGGACGGAAGGACCAACAAAGTGCATGCTTAATTTAGGTGTTGATACTACGGACAATTACTATGAAGGTAGCACAATGGGAATACAGTCCCATTTCAGCCAATAATATTGCAAACTCGATGCTTAATGAAGTGGCCTTACGATTGATTAGAATGGAAATCTCAAACACCAATTGCAAGGGTGACACCATGTGCAGAATTGTTGGTACAGATGAACCAACTACAGTTTGAGAAATTAGTACTAGATATGTGATATATTTCTTACTAGGTCAGTAAACTCTTTTGCATGAACCCTGTAGTTGAGCTGCCACCTATATAAGTCAGAAGTGGGCCGAACCATATAGTTTTGGGACGAATAAGAGGCTGCCAGACCATTGGACTGAGGATTGTGAACCGAGAAGCCGTCATTGGGCCAGCCTTGTGTAACATGCAGGGCACGGCTAAGACATGCGAATCCAGCCCAGGAATTGTGAGCATGCAGCTGTTGGGCCGGACTGAGGATTGTGCACCAATGTGGGCTGACTGCCCAGTCTACGCCACGTGGATGGTCAGGTGGCATGGCTCCGCCACGTGGCAAATGGCGGCGGTTCATGCATGGTGTCTTTTAGAAAATGGTTATCAATGACGTCATGTGTCAGGCACAGGTTTGCTTGGCAGCCAATTACACTCTCTCCATATAAAGTACATGACAAAACCCTATAAAGGTACGGTGTACGCTCTGCCGCTACAGTAGACTACTTTTCCCAAAAAGAGAGACTAACTTAGGAATCAGAGTGCCCATCAGCCCGAACTCCGGTCAATAGATACTAACATTAACATGTTAGTTACTTACTTTGCAAAGAGCTTGGGAGGACAGTGTAAAGCGAAGTCCTACATCGCCAGGGTAACAAATATGAAGTATATAAGCGTGAAGGCACCCTGATTTCAACAACTTGCTTTTGGGGTTGAGTTCTACCCAAGATTGTGTAACGTGATATCAGAGCTAGGTACCACAGACAGGTAGGGTGCATGCCTCTAGCCTGGGTACAGCAACCTCACTTCAACAACTCGCTTTTGGGGTTGAGTTCTACCCAAGACCGTGTAACAGACAAAGCTAGTCACTATTCACCATTCAAGCAGAGACAATAACGAATCACCCATTCACCCTACAAAGCACTTGGTAATACACTGAAAAGGTATCATTACTATCTCGAGGAATGATTAGCTTGAGTTTGTCTACTTACAATATTACGTACATGGCATCTAGATGAATGACAATTAACCTATTGTACAATGGAAAATGATATGGGTACGCCACACTTGCGCACCACATGCACACCAAGGTGATGTGGCAAACAATGAGAAGCCCTATGTGTGGCCCACCTGAAATGATGGGTGTTTCCACATCCGCCACATCACCTTGGTGTGCATGTGGGGTGCAAATGTGGTGTACCCATAGCATTGTTGATTGTACAATGTAAGAAACACACGATTGTATCACACAGGGCTATTGCAATGACTCTTCCTTGCCTTTGTCCATTAGACATCAGCAGAGCTTCATAGGTAACTGCCACTGTAGTCTAATACCTAGTGGGTCCTCCATTGTAGAACAAAACTACTTTTTGGTGCCCAAACAACGTTGTTGGTACAAAACGCAATAGTAGAAGACTAAAATATTTGGTTCCATGACAACCAACAGTTACTTGGCTTTGAAACCACTGGCCACTTGTGCTGGCGTCGCCTCAGACCAATCGTATTATTGGATCGTATTCAATGTTGATTTGAGTGTGTGCATGTTAGACAGTACCCATGAACACTGCATATATTGGTGTATAAGATGCTCATAAGCAATTGTAAAGGTTGAAAATACTACAATGTTTTCATGTAGACTCCGTACCTTTTTGGATTCAGCATAAAGCGCCATGCCTGCAACATAGAATGGAACCTCCCGGAAGAGAGTGGCACCAGTTCCTCTGAAAAAACCCTTAAGACCATCTTGCTTCCAAGTCTCAACAATTGCCTGCCGCACATTGTCGAAAAGGCCAGCCTGTAGCCTTTGTTTCAATACCTCACATGGTATCCGCACTGCTGTCCCCAGGAAAGTGCCACAAAATGATGCTACGGACTGAACCTGCATAGCAGGAAATAAAAAGTAACTCCTACGCTGCTTCAAACCTCTATCAATGTCAAAGACTCTATAAAGAGGCATCCACATGAATTAGAAATATAGAAAAGCTTGTCATACAGATGTGCTTTAGGATAGAAGGCTACGTGCAACCAGCATAATGAGGTGAGGAGAGACGTTGAGACAACACTGGCAAGTAAACCTATGATCTACCTGGGTGCCTAACAGAGTGCAGTATTGAACCCAGCAAAGGAGACTACACCATTGACATGGAAAATAATTCAGAAAAATATTATGATTATGCTAAAAATAAGCTCCTAAACACAATAGTACACCTTCCAGCCTATAATTTTAGTTCCACTTGGGGAATCTGACTATTTAGGGAGACATCATCATGACACTTTAAAACATAAAAGTTTTCAAAATTAACTGTATTTTGAAAACAGAGCATTATTATTCCACTTCAAAAGAACAAGGACGAAAAAGAAAATGTATCCCATTTTCCTCTTTGACTTGTCAAAATGGATATGTATTTTGGGACATTTAAAAATGGGATAGTGGACTAAAATTATGGAAGGGAGGGAGTAATGGTTGAAGGAGCTAAAAATAGGGATAAAAGGACCAAATAGATGACTTAGTTGCATTGGAGAAGGTCGGTCAGATACTCTCACAATATTCAGTAAGAACAACTTGGAGACAGAAGGGACATAGTCATATAGGTAAAGTTAGAATCTTGTGGCTAATCAGAAGAAATTTTAATGACACAAAGTGGAGGACACAGGTGCCTCAGTATCGACAGGGGCCATGGCCGCCCAAAACTTATATGATCTCATTCCCCCAATGTATTTTTCAGTATTTAGAATAAAATTGTGGTTTTGGCCCTTCAAAATACTCAGAATTTTACTTTAGCCCCTTCAAATTTTAATACCATAGTCCTTCCAAATTCTAAACAATTTTGCATATGCTCCCTCTTTGGGAAAATTCCTGTGTCCCCTATTGAGGACACTGGTTACACAACGAGATTGCATCTCCAGTCCCACCATTATGAGCAACAGATTATGGCATGTTGAAATTTCATTGGGTTTCTAAGAGTGACAGCGACAGCAACCATTTCCTCCAAAGAAAAAAAAAATCTCTATAAGGAAAATAAAAACTAGAAAGAGAAGGAAAAGAAAGCAATCCATAAATGAGCCTCCAAAATAATACTACAATGGGTAGTACCTGTATGTCTGGGGTGTCTGGAGCAAAATTTAGTATCACAAGCTTACTTGCTTCACAAATTCCAGTTCGCAAGCCATGGCTGGCATGTCAGAAGAACATTAGGCAGGACAGAAAGATTAGCACTAAGCCAAACCAAAGAAAGGAGGAAAAGAGCCTAACCTCGAAAACTGTCCCAGAATTGCTGGGATGGAGCCTCTGTACAACCCCTGGACCCCAATCTCTGGTAGCTTTGAAATAATCTCAGTAAAGGAAAGTGTTGATGCTTGTACTTGAGTCTAAGAAACCATTAAACCGTTCTCAATGTCTAAGTGGAAGACCAGAAAAGAAACAATGCTATAAAAGAAAAACTTTGCAAACCATCTTTTCAACTCTTCTTTAGTATTTAATAATTTGCATATGCTCTTTATGGTTTGTTATCATTCTACTACAGTCCTAGCCTGCGACTGACTCAAATGTCACCAAACTTATGTAAAATAGTAGTGTGATTCACCATAGTAAGAAGAGCGACTAGAAAAATTATTGCTAGTACTCAGCATAAGGTTTATATCTCTCCTCAAATTCAAAGTTTCTTCACTAGTATGCTTCTTCGAAAAATACCATAACATCAAGCTATTTAACACCCTCCTTCACGTGCAACCATGTCTTGCAATTGGAGATGCAAACATCCATACATACTGCAAAAGAATGCAACGGGGAGGAAAATAATACAAATGGGGAATAAATGCAAACAAAGATACTTAAACCCAAGACCTCTCGCAACTTGAGCTCTAATACCATGTCATGTTACCAATTGTCCCCAAAGCTTAAGCTGCTAGGCAATAGGTCCAACAATGTACATGATGTTATGCATCAATAATAACAATTCAACAATAACACTATTATTTATAACAATAAAAATAACGACACCACCAACAAAGTTCATTGCCGTATCAATCATACGTTGACCATTGGTGTTAGCATCAGACATGAGAACATGATTACACAAGTAACAGGTGGAAAATTCACCCTTGGCCCCTTGGGGAGAAGAAAAGAATAGTACTTAAGTTGAACATTTTACCTTAATTGTATCTACCGGGTGCATCATTGAGCAAGACAGCGCACATGAGAGGCCCCCAGCTAATGCAGCTTTAAGAACACTGCTAGCAGGCAATTCCACAGGGGGTGCAACAGCAACAACAGTAGCAGCTTCAAACCAGATACTCCTGCAAATTTTATATAACTCAGCCCAGCTTGTACATACCCACCTTGAGATAAAGTATATTCCAAAAAGCAGACCTCATAAAGAAAGAAATTACCAACTACATGCAGAAGATGGAGAAACAATTCGCTTAACACATAAGAAAGTAAACAAGGAATTACAGACGCACACCATCACTGAAAATACAGAGGTACTTTATTGCTTATTTATGGCAAAATATAAACCCTCCCTCCCTCCCTCTCACGCGCGCACACACATGTGCACGCGCACCCACACGAGTGCATACACATCAGACATGCTTGCAAGTGGAAACAGATCCATCAGCAATAACAGTACCCATGCAATCCACAATTGGTAGGGGTATGAGGGGAGAAGACTGGAGACAGACCTAGCCTTTGGCAATATTTACAAAGTGGCTGCTTTAAGAAAGTTCTACCACTGAAATAGGGGCTACCTATACCTCCAAAAATTGATGAGCGAAAGTGACATTACGCCGCGGAGCCATGCCCCCAAATCAAAGCCGGAAGGCATTAGAAAGGGCAAACCTAAAGACCCAATTCAATTACTGTGCTAATTACCTTGTTTCCTTTATTCGACAAAAGCATCAGTAATGCACAATCAGCAAATAGATGTATCGGGGTATTAAACATAGGTTTTACTATGTACATGAGATATCATGTTGTTTCCTATACACCAAACTATAGAAAAAAAAAAGGTTTTTGTATGTATACTACAATTGCACAACATCTCTTATTAGCAAAATAAACTATTTTGATAAGCACTAAAGGGAATCAACCACAGATATAAAAGACTATTCAGCTCGAAATCTCTATCATACACAAAAATAGAATCAAAATTCTTCAGTCATAGGGTGTACAGCCTACTTCTCATTAACAATACATTTTTCATTCAACCAAAATATAGATGTGCATAGTTTTCAAATAGTTATCCCATAGACTTTTTTTTTCCTAAAGGTTTCTCCCATAATATACATGAAAATTTCGAGTTTGATTTTTTCTGGGTGCATAAAAATTATCTGAGATACTGACACTATAACGTTTTTTTCCTATACGAGCACAAAATAATAACAAATTAGCTCTGTTTTTCTTTTTCTTTTTTCGATGATATGAGAAACGCAATTGATACCTTACTTAAGACTCTTAGAATGGCTGTAAGCCTGTAACATTTGTAGCTACAAATGTTACAGGCTTACAGCCATTCTAATTCTACAACTTATTATTGCTTCCCCTGGGATGACTACATTACTCATCCACTAGGCATCAATGACGTTAATACTAAGAAAGCCGCCAAATCGATTTAAAACTATAAAAACATCTTGAAGCCATCAGAAAAGGAGCATTGTATCTTTCAAAAACATGCACACCAGTTGTTCTCAGTTTTTTATTCTTCTATAAAGGTTAAACATGAGCCCCATTTAACGATAAATTTTGCAAATTTCAAACTTCCATGGGAAATGAAGACAAGTCAACACCAGGTTACTCTGAGGTGCATCTCAAATTCTGGGACATCCTATTTGAAAGGACAACAAATAGTTCACCTGGGATCTTCTTGAAGTCGATCAGATGGAAGTAGAACCATAAAATTCCTGAAATGTCCATAAGAAATAGATTCTTCTGTGTCTACATTCAGGAACCTCATCATGGCAACAGCATTATCCTCATTTGCTGGAAGTCCTGCATTTTTTAGTGACGTCAAGATTTCACTCTTTTGTAGAGTCCCAGACTTGCTCAAACAGAGAGTCGTATAAGCTCGCAGAATGGTTGGTTCCTTTTGTTCCATCAAGGCCAAGAATTGTTTCCAACCGAACGATTTGGAAAATAAGTGACGTCTTGTACGACTCATAAATTCACGTGCATATCTCTGAGGCAGTTTTCGCTTTCTCATAGCAACTTCAAGATCTTCCAACGTAACTTGACCATCGCCATCCCTGTCCAGCTCCTCAAAGAACCTCCTTCCTGTAAAATTCCAAGATTTAGGTAGGGCATAAATCTTCAAAAAAAAAATAGAACCAAACTAAACAACTCTACTCTTCTTTTCCCAATTCAGAGACTATCAAACGAAATGTTCAAGTGAAATAACTGAACCAACAAGGGGGTATTCGCGAGGAGCAAGAATGAAATAGAGGGTAAACTTTTCCAATGTTATCAATGCCACTTCCAGCCTCTTCACCATAAATCCTGATTCCGGTACTTAAGCAAAAAGGGTTCACACTGGCAATCTCTTACGTGCATTGCTTAGGTCCTTATGTCACCAATTTTTGGTTGCAATCATGTATACTTTACTATTTATCTGAGGTTAATTGGCTATAAGTTCAAATCTTAATGTGCTTTCTTGAAAAAGAAAGGTTTCTATTCAAGAATGGGCAAAAAATAGCTGCCATGGAGTTTAGAGAGGGTCCATCAATCTTACATTGGTCGTCAAGAAAGAAAAAGGAATAAGGAGAAGTAAATAGAGGTATAAAATTGGGCCATTAAAAAATCGGAACAAATACATTGGACAACCTTCAAGAAATCCCTACTCTACCTCAAATCACTCATTTGCCCCTTAGTTCTTAAAATCACATCTGCAAGAAGAATTCAAAGATGTCCAACAGCATGTGAATATTTATGTGATCTTTCGAAATATAACTGCCCCAGCTGCTCGCTGTAATAGCTTGCTTCTTGGGTGGCTCACACCCTGGGTGATGCGGCTGAGCCAGAGAGGGATCAGCAGTTGGCCTATGTTTCCAGGCGCCGTGAAGCAAAACCTGAGAGAAGATATTGAAGCCTAAACCAACTAAATGGGGCAACCCTTCATGATATTCTCAGAAGGTTCTTCTCCTACTCCTCTGCATCAGTTTTTTCCCTACACTCATACGTCGTTTAATCCCTTTTCATGTTTTGAGCCCAAATCTTGAATTCCGTCACCCTACCCCTTCTGTTACCCTTTAGACTTTTTTAACCATACCCTTCTTTTACCCTTTAGACTTTTTTTAACCATGAGAAACTTCCATTCAAATAGTTGTGATCCAAAATTGTCAGCAACTGATCTCTGCAAAAATTTTAGAAAATCCTCAATTGAAATAGACAACACTGTTTCTCTTTGAGAGAAGCGGGAGTGAGAGGTATCACCTAAAGACATGACTAAAATATCTCCATTATCTCACAAAACCTCATAAATGACAATTCTGAGAAAACTTAGCAGGATGAAAGCACCATAAAACGATTTCCATTGACAGCAAGAAAAAGTCAGATTCAGGGATTCAATAAGCTATCGCTACATGCTAAAAGAAAAAGCAATGTTCAGCCACCGTCATTCTACAGTACACTACACCGAGTGAGGTCACAATCACTCAACATTCTTGAGGATGTCAATTGCATAAAATTCCTGCAGTCTGTCAAAAGAGCTTCATAACTTCCTGAGGACATGAAAATACATTTCCAGAATTTGCCCATCAGATGAAATTAAAAAACCTAGAATGGGAAGCCAACGTGGCAACTATAGAAACATTAGGCACAATTAAATATGCAGGGCATTTGACTTTTAGAAGTGAATGCAAAGACTTAGCTGGTACCAATATTGAATCCCATTACAGTGTAAATATTGTCCTCACATTCAATTGTGGTAGGACTAATGCAGTATGTGGTCATGTGTGAAGTTACCACATAATCTACTTGATTAACTGAACAAATTTGCCTTTTAAATCTTAAGACATATAACTTAAAATGATTGCCTACTCAAACTAATGTGATCTGCTGCATCAAAAAAATTAAGAAAAATCTACTTGAGAAACATACCTTCAGATTCAGTGTATCTGAAGAAATCCTGGACTGAGAATAGCTTCTTCTTGTCAGGAGTGTCTTTGGAAGATCGCCCTAAATAGGGTACAAGCTCAATAAGCTCTGTCAACGAAACAGTTGATAGAGTGGATCTTAATCGCTCAACATTTGACAAAGGAATACTAAGCAATCCATTGGCCAGCTTCTGTGCAGAATTACCCCCACTTTCTTCCTTATTGCTAGCAGCGGCACTATCGTCACCATCTTCATTAACAGAAGTCACTTCCACGATACCCGATGGCACACCTCCCACTCTGGCAAACCCCAAATTTCTCAAAAACCCATCTACATCTGCCTTTTTACCTTCCAAAATACTTGTGACTGTCCTCAAATGATTGACCTGATTGTTAGAGTGAGGAGTGAGAGATGAATCACTGCTCTTGCATTTACTTTCTTGGATGCCCAAATCGAACTTCTCGAGATTTTGAGTTAATTGATCGAAAATGAAACCTAAAAAGCATTCAATTGAAAAAATATTTCCTTCTTTAAGTTTTAAATCCTCCTTCCGACAAGTAGCATCAAAGTGACCCTTTGTCTCCTTGTGCTTCACTTCATGCAAAACCCTCACTTTGGACGCGTGTGCAAACGAATCTGCACAAACTTTGTCCCCGTCATCCAATTTTCCAAACGGCTTTTTACCAGCTTTAAAAGAAACCGGAAAAGCCTGAACCAAGCCATTAAGCAGCAACGACCACGTTACCGCAAACTGAAAGCATTTCGGGCAACTCCCATCCACATCAACAACTTCCTCTTTCAACCCTTTGTTCAATGTGTCAATCTTATGCCCATGACCCCCACAATTTTGCGTAAAGATACCCAAGAACGCCTTAATTGGAACCTTCATCGACAAACCCTTCTTCCTCTCATCACTAACCACAAATTGACAGCTCTCTTTCTTCACAGAAGAAACCTGAACCTTATTCCCATTATTAACCCCAACCCCAGACAACTGTGCCGTAAAGACTTCAAGGCTATTACTAGTCCTATTCTTCGAACCAGGCCAACAATGCTCAAGGTCTTTTGCTGCCTTCCTTATACCAGACTCAAGCGGCGACAACACGTCCTTAACTACTTGAAACGGATTAAAACCAAACTCCACGTGTTGATTCCCGGACACCATCCCTAAGCCCCAACTTATCCTTCTATAATTATATATATCCTTTATTCCTGTATATATCAGTTCTCAACAGAATCCCAAACAACACATGCCAGTCGAAATTCAACACGAATTCACTAAAACAAAGCTCGTTGATCAGCTAATTACAGTTCCAAGAACTAACCCTTACGATTTCAGACAGTGAGTTTGAGATCTGTTTGGTGAAAAAACAATTCACAAAACCCTAACTCCTGCCGTCCGTACAGTCGAATCCAGCACAGCCCCACGAAAAGTCGAATCTGCAAACTGCTTAAATGCGCATCTACACATACACATATACTTACATATATCTATATGTATATATACACAGAAATTGAGAAGAAAACTGTACAGTTTACTCGAATGCGATGAATTCGACTCTTACCTGCTGAATTCAGAGCGATGACATTTGAGGATTTTCTTTTTCTTTTTTTTTAACCTTTTTTTTGTTGTGTGTTCAGAGAAATCTGAGGCTATTGAGAGATATGGCTGGCAAGTGAAGAAGGAGAAGAGGAAGAGAGAATACTGTTTTGTTTGATATAATTTCAATTTTATCTTTCGGTTGCCAAAAAAAATTGTTTTTTTCTTTTAATTTTGGGTTTTTCCTTTTAGATAAACTGATAAACAGTTATAAAAATATATAGGAAAACTACAGTCACCTCCCTGAGGTTTCTGATAATTTCACTAACCCTCTCTCCTACTTTATGATTTACTTGTCCACTTCAGTTTCCCCTTCCGTTAGTTAAGAATCAGGGTGAGTTTTTTAATGGATTTTACTTATGATTTATCTTTTTGATAAAATCTTAAATTTTTGCATTTCTTAGTTTTATCAACCCTTCCGTTAATTGATAAAATTGAATTGACTAAATGGTTCAGATAAAATTCAAAAAACTCACCCTGAATTGACTAATGGTTCAGCAAAAAAACAAATTTGGGTTTATTCCCGTCTTACCCTATTTGTTTTATGTTTTGAGTACTATGATGTTGGTAAACTATTTTTGAAAAACATATATAACTCAATCAACCACTTACAATTGCTTATAATTCTAAATTTTTAATTTATGCTTGATTTAAAAAATAAAAAATAAAACAGATACTTTTGTATAACAAAGCAATTATTTTAGTTTCTTTACATTTTTCATTGTTAGTTAAAATTTGTTACCTTTTGATTATTCTCAACGGGAGAAACCTAGAAATGTGTAGAAAAAGACATATGAATCAAACTTAATAAAAAAAAAAACTTTGAAAACAAAAAGATTTACAAAAAATCTTTTGAAGCATTTCACTCTTGAGTTGGAGCTAACTTGAAGGTGTTAGATCCTTTACGGAATTTTTTTTTGGAATTGTTGTAAAGTTTTGTAATTTTAGGTAAAAGAAAAAGAAGAAAGAGTAACCTTTCAATTCGTAAATTTCAAAGAGAATATTTTAACATTATTTGAAAAAAGTTAATGAGTCAAAACAACCATGCACAGAAAAATTTTATTTTTTATTTTCTAGTTTTGAACTTTGTAAAAATTTAATCTGCATTTCTTTATTTTTCAAATCCTTATTGTTGAGATGAACTAAAAATGTAAAACAAAAATAATTTGCCAAAAAAAAAAACAAATTGCTAGAATAAAATAAGTTCGAAAAAAGAATAAATTTTTTCTATATTTGTCGTGGAACAAATTTATGGTGGAACATCTACTACTTAACCTTAGAGATGTAAATTTCCATATTAAGTAAGGTAAAAAAAAATCCTCATTTACCAGTTTCCGTTAATGGCATCCAACAGAAAAGACTGACAGGGGGTCACTGAAATTTTTAAAAAAAATATTAGGGATGGTCAATGAAAATGTCAGAAACCTCAGGGGAGGTGGTTGTAATTTACTAATATAATGGTAGCGTGTATATGTGGATAAGAGGATGACGTAAGGTCCTGGTAGGATGAGAGTTGTTAAAGAGTCATTAGGACACGTCTTTTGGGGTAATTACTAATTAGTGCGGTTATTAAATAGAAAAATGACAGGATCCAAGTTTTAGTTTGGTCTTATCCAAATTTGGTTTGCAGCACATTTTCCTAATAATTTCCACATTTTTGTTGACAGTTTCCCGATATTCATGAGATCTTTTTCCGAAATGTTATTTTGTGCCGGACTATAAAAGATGATAACGAACTAATGATTTGAACGATATGACTCTTGCTACGCGATTTGTTCCTCCCTGTGTCAGCTGGGGAACCCGATTGCTCCAACTCCAACAATTCTCAAACTTACTAGTAACTAGGGCTGTTCATCATTCTGAATGCGGATCATCCGTCCATGCGTCCGAACCGTCCGAATCCGTTGATTCATCCGTGAATGTTCGGTTCGGTTCTGATCGAATTTCTTATCTAAAAATTCGGTTAAATCGGATCGATCCGCTCGATCCGCACTCAATAATCCTTCTTTAATGTCTGTCAAATCCGCCCGATCCGATCCGATCCGTCCGAACGTGAATGTTCGATTCGGTTCGAATCTTGAAAACCATAATCCGCCGGAATGCGGATCGGATCCGCATCCGATCCGTCCGGATCCGATCCGTGGACACCCCTACTAGTAACTTTTCATCATTCTGAATGCGGGACAAGGGGTGGGTGTTGTGCACCTAAGTGCATTGCACCATGAATGTGTGAAAGGAAGATAAATTTTTTCTAATTTGTGTTTTGGGCCGGTCAATGTGTTTTTTTTTTATCGATAAAAATAAATCAAAATTAAATTATAATTGTTAAAAACATCCTACTAACATATATCTAACACAATTTGAGTGAACAACCCATAATATGTGTCTATTTGACAAAGTCCCCAAACACCTGAATGCGACACAGTTTTTGCATGCCCACAAAGAATGAAAGGAAGATAATTAACTCTTATTTTTTCTAATTCCAATTTTACAAAAAATGAAAGCAAAATTTTCAATTTAATTACTTTTGATTGCTTTGCTCAAGTGAAATAAAAATGATTAAGTCTTATATAAAGGCCAGAAAAATATTAAAAACCCATATGTGTCTATTTGACAAAGTTTATATGTTAGATGAGAAGTCACATGCATTGAAAGTAGACCAAACAATATGCTATGAGATTATGCAAATTTTATTTGGTCAGATATTTTTTATGAAATTTGTAATGTTATATGAGATTATGCAAATTTTATTTTATGTATCAGATAATGTTTTAAAAAAAAAATACACTTCACGTTTTTTATCAATCGAATTGGTAAGATCATGAAGTAATTAATTACTTAGACTACGGAGATACATTATTTCCTTACTCTTTAATACAGTAAGTTTGTAAAAAGATAGAAAAAACACATATATATTTCAAATCACTTTTTACACATTTTAATGAACTTTTTATATATTTCAATACAATTTTTAAACCTTAAAAGAGACTTGCTAAGTAGTACGCGAAAAAAAAAAGTCTGAAAATGTCCGATGCACATGGGTCCAATACATCAAATGGTTTCACACACAATTATGTCTGAAACTATATTTGTAAAATTGTGCGCGTAGAGTTGACACTTGACAATGCCGAAGATACTGATTTTAGAACAATATTTATGACAACTTTGTTGACATGTTACAATCATTGATTTGTAGTTTTAACAACATACTCGTTTTAAACAAACATTGGAGTCAATAATGATGTTTATTGCTTTATCTTTCCAATAATTTGATCTCTTTAATTTTTAACGAGAGGCTGAAAATGGAAAAGGAAGAGGAAAAAAAAACCAAAAATGGAAAAAACGAACAAAAAGCAAAAAAAACAAAAACAAAATGACATTGGTCGTTTATGCGAGCCCTCTTAGTGGCTCACGGAGGCTGACATGTAGCAATCATGTTGTATTGCAAGCCGACACGTGTTCCATACAAGGGGCTGATGTTATCAGCCGTGGCAACACTTTCAGCCGTCGGATTAACAAACGCATGCATTATGCCATCCAACCCACGGGATGGAGCAATTTTTTTGGCAAAAATGATACAGACACACCCTTTCCGCCACACTCTACCACACCTCACTCACATGTGGGTGTGGGGACCACATGTAGAGATCACCCGTGTGAGTGAGGGTGTGGTATAGTGTGGCTGAAAGGGTGTGTCTATATCATTATTCTGTTTTTGGTATCGAAAGAGTACCCGTGGTGCCCCTCGGCTTATCTAGATTGTCCATTTTGCCTTTGTGTTGTTCAGATTTGGAAAGGGAAAGAGGAGAGAGAGTGAGAAGAGGGTGTTTTAATCTCGATCGTCAATACACTTTTAAACAACCCGAATGCAACGTTCAGGTACCACGTAGGCTCGGTTACGTGGTACCCAGTAGGTACCCAATTTTTTTTTTCTAATAGATGCTTCCATGTACCAATTATATCAAGACTCTTTTTTTTTTTTTTAATTTTTGTTTTGACTTTTTTAGTGAACACAGTTGTATATATTTTATTAATTTATTGCATTATTTAGTACAACCAACTAGGAGTTGCGTCTACTCCACATAACCCTCAACTTAACATTGTACCCACAACAAATTCTTGTTGGAAAATTATTTTTGGCAGTACCATGATCGTCGTGACGCCACGAAATATTCCCGAAAAATAAAAAATTCACAATACATAATAGGTAGATTACTCTCTGTCTCTCACTAAACTAATAAAAGTGTTTCAATACGTCTTAGCTATTAAATTCTCCCTAACTTACAGTAATTTTTTTCATTCTTCGAACACCCATTCCAAGTTCACTCATACAGAATCTGTGTTTGATTTAATTGGAATAGAAATAAACATAAAAAATAGTTAGATTTGACCACAAATAATGCTAGCGAATTAAGAATCCCTATACTACTCTAACCCATGGGGGAAGGGGGGATGCTGGCTGGGTATGAACCTGCCACCTCATGAACAGAGCATAGGCTCCCACTAGGCGACCACTTATGTTCAGAGAATTACTAATATTTTGCTACACCTTTTTATGACTTGTGACCTTTTGTATATATATTGTACTAATTACAAACTCTTAGGCCCCGATTGACTGGGGATGTCCTTTGCGTAAAAAACTTAATCTAGATTATTGGTTTTTTGGGATACAAAAAACCAGGGTGCTTTGGGTAATAATCTTAATCCAAAAAACCAGAGTGCTTTGGGTAATAATCCAATAATCCAGATTATTTGTTTGTCCTTATTCAAATTTTTTTTGCATTCGTTAGTTTTGCATCAAGATTTTGTGGTTTCTGAATTCCTCTCGACGAGACGAATCTAACAAGTACAAAATCTTGATGCAAAACTAACGAATGCAAAAAAAATTTGAATAAGGACAAACGAATAATCCAATAATCCATAATCTGGATTATTAGCCAAAGGAGGGAATAATCTAGATTAAGTTTAAGAAAAAACCAAACCGGTTTTTTGGATTATTTGAGAAAAAACCAATAATCTGGTTTAAGTTTTTTAGCCAAAGGATAAGGAGAGGTATAAGTTATACCCCTATTTTTATCTCAGTCTCATGTCCTTAACCATGGTTTGGGAACCAAAAGAAAACCCGGATAAAATTAAATTATACCCCTACCCAAATAATCCCCCTTCCCCCCTTATACCCCTGCCAATTTACCAATATAACCCCCGTTATACCCCTTGCCTTACCCCTCCCTCCCTCTCGTTACTGTTATGACAAACGGAATTGCATTGTAAATATTTTACGAACTCTTGCCATTTCCTTCGGATAAAAAAATGAAGTACTTTTGCGCATAATTTTTTTAATTTTTTTTACACCAAATTAAACTACCAATCGAGATCTTTAATTCGATACAAAAAAAGTTTGAAAAAATTTATACTTTAGAATTTGACATTGTTGGCTTGCTTTGCAATATCATTTGGATCAAAAAATAAAGTATTTTCACATTAAAATTTTTACTTTTTTTTGCCCCAAATTAAACTACAAATTGAGATATTTAATTTGATACAAAAAAATTTAAAATATTTTCTACTTTAGAATTTGACATTGTTGGGGAATAACATAAAAATTACTAATTAGTTATTATTAAAAACTTATAATTAGAAAGAAAAAAGAGAAAAAAATTAAACTTCGAAATATTATTAAAATGAATAATAAAAAAATAATAACTAAATATTTTAATTTTAGATATAACTAATAAAAAGAATTATTTATTGAAAAGTATAATTAATTTAATTAGTATTGTGTTTATGTATTTATTTTATCATAAAATCTAATATGATTGTACAAGGGCAAATAAGTCATTTGTCAAGTTTTTGTGTCATCCGCCCAACTTTATCCCACTTTATCACAAATTCATCCAAACCACATACTATTTAATCCCCCCTTCATAAATGTCACATCACTGTGGGTCCACATTTACTAAATAATACCCTTTACGCCATGTTTGTTAGCGGGATATGTATATAAGGGGTGAAGGGGGATATAATAAGAGGGGGATATAGAGGTGGATATGATTTGAGGGGTATTATTTTAGAAGGGGAGATAAAAAAATTACTTTGTTTGTTTTGTTATTGTAAAAGGGGGATATGAGGGCTGGATAATGTAAAATACCCAATTAAAAAAGTCAAAAAGTAAGAAAAGGTGGGCCACACCCCTGTTTCCAGCCCTCTCTCTTCTGGCGCCCTCTAGCCTCTCTCTATCTCTCACCTCTGTGTGCACTGTGGTGGGCCACAGCAAAAGGTTACAAAAGTTGAAATAAGGCAGGATATAACTAAGGCTGGGGGGAGGCAGCCTAATTTTAAGCCGGATGCAGAGGGATATACAAATACCAGGTAAAATATATCTGGGACACTCTTAACCAAACAAACACCGGATATGGGTCTCCCGGATATGTATATCCTGGACAAATTTATATCCCCCCTCCATATGCTGCTACCAAACAGGGCATTTTTATCTTATCCCCTTACTATTTAATCCCACCAAAACTTATCCCGTATCCAATCGGGGCCTTACGGAGTTACATCCAATAGTAGTAATGCTTCTACACAAGAACACTATCTAGGACAACTGTAGATCTTATCCATTTTAACTGTAGATCTTATCCATTTTTATGTTTTTTGATCGCACTATTCAAACTAATATGATTTTGTATAGATATTACTGATTTATATAGACCTTATAATGTAAGAAATTTCTCGTAGACTCTGGTTAACTTGGGTTTCGTTCAATTAACCATTGTTGGCATGTAACTCTGTCCGAAGACAAGTTTGGGCCAAGAAAGGGTAGGACTTGGGCTAAGGTTCGGCCCGGTCTCTTTTGAGTAGGAATTGGGCTCAGGTTCGGCCCATTATTATAGTGAAATTAGGGAGCCGTAGCGTCTTTTCATTTACTCCCTCCATCCAGATTTATATTTTGGGAGTTTGTATCACTTTTCAAATATTTATATCTATATAATTTATAATATTTTATGTAATTTTAAAAACATTGTCTTATAAAACTAGTCGAGATCTAAAAAATAAGATCCAAATTGGACATAATTACCTACCAATTTAAATATATCAATTTAAATATAATCATTGATTTTTATTCGGTTGTAATAGAATGATTTTTTTCGGTATCATCACTTGCTAATTTTGGTCTCTTTCTTGTCTTTCAACAAATCGGAAACGGAAATCGGCGTTTTGAATGATATAATTTTAAAAATAAAAAATAAAAAAATCTTTCCCGTCCTAAAAAATTCCATATTAAAATGTCAACCTTTTCGGAACCCATTTTCGTACGTCAACATCCAAAACTTGACTCATAACAATTTATTAGGTTTGTATTGCTTTAATGAAGGAATCAAAGCACAAAACAATACAACAAATTTTTTTTTTTCTGTACAATAACCTGAACTCTGCTTTGCCCAACACCATCAATGGATTCAATACCCTCCTGGAAAGCATTAAAATAAAAAATAAAGAAAATCGTACCAAGTGCACGAAATTATATAGCTTACAGTTTATATATATATATATATATATATACTCCACTTCTAGTTCGGACTCTGGACTTCCGGACCTCCACGTTTCCGATATTTTTTTGACGATCCGAACCGTTCAATGTGTTTTAAAGGTATTTTTAGGAATCCTCGCGAGAAATCAACAAAACAAAACAAAACAAAAACCGGGAAGGGCTTGATCCAAGTAGTTTTTCACAAAACTGTATATATACAGCTTTTGTGAAAAACTACTCGGATCAAGGTCTTCTTTTGTTTTGTTGATTTCTCGCGGGGACACTTAAAAACACCTTTTAAACACATTGGACGGTTCGAATTTTGCAAAAATAATTTTTAAAACATTCAAAACACCAAAAATCCTCCAGTCAGGGATCCCTGACTAGAATATATATATATATATACCGAGAGCTTCTAATCCGGAATCCCGGATTAGAGGCTTTTGGGTATTTTTTTGTGTTGCCAATTATTTAGGGAAAATCCGATCCGTCCAATGTGTTCAGAAGGTGTTTTCCAAGGTTCACGCCAAAAATCTTCAAAAAAAAATACCGGGAAGGGCTTGATCCAAGTAGTTTTTCGCAAAAACTGTAAATAAGCCTTTCCCGGTAAATTTTTTTGGAGATTTCCGCGTGGACCCTTGAAAACATCTTTTGAACACATTGACGGATCGGATCGTTAAAAAAATATCGGGAACAAGGAGGTCCGGAATCCCAGATCCCGGACTAGAAGTGTTACCTATATGGCTATATATATATATATATATATATATATATATATATATAGAGAGAGAGAGAGAGAGAGAGAGAGAGAGAGAGAGAGAGAGCTTTGTTAAAATACGAATCAAGTTAGGACTCCCAGACTTTGTTAAAATACGGATCTCCCTCTCTCCAAGCCAAATGGTCGGGATCCGAACCGTTGGATGTGTTTAAAATGTGTTTTCAAGGGCCTACGCGAAGATTCGGCAAAAAAAATGACCAGGAAGGGCTTCATCCAAGCAATTTTTCATGAAAATATATATCCTACGATTTGTATGAAAAAACTGTTTGGATGAAGCCCTTCCCCAAATTTTTTTGAAAATCCGAGAATCCTCGCGTTTGAAGCCTTTTTCAAACACATTTTAAACACATCCAACGAGCTTGATCCAGCCATTTGGTCGAAATATATTTTTGGGGAGAGGGAGGTCCAAGATTTTTAAACTTGATAGGCTCGTCAAAAATGTTTGGATCGTTCTATATATATATATATATATATATTTTTTTTTTTTTCAAGCTTTATAGACTATGCTATTACCCACTATTTTTGTTTTGTTTTTTTATAACTCAAGTGTCCGGGCCAACTTTTTTTATTTTGTATCTCGAATTCACGCCATAATTGCTCTCTCCGCATCAAAAGACAATAAAAATGGGCGGCACACTGATTTAGCCAAAAGAAGTTCACCAGGACAGGTTCTTTTTTTTTTTTTTTGAAAATGTCAAGAATTTCATATCAACGTCATCCGGCAACGATTACATCAAATGACAGGAAAGAAACTACAACCACTAACAATTGAAATGAACACGGCTTAAAGCTATCAAAGGCTACTGGCTCTCAGACACACCTGCCGAAGCAGACCCAACACCTTTGGGACAGGTTCATTCAATCCCTACCATATACTATAACATTTACTTTCTCGTAATGATACAAGTGGGTGAAAATGAGGGAAGAAAGATGATGAAACAAAGAACAAAGACGACAAGAATCCATCTTTTATTTCACGCTTCTGCATTTGCACCTCGTAAAATAGCAGTCGTTGAAGAAGAGAAAAGGTTGTTGGCCTCTTTTTATTCACTCTTCATTTGTACTCCAATCTAATATCATACTGTATTTCAGTTACATTGCCTCCCCTACATGCTGAATTTGGCGTTCCAACTCCAACAGTGAAGTTAAGGAAATCCCAGCCATGTACCCAATATTGAATGCTTTCGTTTGTGTAACAGACTCTCCTCTGTCTGAACCGTTCATTCTTCAACAAACAGATAAGATTTCTCCAACTGCTAATGTTGGAAGCCCAAATTCAGTGAATCCGGTCTCTTACCTTCCCCCTCCATTGCTAATTTTCTTTTCCGAGTGCACATTGATATCCAGCTTGGGTGGCCCAGAGTGCCTCCTTGTTCTAGCCTGTGCAGACGAAAATGATAGCCTCTTTCTAGCCGAACCCACTGATCCCTTCTCCGATGTTCCATTCCCCAATGGGCTTGGAATCCGGTATGACAGAGACTTCGCTTTTGCTGACTCCGTGAGTGCCATGTAACTCGGAATTGAAGGCGAGCTTGCTAGGCTCTCGTCTTCTCTCACAGATGACCCAGCAATGCTGTGCCTCCGGTGGTACCACTCCGACTGGAAACTAAGTATGCTCCGAGAGTCTTCATGTCCAACATGACCACCACCGCGGCAGCTGCCCTTGGAACTTACTGATGGTGCTCTGGAACCAGTAGTAGAAGGTGGTTGGCGGCTGGCTGGGCGGCTAGGTTTTAATGCAGTAGGAGGGTTAGTTTTTAAGCTGAGATCACGACGAGAGTGAGATTCGCTGAGTTGTCTGACAGAAATGGCTTGGGTTGTTGCGCTTTTGATGGAGACGTGATCGCTGTTTAGATCTCTTTCGTGTAAGGTTTTGTTTTCCCAAGGCCGGAAAGCCATGAATGTTGGGTTTGCAGATTTCAAAGAGTTCTTCAACACATGCTGTTGCAGTAAATTTTTACATGAGTTTCGTTAGTAATCTCAGTTCAAGATTTACAAAGAATACTTTTCATCTTGGTACTTGGAAAACATGAAGGATTGGTAAAAAAACTTATCTACTCTTCTCACGCTTGTGAAGTTGCTGTAAGCAATGGGGTTATAAAAGCTTCATAACTCTGATTTCCCAGGAAGTCATTACGAAAATAGGCTTCTTGTATATCACCAAAATCAATTGTAACACAGAGTGACATCATTCAAGATTATACTAGAAGATTTTCATTGTAATGGTTGTGAAGAGAATAAGAGCTTTGCAAAGATGGTATATTGATATAGAAGGCACTAGGCCTCATTTCAGTGAGAGAGTTGTGTGCAAGGCAAAAAAAACATACTTCCATGGGATACCAAAATTAATCCACAAAAATTATGGCTGTGTTAGGATCCTTGTTTCATGGAGGGAAAGAAAATTTGTCAACGACACTACAAACTGAGAATGAACTGAAGTAGCCAAAATAGTTGTTTGGGCTTCCTCGTCGTTTTCCTTTTTGTCCTTGAACCACTTCACAAATTTATGAAGGAAAATGCTAACCTCCACCCAATAGATGGAGGATAATGTGTATAAGGTGTATCAATATCCGAGAAACGTGTATTAACATCCGTGAAGGGTTTGGTTCTAGGCTTCTAGCCTTTTCATTTAGGACTCATACGGCATAACTTAGTGACAAAAGAATATCTTGATTAAATTTTCTCCCCCCTTTTCACTATAGCGTCAAGTAAGATCTAATTCATGTTGATTGGATTTTGTCGGATTAAAAGAAAAAGAAGAAGAAAAGAGCAACTGTAATACCCTTGACCCTTAATCATATTTATCGTTTGATTACACGTCGGCTTTTAGTTAATTGTGTGGATTATTGAATTAACTGGCTTAGTTAATTGTGTACTTAGTTTGGTATATGTGTTATTGTGCTATTGGTTGGCTAATATTTGATACACAGAGTACATGGATACCGCTACACTGAATCATTTTCTTTATGAGCCCGATAAAACCAAAAGAGAGAGAGAACTTTGATGTTGTTCTCTTGCTCTGGTTAATTGAGATTCAACTAGGTAATTTCTACTCTTCATGTCTTGAATTCTTGTTCTTGTTGTAAGTTCAGTAAGATTGAGTCCATGGGGGTGAGGGTTTTGGGATAGAGTTTGGTTGAACTCAAGAACACCTCTTGAATCTCTTGAATTTGGTGTTTTGAATTTGTTTAAAAGCATGAATTAATTGTCTAAGGAGTATTTCTTGTTATACTTGTGATTGAGCATGTTTTTCCTTAGTTTTAGAATGGGTTTGAAGTGTTAGAAGTGGTTTTGGAGGTGTGAATCAAAGAGGAAGTTCGAAACTGGATTTTCTAGAATTTTTCCCAGGTTCTACCGGTAGAGGGTCATGGCTCTACCGGTACAAACACCAATCAGGGGCTCCTGGCCATTCCTCTACCCAGTAGAGAATATGTCTCTACCGGTAGAGCTATGCAGATCTTCAAAAATTGTTTTGAACCTCACATTGGACCTCACACTTCTAGGACCTCATGTTAGGCATGTTTTGACTCATCTAGCATTGTCTAATCATAATTTCTTCGCTCATTTGTTATAGGAGGTTGTGTGAATACGGAGATCAAGGTGAGTGACTAGTACGTAAGTTATGCGGTTCTATACATATGTTTTACACTTTAACACAAATGATATACTTTATCTACATGTTTCACTCAATGATATGGACTCCGTGGATATTGAATTAAAGGCGGACATGTTTTGTTGTCTATATTAATGACGTCCCTAATGTCACAACTTGCTAGGGGATAGTAAAAGGCTAGCAAGTTGTGAATTTGATATGATTTGGAATAACGCAAAGATATCTAAGCTTATCCACGCCAGGGACGCCTAGACGGCCTGGTAATATGAAATGACTCGGCTATGTTTCATGTGCATTATAAATCTATGATTCATACTTTATGAGTTTCCCTTGAATATGGAAAGCTATGATTAATACCTTTGATATATTGTTAACCGTATCCATGAAATGTGATTTATGTATTAATCATTCATACAAGCTTCGGCTTATGTAATTTGCCACCTTTCAGGCAACGGGGAGTAGGATGACCCGGTACCATCTATGTGGAGTCGAGGCTTGTGGATATGTTGTAGATAGGAAGTTGTATATTGATTTTACACTTTTGACTTGTGTTTATTGGTAAATGGTTTGTGAACTTTGTAATCTAAGCACAGCTCTGAGAGATACTTTATGTTAATACAGGTCGACCTTCCACTGAGTAGTACTTGTGGCCCTTTTAGTCATGGCTTATACGATATTAATCCTATATTCACATGAAATGGCCTTGGTGACCGGCACTTTGTTGTGACTAAGACCCGCAGAGATGGGTTAGGGTCGTGAGTCGTGATAGCAACTTTGTATGACTCTCACTCTCACTAGTCACTAAACACATTGTATGATTCATTCAAATTGTCCGGTCATGAATAAAGAAAGATTCAGTGAAATGAATATGATAAATTACTTGATGGGAGTATGCATAAGCCAATGCCCTTTCCCTTCTCATAGCAGCCTCCTGCTTGCTCTGTAAGTTTGCTTCAATGTGCTCCTTAGATTGAACACTATCATTCCAATCCTCTTCCACCTATACAAAATTGCTCAATTAAAGCCCAAAACGATCCGATTTAGCGCAACGACCAAAAATACTTGTTCTTCTTTTTGTGTGCCTGTCCTCGTGCCCGGACACATTGTCCAGACTCCAGAGAGTATTACCAAATAAAGAGAAAACTCGTTCTCTTAACCGAATTAAACAGCATAATAATGCATTACCCCAAAAAGTCAATATGTTATTTCTATTCACAAAATAAATTTTAAAAAATACAGGGAAAACCCTGGGAAGTTGCTGAGTTAAAATGAATTGACGATTTTGATTTGTGTCCTCAATTTTGGTCAACACATAAAAAATTAAACTGGTTCCTTGTGACAAGGACTAGTTTGCCAAAAAACATACATTGAAATAACAGAAACATTAGAGAAAACAACAGGAAGACCGCAGATACTAGTAGTTATAGTTGCACTCACAGAAGCTCTGAACTTCTCAAGCTCTTTCTCGCATTTCTGTTGGAACTGTCTCTGCAGAGCATCATTCTCTTCCAACATTCGGATCCTCCTTGCACGAATATGAGACTGGACCCCGACCAGAGTCTGCATGCACCGTAAGGTGCTTGTGGCTTGACGCTTGACAGACGGACCTTGTATGATAGACTTTAACCTCACTAGCCCTCTCAAGGCTCGCAATGCCCTCCTTGCCTGAGAAACAATGAACCCAATTTCCTATCAGCATTAAACAATCATAATTTCCTCTGAATTTGGAGAGATTCAAAATGCCATATGTTGATTTAAATCGGAAATTATGAATGTGATTTGTTAAGACAAAAATTGCCTTAGGTGATGGAACCTGATTATGGCATCTGATTTTTGCTTACATTGGTAAAAGTTCAGACACTAAAGCAGGCAAGTGAAGCCAGGAAAAACAAAACTACCAGGATGGGTTAAGAATTAAGGCCATCAATTCAAAAGACGAATTCAGTAAAATATGCACAATCAGTGTCGATGTACAACTGAAGTTCAACCCATTCACAGAAACCAGAGCTTTGCAGGGTCAATTTTAAGCGAATGAGTGAAGTCATCCTTTCTATTTCATTGATAGAGGAGTGTAAGAGGGTCTCATAAAACGAAATCACATCCACAAGCATTTTTTCAAGGGAGAAAAATGCATATTGCCGAAGAATGATCAAACTTGCAAGTTTGATGAGAGCTTCTAAATTTGTGAAGTATTGCCTGACACTTGACACATGAGTAAGAATACGGGATTTGTTTACTTGTCGAAAGAAATATATTATGAGACTAGTGTGCCATATGCATAATGAACCTGCACTTGGTAAGTAGGATTTAACAATTGAAAACTGAAAGGAGTGTTTAAGAAATATGAAAACTAGTTGGGTCCTAGTTTTGACATGAGACTAGATGAGTTAGATGCTTCAGCAAATACTTCCTACGGACGCCCGTATTGGAGTAGAAACATCCTAGAACGAGAGCATGTATCCTCAACTGATAGAATCGTAGGCATGCTTGTTCTTGTGATAGAATACAAACATAGGCTCAAATGATAGAATCATAGGCATGCTTGTTCTTACGATTCTATCATTAAAAGAGATATGGTTTACAAACATACTTCACGAACAGTTCAAATGATAGAATCATACGCATTTCCAGCAGATAGAAATGGGGGAGATTAGTACCATGTATCCTCGGAATGCTGTCTGAATCTTAATTGCCGCAACTTCCTCCTTCGATTTACCCGAGTAATGGACCGCAGCTGTGAGCCGAACAACCTCAACAGCAGCCTGAGCGGCAGAAACTGCCACCTCTGCCGCCACGGCAGTGGCAAGGGCAACAGAATAAATCTGCTTGTTCTGCTCATTTTCAGCTTCTGCTATTTTCACCTCCTGAGTAGGAGAAGTGGACGGTGGAGCTCCCAAATCCAGGCTCTTGTGTTTCCCAAACCACCTGCTATTTGATTTCTGATTTTTCTGCCAAAAGAAGTTCTCAAAGTTTAGTTACTGTCTTTCATGAGACAGAAAAACCTAGCAATCATGCAAAATCACAAAGGAGGAGTTAAGTGGATCAGCTTAAAGCCCATGTCGACAACCACAACTAAAGGTAGAAATCTCATGATGAATAAAATTCGTCCAGGAGCAAATATAGGAATCTCATTATGAATAAGACACAAGGAATTTACATGGATCAGCTTAAAGCTTTCGTCCACGAGCAAAGATAGGAACAAAATGAGCCAGAAATACCTCTAACTCTTATATAAAGTCCTCCTGCCCTCGACAATCCCTTTTATACAGGAAAAGCTTCCATAACAAATCGTGCCAAAATACCTACAGTTGAGTCGGATCTAATTGCACGGGCCAGAAACTGGTTAAAATCTTAGATTGGGTTATGTTCATGACAACCGGTACTCATTTCCACACCGAACCACACATGCACACGCAAAAAAATAACAAAGAAGAAGAAAGTAAAAATCAGCTACCTTATCTTTTTTCTCCTTGGATTCAGGACTGAGAGCCTTCTTCACCGCAGATATCCAGCTCCCTCTCTTCCCCATTTCGCAGTTAATATGTCTTGAACACCAAAGAGATGTAAAAATTGGATTCAAGAGTATGATCAAATGAACATAGTTTGCCGTATTTATTAAATGCCAAATTCAGCAAAATGTAGTGTGCCATTGCTGTTTATTAAAATTGAACATTTGGAAATTGAAAAAAAAAAAAAAAAAAACACCAGCACTTTGTTTTTTATCCTATAATATACACGGTAAGAAACACTTAAAAACAGTCATAAAATATCTGTTCTAGTCTATTCTAGTAGCATACAAAGGGGAGCCCTTTTTCGGTGTGGACTCCGAATTGAAGCCGGCTCACACTTTTCATTTCCACAATTGGATAAGGAAAACCCAATTTTCACATTACGTAAACTATAACTGAAAGGGCAAACAAGGAAAAGAAAAAACCTCAGTAACTGCCATGTTCGATCATGTAGATTCCTGGGCTCATTGGTTTCCTTCTCAATGGGAACTGCAGACAGGGAGTTCTCCCAAGATCAACCAGTCCTAAGAATTTGGTTTCCTTCTTTCTTTCTCATTTACAATCCTAAGAATTTGGTTTCCTTCTGAATTTTAAAATGTGCACAAGAAGAATGTCGCAATTGCCATAACAATCCCCTTCTCCGTGTGTGCTCTTCCCTTTCACCAATAAAACAATCACGGTGTGTCTATTACTTAACTTTTTTTGGTAAGTATGTTGTCAATTGGATTATTTGGTGGCAGTGGCAGACACAGAATTACCAATTTGGCTTGGTTTGCGGGACCACTCTTCAGTAATTTTACAAAAAAAATCCAAAAGTGTAATACAAATAGGAAGAAAATTGGGGAAAGTGCAGGGGCCAAACACCCCCTTGGTTCCACCCGTTTGGTGGTAAAAATATGGTCAGATACAAATATCTACACGTTTTGTCTTATGAGTCTTGTGGGTTGGTGTTTATCGGGTTCTCTCCAAATGATTTCGGGTTCGGATCAGGAGCAGAGCTTCTTCTTCCTGACCCAAATCTCCAAGAAAAGAACCACCGGTAGTGTCTGACCGGCACGAGACAACCGGGAGGCACCCCAATGGTTAAGTAAATCTCAACTCGAAGAGAGGAAGTACAGAGCTCTGAGGGTGAGTATGAATAGTGTACCTCTCTAAGGTTTAGGACTGTATTTGTTAGAGTGACTTAGCTTAGGCCCCGAGTAAGCCCCGTGCTTCGCTTCTTAGAGTGGCCTCATGCATGACATATGAGTCATTTAATGTATATTGGGTCCAACGAATGTGGTAGACTCCGTGGATACTCCCCAGAAGTTTGGGCCTTGTGCACGCCGGCACAGCGGAAGCGATGCCGGGATCGATGCATCGCACAAACTCCCAACAAGTGGTATCAGAGCCAATGGCTGACGATCTATGGGCAGACTCTCGACGCGCCATGGATAGGCTTGCATGGTGAACTCCAAGTGATGGAAACAGAAAAATCCAACAGTGCAAATAATGCGGTGTGCCCGTTGCAAGGTGATGCAAGCAAATGGAACACGTGTTGCACGTTGACTCGTCGGGGAGCATGGTGCCAGTGAATGGGCACGTTGGCTCTCAATGGAGAATTCGATGGATGGATCTGAATCGTTGGAGTTGGTGCAGAATAAGCCTAGTTTGGAAGATTGGGTTGAGAGTAGTAGATCAGAATCAAGGGGGAGCTTGAATGCAAAGAAACGGGCAAGGCTCAATGAACGGTTCACACATGAGGGGGAGATTTGTTAGAACATGTGTGAAGATTAAGTCCCACATTGGAAAAATAGTAAAAAGGTTGGACCTTAATATACAATTGGATGACTCACCACTTACAAGGCTTAGCCTTTTAAGTGGATATGAGTCATTTAATGTATAATGGGCCCAACGAATGTGGTAGACTCCGTGGATAACTGGATACTCCCAAGAAGTTTGGGCCCTGTGCACGCCGGCACAGCGGAAGCGATGCCGGGATCGATGCATCGCACAAACTCCCAACATGACACAAGGAGTTCCATCTGACAGTACAGAAACCAGAGCTTTCCAGGGTATTTTTATTTTTTTACACTTCATGGGGAATCTAAAATCTTTTTAAAAATACCAAATTGAGGGTAAGCCAACCATTTTCTTCCCTCTGTTCCTCAAGTTCCAAACCAAAAGGCAAAGCATAAAACGAAAGAATAAAAGACAATTAAAAGTTGGAACCCAGTTCAAACTTTCTAAACAAAAGTATACTAATCTTTCCCATTTTTTCAGCAAATGAAGGGGTAATAGTTTACCTGCAAATGGGTATGTGCAGAATGCAGATCTCTGCAATTCCTTTTCCCTCTCCCCCTTTCCGAAAGAGACCAAAAATATCAAAGAGAACTTTGCAAAATGCATTGAAGATTGGGCAGATGGGAGAGGTGGGGTGGTTTGGGCAGCGGTCATTGGGGTTGGAGGAAGTGGGGACCGAAGCCAGTTGTGGATTTTATGAGTCTGCTACCCCAGTCCTCACGGCATCTCATCAGTGGATCTGTCGCTCCCATATCTGTTTTATACCCAAATAATTTTCTCATTATACTAAAAAAAATTATTTATATCTTTATATTTTCATCATTAATCGTCATTTCTTCCATAATTAGTTTGATTTTTTTTTTTTTTTTCTGATTTTCAGGTCGACTATGCCAAAACCTGCCCCATCCCGTTGTCATTCCTAGTTGAGATAGGATATTGATATTTCCTTCTGTAAATTAAACTGGCTCCTATTGATTGGGATCATGGCTCCGGCTTTGTTTGCTGTGTTTTCGTTTTGTACTTGCTTCTTCCCACAACTAAATGAATGGAACCTTTAAATGGGAAAATAGCGGGCACAATCATGTAGTGTCAAGCACGCATAAATCTGAACTGTTTAAAATATTTTTGAACGATGGAAATATGTGCTCAGGCACCACATATAGGACGGCAGCACTGAAATATTCCACCAAATATTTTCGTTTGATTTGTTTGTTTGTTTGTTTGTTTTTTTGAACCTCTGTCCCGTTTACACAAGAATGTTCTTTCTTGATACTCTGTTTCCTTAATTTCGTTACTCCCAACGTGATGTTCAAATACCCGCATGGAAAACTCCGAAGAAGAATTACTAGGAGTTAATTGCTAACATGTACCTAACGGATAGTACATAATAATAAGTATACAAATAAATAATAAAAAACACATATTCCAATACACTTTTTACACTTTTCAATACATTTCGACACATTTTAATACACTTTTCACACTAGGCACATGTTAGCATTTTTCTTTTTTTAAATACTTTTAAAAACTTTGTTTGATAGAACTAATTGAGAACTATCAAATAATATTCTTATTGCATAATATATGAAAAAATATGAACAAATTTTTTAAGGGTTTTAAATAATAAAAGTGAACAAGAAATTTGAGACAAAAGATGTATTTGAAATCGGATCCCTTCCCATCCAAAATTTGGCCCGGATGAAATATTTGTAATCTAAACCATATACATTGTGATAATTAATAGTATGTTCAATTTGTTCGGAGACTATCCGCTGCTGCTTCAACGAAGAGTCATTGAGCAAATTCGAACCATCAATTACTTCCTCTCTATATATCTATATGCGCACTGTACTATTTTATTTTTATTTTTTTGTGTGAGTGGGGAAATTTTTTTGTATGCTGCCCATGTGTCCGGCCATCTAAAAGTATTTTGGACGGCCCATATTCCTCTCACTCTACTCTTTTTCTCTCCTCTTTCTATCTCTAAATTTGGGCCGTCCAAAACATGCTCTAAATGCGGACCGTCTAAAACATGGTCAAGATGTGCACTCGGGCACTTGGAGTAGTATCAGAGAGAGTATGGACCATGGAGTAGTATTATATAATACAGATTACAGATAGACTAGACCAGTCAAGATCCTATCAGGACTCCTGAGATAGTTTATGTCCATACCTCCCATTTTCCGGCCATGTTGTGATGATCCGAACCGTCCAAAGTGTTTAAAACGTGTTTTTAAGGGTCTATGTGAGGATTCGTCAAAAAAAAATATTCGAAGGGCTTGATCCGAGCAGTTTTTGATAAAACTGCAATATATGTATTTATGTGCAATTTTTATCGAAAACTGATCGGATCAAGCCCATCCGAGTATTTTTTTTGACAAATCCTCATGTAGACCCTTAAAAACACATTTTAAATACATCCAATGGATCGGATTCCGACAAAATGACAGGGAAATGGGAGGTGTGGACGTAAGACTATGTTAGGGAGTCGAATCAGGTGTATATATTAGTATATAATTACCAGATGAAGAAAGAAAGGAAAGAGAGTTTTTGTGGTCGTCTCAAATCGTCCAAAGTGGTGTTTACAAAGAAGAGTAAATGGAGGGGTTGAATCATCATCATCATCCTTCTCCTCATCCCTATTTTCCTAAGGATTTGGATCTACCAGGTTTCGTACCAGGTTTCCTTTCCCAGTCAACCATTCTCGCCGTTTATGGCCTTTCTTCCCTCGTCATCGTCTCACTCGTCTGGTTCCTCTCTGGTAATTTTCATGCTCTTTTTTTTTTTTTTAATTTTAGTTTTCTCTAGATGAAGTCACCAATTTAGCTTCTCTTGTACCTGTACTACTCTAGGTGTAAGCATTTTTTGTGGTCTTGTTATGTTTCTCTGATAAAAGTCTTACTAATTCTCTGTTATTCTTCACCTTGAAAAAGTAAGTATTGGGTGCTGCTTAACAAGTATTGGATGTTGTGGTTGGTAATAGAAAAGAAAATTAGAAAGGAATCCTTTGAGAAACTGTTAGAAAAGATGAGAAACAACGGATAACCATTAAAGAACCCGCTTTCTTAACCCCAGGGGTTGGCAAAGTGATCTTTGCCTCCAGACTTAGGAGTTTGCTCCTACTAAGGTCTCAGGTTCGATTCTATTTGCCAGCAAAACTCTTGGGGTCATTGGGGGTTATGCTTGGTTGTTACTTTAGGGACCGGAATTAGTTGAGATGCACGCAAGCTAGCCCGGACATCCAATTTTCAAAAAAAGAATAAAGAACGTGCTTTCTTGGTCTGTTTTGTCATCACTTTTGGTGAGTGAGAAACCACAACCGTTTCTTTTCTCTAACTTTATTACAACTCAAAGGGCTTTTTAGAAAGTGTATTCCAAACTTGGGAAAAACCATGGACGACGCAGGAATCTGTTGGTCAAGTACTTATAAGATTGAGAAGCATGAGGGACTCAGAAACCCAGTCATACAAGATAAAAAGTACTTACAAGATCAAGAAAGGAAGATCCTACCGACTCAAAACCCACGAGCATTATGTATGGGATTTTCAAACCACTCTCTGACAATCTTCAAACACTTTTGCCATCTTCACTAGCCACGTACAATTCATATTGATCATGAAGTCATCTAAGCTAACACTACAACAAAATTGGCAAATGCCGATGCACCTTAGTATATTGGCAAATGCATATTTGCATCGGCAAAGGGTTTTGGCGATGAAAAACCTCGCGTCGGCACCACGTCGCCGTTGCCCTGTCGGCAATACCATTGGCGATGCGAACTTTTTTATCGGTAAAAGACATTAGTTTTGGCGACGTGATATTACATCGGCAAAAGTATATTTCATTTGGAAAAATACATCAGCTTTGCCGACGCGATTTTACATCGGCAAAAGTGTATTTATTGGCAACATGATGTCTCATCGCCAAAACAAAATATATAATTTTTTTAGTTCTGATTTTCCCAATTACTCCTAATAGCCTGCATTTATACATTTATTCCATCGTTCCTCAAAATCAAAAGTACGTTCATTCTAATACCTTAAACATATCACAATCCATAAATAAATTATCCACAACTTGTCCAAACATTAACATTATTGTCAAAAGCTTACACCACCAACAATGCATCCAAAAACTAAACTAGATGTCCAATGCAACCAAAAAATTTCAAAACTAATCACCAACCACAGTTGTATCAAAAAGTGATACCCAAAAACCAGCTTTCAAACTATCTCTAAGTCTCCATATTTGGCCTTCATTAACTAGTAGAAGTCCCATTTTGCTATCCACCCTAAGTGTCATCCCCATGCTCGAATCCCATAATCTGCTCCTGCGAATCCCATATCCCTTCAAGTAGCCCGATCTCTTCCCAAGCACGTCAACAGAAACTTGTTCTAATGATAGAGGATTTGTGACATCGGGTTGCTCCTGAATCATTTTAAGCATCTCATCCTACCATCAATAATACGTAGAGAAAATAAGACATGTAAGAAAAAGATAAAGCACCAACAAGTAAAGATAGAGGAAACACAACTCAGTGAACTGGAGCCAAAACCCAAACATATAAAGTAGCAGCAACTATCATGCTTGAAGGTATCATGCCTACTGTTTTTTTTTTTTTTTTTCTGAAACGGCAATTTTCGACACAATTTCGTAACCAATTTTCGACGGTGCAACCTCAACTTCAATCAAATTCGGCATATGTTTTCTACTTTCAACAATTGAGCCATTACCCAGCACTTAGTAGCACAATTTTAGCAAATAAAATGTGTTTACAGCTCCTAGATCACAGTTTCAGCATAAAAAAAAACTAATTGTTGCACATAAATTATGATTTGCAGCTCTTAAATCACAGATTCAGCACTAAGAAAATAGTTACAGCAATAATTTCAGTCTTAATATTGCATTTTCAGCAACTAAAAACAGTTTTCTACACTAAAATCACAGTTTCAGCACCCAAAAACACTATTTCCAGCATCTAAACCCAGTTTTTAGCACTTAATAGTACAATTACAGCAGCCACAACTTGTTTCTATCTAGTAAAAAAAAAAACTAGACTCAAGACTTCTTAAATGCTATTGTCCAATTTGTTGTAGTGAATTTAGGACTTAAGACTTAAGACTTCTTAAGATGGCATTTGTCCAATTAGTTGTAGTGAATTTAGGCTAAGAAAAAATCTCACAAATGCTGCTCCCTTTGCAGAAGCTATACTTGTGGGAAAAAATGAGAAAATCTGCAATAAAGATACTATAACAAACTCTCAATGTCAAGTTTCACAAATGAGCATGGATCAGGAATGCCAAAGTTGTTTAATACTAAAAGCAGCACAAAAGAAGATTAAGCTAGAATGATTATCCTGGTAGCCAGTAGGTAACTGAAATCGGAAGCCAATTAAAACAATTATTTCCAAATTCACTTATGTAATAAAATTCTTGTAGTCTAGACTAGCTCAGAGTATAAGAACAAGCATAACATGAGAGGTTCAAAACAAGAATGCCCCAGAAATATTAAGAGCCATCATAAGAATACAATACATGAACCTGAAGCCGTGTATGCATGTTTCACTCAATCCATTGGCTGCCTATAATATCAAATCCTTTGCAAACCACTTTAGCTTCATGTCCCAGAAATTCCAAATATAAAAATTGGAGAAAAGTGAACCATACAAGTCTCGGTGAACAAATTTCTCAAATGCTTGATCAGTTCCAATAACCAAAACACGAGAGATAGACTATGCCTTACTTAAGTGGCTGGTGGTGGGTGAGTCAGGAACATAAATATATGAGCTTTTCTAAGGAAGATGAGTAGCAAGGGTTGCACGACGTTCGTTTTTCCCAATTTCTTTGCCTGCAAAGGGCATGAGCAATTTGATGTGAGAAGAGATTTGTCAAAAACTTTCCATTTGGTGTGAGGAGATGAGAAAAAGAGTTATAAACAATACCAATGAAACACCCAATAACAAACTCCATTCATCGATAGCCATTGCTTTTCGATGCGGAGAAACAATATGACTATGAATTATTCATACTTAGAAGAATATGTTGTCAGTGTATATTTTACATTTGTGGATTTTTGTTTCACTACTTGGACCTATAATAGTTGTCAATCTGCTCAGAGAATGCAATAACTTGTCTTTGAAAGCATGAGAAAAACAATGGGAAAAAACTTACACAAAATCCTCCCACCGAAACTTCGGAGAAGAAAAATGTGTGAAATTATAAAAGAACTATAGAAGGTTTTTAATCCCACCACTAACATATGGGATAAGACTAGGGGAAAAAATCCTCTCTTAAAACACGTGGGATAAAGCATAGAGAGTGGGCTCAGTACAATAAAGCCCACAATCAATGCTTGGCATCGAGTTCTATTAAAAACTTACCACTCGCTAGGCAAGTTTCCAATCTTGATGATGATGACAGTATTAGTAGGCGATTATACTCTTACCCCTAACCCATATATACAATCACCTACCATACATGGGAAGAGAAAATATGGATTAGCATCAGCCATCAAGAACGATTGTATGGTGAAGTAGCATCACTCATCTATCCCAATAATAAGCAGTGAAAATAGGAACCATAAAGATTCAAGGTAAAGAGGGAGAGACACGGAAAGTTAGGTACCTTAATATAGGAAGCCCAACCAAATCCACATGCACAAAAGTACTGCAAATTGAAAAATAAACAGTCAATAACCAAGAAAAAATAACAACAAAAGCTGTATGTGGAGAGAGATTTCCAGCAACAAAGTGGACAAATGAAGTTCCCAGGCATCGAAAATTTGAAATTACCTGGCCTTGGTGAAGGAGAGGCTCGCTTCATCATCACAGCACATCATCAGCAACAAATTTGATGCCCAACACCTACATTTTCAAAAAAGAAAGTTAACAATTAAAACACACTGAAAAAAATTACCCATCCCTTAACTGTCAAAAGAGGAAAGATCACATCGCAAATCGATACAAGGACTAAATTACCTTTAACCAAAATTAATAAAAATGCGAGAAATAGGTTTTAAACCCAGGCATCCACAAATGTGAAAACCCACAAAAACTTAGTAACAAAAGCAAAGAATACAACATACATGACATAAAAAAAAACAAAATGACGGATTTATCAACGTTTCAATACCCCGTAAAGAACTATGGTGAAGGAAGATTCAAGACGTACCACTTTGAGCTCCCAGCAACAGCGCAAAAACCCTTAGCGTTAGCGGAGCCTGCTGAAAATGTACGAACAGCGCAAAAAACCTTAGCGTCAGGGGTAAGGGAAATAATCGGTGGGTGTTCGTACGCCTCTGCACAAAACATAGAACTAAATCGTTTATGATGGAGTCACGGAGGGGGTCTCGCTTTGGATTACGAAACCGAGCTCGGATTTGTTCGCCTGCTTCGTCAATGCAACAATCATGGAGTCCTAGTGTCTGATTTCTTCGAGAGAGAGAGAGAGAGAGAGAGAGAGAGAGAGAGAGAGATGGGCGAAGGGGAAGACGCTTCTGAAGAATTGGGAAAGTTGCAAATGAGTTAAACTAGTCCAAAATAAAATAAAATAAAAAATGTTGATACCCATTAATACTGTGTCGTTTTAATTCACACCACTTACGCCAACACAGTCTTTTTGTCGGTCAAGGATTGGAAACAGCGCCAAACGAAAATTGAACAATTGGAAACAGGCGCCGAGCGAAAATTATAGCGCGCCAAAAGAAAATACCTTTCGGCGATGCAAGTCACGTCGCCAAATGTGAAGACTCTTCGGCAACAACACATCTCATCGCTGAAAGTAGCCGATACATACTCAACACCGATGCGTTTTTTAGTGTATCGCTATTCTAGTCGCCAATTGTCACACCAAAAAACCCGCCAAAATAAATTACCTTTCGGCGATGTAAACTGCCTCGCCAAATGTGAGACGTTTCTGCGACACAATATCTCATCGCTAAAAGTAGCTCATACACACTCAATGGCGACGCGTTTTTTTGTGTGTCGCTATTCTGGTCGCCAATTGTCCAATTTGTTGTAGTGTAAAATTGGAATTCAATATCAATGGATCAAGAGGATGAATTCGCCAACAAGTTGTTGTTTGTAACAAATCCCAGATAAATTGTTGCAGTTCATGTCAACTTTCAAGTTTATGTTGTGTTTGCATCAGTGAAGTCTTTCTTTTCAAGTTTATCTTCTTAACTTTGTGGTTGTTTAAATTGGGGATTTAGAAACATGTGAATAGAAATTTTTACTATGATTCTAATGAGAGGATCTTGTCTAGAACTTGCTATTTTAGTTTCTTTAAAAGTAAAAGACCAATGGAATAGCAAATCCCACAAAGGATGTCTCTATATAATCTAAGAGTAAAAGCTGTTTTTTTAAAAAAAAATTATACGTTAGACCTTAAGAAATACGACAGTACTTTTTATTTATTTATTTGAGACTTAAGGCACTAAACCAGGGATAATAAGATAGCTGGACAGCCTTGTGAGTTGCCCTGCGCACGCGCAAAGTGAGCTGCAGTTGCCGGCATTGTGGATATCCTTTCGATGCCAAAGGTCACCAGTTTTGAGGTGACAGGTCCAGTCATTTTACATGGCCATAAAATTAGCAGGCAACTTGCCCTTGCCCATTATTCATGCCTTCATGCATCTGAATCTTTTAAGTGTGAAGTTTCAGTTTGCTGCTACTTCACTTCATTTACCCTTGCATGCGGTAAGTTCCAGAACTGCACAGAAGTGTGGTGGTAGGGGACGATACTGTCCTTCTCCCTTCTGGTTGATTGTCACTCTTTGTTGGGACTTTTGACAAGTGATGATAATTTCTCTCTTAATATGATACTTTTTTTTATTGTCTCTCTTGGTGCGTATCTTTTCTTCAGTATGATGTACGATTTTCTTGACATTTGTTTGATTTACTGGGGTTTAGTTTTTTTTTTTTTTCAAATCTAATTTGCGAGCAACTAAGAAACTTGTTGGGCATTGTTGACTGGAGTTAATACTTTTTTCTTGTTGCAAGGTCGGTTGCCAAAATTACAAAAGATCGATAGATTGCTTATGTGCTGGTGGCTTTTCACGGGCCTGACCCACATCATCCTCGAGGGTTATTTTGTTTTCTCTCCGGAATTTTACAAGGAAAAGACTGCCCACTACCTGGCAGAAGTTTGTAAGTTCTCTTTGTTTTACTTGAACTTTTGGTCTACGCAGTCACTATTTATAGTAGTTGTGATGACTTCAAGTTGAACATTAAGGATGGTCCATGGCGTTTCTGTTTCAAATTAAAATTTGTAGGGAAAGAATATAGCAAAGGGGATTCAAGATATGTGGCAAGGGAGTCTGGAGTTGTTGTGGCTGAAGGAATGGCTGCTGTTTTAGAGGGTCCAGCTTCCCTTCTGGCAGTGTAAGTTATAAAGTTATGCTTGTACATAGGGCTACAAACGAGTCGAGCCATGTTCAAGTTTGTTTATTAAGTTTTAACGAGCTCAAGCTTAGTGAAAACTTAACGAGCCCTCGAGCTTGTTCACGAGCCTTAACGAGCCAAAAAAAAAAAAAAAAACTTATTGAACCGAGTTCGAATGAGCTCTTTTCAAACTGAACCGAGCTGAGCTCACGAATGGCTTGGTTCATTTGCAGCCCTAGTATAGTACTAAAATCATGCCACAAGAATAAGATTAGTCCAGCTTTTCGTGACTTTGAATTCTGGTCTCCAATGTGTAATCTAACTATACCAGTTTGTTTGTTCACTCCTTGCAGATATGCTATTGCCACAAAAAAATCGTATAGCTATATTCTTCAAGTTGCCATTTCTCTGGGGCAGCTTTATGGAACTGCTGTGTATTTCATAACTTCTTATCTTGAAGGAGATAACTTCGCTGCAAGCACGTATTACTATTATGCCTATTACATCACTGCAAACGCCTCGTGGGTTATAATACCGACGCTGATAGTTGTGAGGTGCTGGAGGAAGATATGTGCAGCGTTCTCGATCCAGGAACAGAGGAAGGCCAAAACTCGCTGAGGAGTCTGAAGTGCCATTTGAATATGTTGATTTCAATTTCTAATTCCGTTCCTATTTTGTAGGAAAAACAAATTTGGAAGTTTATGGTAGCTTTCTTGATTTTACTGCTTACTGTATAGCTAAGTTAGAACTTAGCTGCATCCCTTTGTGCATTTGATGGGTGTAATAAAATGACAAATATCACCCTGTAATTGTCAATGATGCATAGAAAAGCCAGTGCTCCTTGTCTACAGAGCTCAGGAACAATTTCTTTGTTTCACATGTTAAATCTGATGTTCAAACCATTGAACCAGATGCCCGTCTTCTCAATCACACTGGGGTTTTTTCCTTTTAGGTTAGTGTGTTAAGTTTTATTGTAGTAGTTGCACGCTGCAAAGAACTACGATTGAAGGCGGCTATTGACAGAACTCGGGGACTCTGCAATCCCTTAGGGATGGCAAGGCCGGACGACCCGGGCTCGGCCGTTCAAATGTGTTTTGGATGGTCCAGATTTGAAGGGTGCCGAAGGGTGTTTAGGGTATTTTAACTTTCCTCAAGAGCCGTCCAAAACACGTTTGGACGGTCGAGATCGGTTGGCAGATCCTGCTATCTCTTAGGGGCGGCAGAGTCCCCACCATGATCAAGCAGTGACATATATGAAGATACACTCGAACAATAATAATAATAATAATAAACCATGCTTGCTTGTTTAGAGAACCGATTACTTCACTTCTATCTTTTCTTTTTCCTATATAATGGCTGAGAGAGAGATCAAGAAATTGGAGATTGGTTTATGTTATTGAAATAATAAAAGAGTATATCATTGAGTTTCCGTCATCATTTACTTTATTGCTTAATTGGATACTCATGTTTTTTTTTTCATCTGTCTGGAAAAGATTACACGTCACTATCGCATTTCATCATATCAACATCTTATAATAAAAAATTACCTTATTATATAGATATAGGAAATCATACTCTAAATGAAGTAAAACATGGTATAAATGAAATAGAGCCCTTGGATTCAAATTCCACATATTAAGGAAAAACTTATTAGCCAGAAAAATTCAAACTTCTAGTGGGCCAGCCTGCTCAATGAGTCGTTTAGACTAGTCTTGTGCTATTCCCTCCATCACTACAGTCCAAAGAATCTTCTCAGGGAATACTTCCAAGGCTTCTAGACAACCAATTGTGTTCAACTTGATTCCTTCCTCAGAAAGTCTAGGGCACATACTCTCAACCACATACCAGCCACATCCATTCATGTGGGCCTACTTTGAGGTCCCACACGAGTGATCGGAGCAGCTCAATTTGTTTAGAACATTTTTTCAAGGGTCCCTGAAAAAAACCATATTAATTGGATACTCGTAAAAGCTCGATTGATTCATTAAAGTTTCAATTCCTGAATCGAACGGACCAAAACTGTAACAAACTTATCAAGTCTTTCCCGATATATGATTGAGCTGATTTTTTTCAGAAACCCTTCAAAACATATTTTAAACAAATTGAGCGACTCCGATTGTTCGTGTGAAACCTCGAAATAAGTCTCACACCAGTGATTGTGGTCGGTATGTGACCGAATGAATGTGCCAGGACTCCTTCTTCCTTGCCTGTGGGTTGGTAAATGTCAGTTGTTTTTTCTTTCTTGTTTTCTTGTTCTGTTTAAAAAGTCACTTCTAGAAAACTGAGACATACTTTATGTATTATATTCTAATGAGTCAAATTCATTCCAAGGAGATGACTACCTTGTCTAGAGCCAAGAAAGAACAACTTAATTAAAGAAATATTATAAGTGTGTATTTGTCCTAAGTTCTTGGAAGCATCAACAAAACTCTGTTCCTGTCGACGAAGAAAAACTATTGGGTTTTCGGGGCATGGAGCAAAACAACTACGTCTAAGTGTGTCAACAACTTTAATATCGGGCCAATTTGTAATCCGTATACTTTTTGTGGTGTCATTTAGGTTACAAACGATTGTAAACCCGTTGTAATATGTTGTAGCAGTTGGATCATAGCTTAGGTGTTTTTGTTTATTACACTTTTAATCCTTGTATTTTCATTATGACTTCCCTCCCATTAGTCGTGTCAATATAGTGTCATTGTGCTTGATTACTTTGTTAGCTGTAGTCTGTTTTGTAATGTTGATGCTCATCAATGAAATACTTTCCCCTGGACTATTTTGTCGCCGTTTCTCTTGTTAGCTATTGTATTGTTGTGTGCATGTTGTTGGGTGAGAGTTGTTTGAAGCTCGGCGTGTCTACAAAGGTGCCTTTGTAAGAAGCTACACGTAGTGTCTCGTGAGTATAATATTGTCTCAAGTGCCACCCCTTACCCATGGTCACGTGATCCAGATGGAGGGACAGAGTAAGGACTTAAATACACGGGTAATAAATATTTAAGTTTTCCTTGTACATATTTTGAAGTACAAGCTTGAATTTACATCAAAATGCGGGAATAACATTGTAAAAGAAAAATAAAATTATATAGTCCATTTCTTGGCAAATGTCTTAAAATGCGAGATTAGAATGCTAAATTCATGTCTTATGTATTTATTAAGGACCTTTAAACTTCTCAAATTGTACCTTTTCTCTTAGCCTTTCACATGGGGATTATGAAATGCAAAAATGAAGTGTTAGATTTTTTGTTGGGAAAATCATTTCTTTTGCTTAGTTGTGATGTAAACAACAAATTATTGTTACTTACATGTATGTTCCATTTTTTGCACTATGTATACGAGTCATTAGTGGGGGTGACAATGACACTCCACTCTTTCAACTGTCACGGCCCGTAACTATATCACACAATTACGTAAAATTCACAAATACATTAGAAAATATTTCTTGACCGTGTGGCGAATGGTCGAGCATCACGTGACCATCCCCAAACCACTCTCATTTAGTCAATGAATCATTTTAGATATGTGAAGGAAAAGATTTTACTAAGAGGGACAATATTTATAACTTTACATCATAACTATTCAACTACAATTCTACTGCCACCATAACTAGTACAATAAAATGTGTTTTGCATCTAAAAACAAAATCAATACATAGATAGACTACTCCACGCGGTAAAATGTGTCGTAGTGTTTGTCAAAACACATGAGTACGTAAAATGAAGCTATGTATTTTTTTTTTTTGGTTAAATTGCTCAAAGCACAAGTGATGGACCCTGCCATCTCACCCTTTTGGAACGCAACCGCCACCCGTACGGCGGCACAACGCCCTGATCATCGCCCACAACCCTTTATCACCACCCACCCCCTTATCACCACCACCCGAAAACAACGGAGCCGGTGGACCCCGCTTTCTCTGCCTGCTTCTTATGTCACTCAATTCCATCTCCGCCGGAAACCTAACCCCCAATCCACACGACAAAAGATCCCACCGCCACTTCGCCGCCGACCCCAAAAACAAAACTTTCCTAACCCAAAATCTATTCTTTCCACCGCTCTTCGCCGCCTTATTCGCCAATCGCTTTCTGGGTTTTTGTGGGGGTTTTCTCTCGAGATTTTGGGTTGCTGGTTCTTTGAAAGTGATTTCCTTTCCGCAGAATAGTATCATGTTCTGAGCAGGGTTAATAGTACTGGAATTGCTCCATTCTTCGCTGAAGAACTCAAATAAATTTTGATCGGATGATGATGTTGATGATGATGATAAGCTTTGATCTTCTTTTGAGAAACTCTCCCAATCAGCAGAGTCGCTGCTGTAGATTGTAAGATCACAGAAAGAGAGTGTCTCCTCTGTTTCTTCTTGGTCGTCCATTTTTGTGGTGGAGTAATAATCTTCCATCAATATATCCACACACAGAGAGAGAGAGAGAGGAGCAGAGTTAATGGGGTGAAGTTCAGAGTTTAGGGAGGGAATTGGGGATATCAAATAGCAGGTGGAAGAATATATAAGATGGTATTTGAACAGAGTTGAAAAAGAGAACTACTTCTAGAAGAAAAAATACATATAAAAAATACTTCCTCCTCCGTCCCAATTTGCTTGCCCCTTTTGGGAAAGTGAGTTTTAAGGGGTGTGAAAATTTTGTATTAATTTTTCTGTTTGGTCCCTAAATCCAGTCAATATTATTGTGACCAATTTTGCGGGGCTAATTTTTTTATATGAAACTCAAATCATATTCAATATGGATCTTGTTTTATAGATATCAATTAGTAGTTTTATTATACAAAGTTTTCAAAATCATAAGAACCGTTATAAAATAAAAGATAATGGACTAGCCAATTGAGATGGAAAAATACCTTTCAGGGATAAAACTGGAAAGTGACTCTGTTTTAATGGATGTTTTAGAAATGAGACAAATATTTTAGGACATCCCAAAATAAAAAGAAGGACTAGCAATTTGGGACGGAGGGAGTGAAAGACTAGGTTATAACCTTCCCTCATGGCTTCTAGACAACCAATTGTGTTCAACTCGACTTCTTCCTTGCCTCGTGGGTTGGTAAATATCAGCTGTTTTTTTCTTTCTTGTTTTCTTTCTCTGTTTTAAAAGTCACTTCTAGAAAACTGAGACATACTTTATTTCAAGTGTGTATTTGTCCTAACCTTCTTGGAAGCATCAACAAAACTATATTCCTGTCGATGAAGAAAAACTATTGGGTTTTTGCCTTTTCGGGCCAACTTGTAATCCGTATACTTTTTGTGGTGTCATTTAGGTTACAAACGATTGTAAACCTGATGTAATATGTTCATATGTTGTAGTAGTTGGATCCCAGCTTAGGTATTTTTGTTTATTACACTTTTAATCCTTGTATTTTAGACTTGCCTCCCATCAGTTGTATCAATTTAGTATCATTGTGCTTCATTACTTTGTTAGTGGTTGTCTATTTTGTCATCTATTTTGTAATGTTGATTGCTCATCAATGAAATACTTTTCCTTTAGACTATTTTGCAGTTGTTTCTCTTGTTAGCTAGAACATTATTGTTGTTTGCATGTTGTTGGTTTGGAGTTGTTTGAAACTTGGCGTGCCTACAAAGGTGCCTTTGTAAGAAGCCAAACGTGGTGTTTCTTAAGCATAATCTTGCCTCAAATGCCACCCTTTACGTATGGCCACGTGATTTCAATGCAAGGACAGAGTAAGGACTTAAATACATGGGTATTATAAGTTTTCCTTATACATATTTTGAAGTGGGGCGGTTCAGGTTCACACACAAAAAACACAAGATTTTGTTATGGGCCTGTGATGTTAAACCGTTGATCTTATTTAAATGAGTAAAATATGAGGTTTTGCAAAAATTCAGCTCAATCGGATATCGGTAAGTGATTGATCTAAACAGTTTTGCAAAAACTGTGACAGGAACTAGTGTTTTTAAAACTATTTGACTCAATCACTTACCGATATCCGATTGAGCTGAAATTTTGCAGGGCCTTTTATTTTACTCATTTAAACAAGATCAACGGTTCAGAACATCACAATAGGGCCCATAAGAGTGATGTGTTTTTTTAAGTGTGAGGGGGACCGGCCCCTTTCGAAGTACATGCTTGAATTTACATCAAAATGCAGGAATAACATTGTACAAGAATAATAAAATCATTTTCTAGTCCTTTTCTAGGCAAACTGCATTAAAATGCAAGATTAGAATGTTAAATTAATGTCTTAAATTTTATTAAGGGCCTTTAAACTTCTCAGACTGTGCCTTTTCTCTTAGCCTTTCACATGGGGATTATGAAATGCCAAAAATGAAGTGTTAGTTTTTTTGTTGGGAAAATCGTTTCTTTTGCTGGTAGTATGTAATGTGACAAATTATTGTTACTTACATGGATGTTCCATTTATATATATATATATAGGAACCCCTTCACATCCAAACCCCTTTTTACGGACCTAACGTCCGGACCTCCACCTTCCCAATATTTTTTTGAAAATCCGAACCGTTAGATGTGTTTAAAACGTGTTTTTAAGGTCCAACGCGAAGATTTGGCAAAAAAAAATACCCGGAAGGACTTGATCGGGGCAGTTTTTCACAAAAACGCTATAAAAACAGTTTTATGAAAAACTGTCCCGATCAAGCCCTTCCGGGTATTTTTTTTTGCCAAATCTTCGCGTTGGACCTTAAAATCACGTTTTAAACACATCTAACGGTTCGATTTTCAAAAAAATATTGGGAAGGTGGAGGTCCGGACGTTATAAAATCCAACTCATTAATATCTTTATGGTCCAAATCCAACTCATTATGCCGTATACGTGCAAGTCCCCTATCAAATCGAGTAATGAAATCCCACAATGAATTTTGACTAGACACATAACTCTTAAAGAAAGCATGAGTTTTTTCGGCTCTTTGACTACTAGTCATATGGGCAGAGAAAATGTGTTTCATGTAGATTGGAACCCATCTATCACGAATTTTGAACAACCCATGTAACCATTCATTGGTCTCCAAATTAGCTTTTTGTACAACATCTACCCATCTTGCTTCAAACTCTTTTGGGCTTTCGGACTTCCATATACAATGTTTGAACTCATCATAATATTGTTTATAGGCCAATGCACCTATTTTTTCAGAAAATTTGTTCACTATATGCCAAATGCAATACCTATGATGTGTATTAGGAAGGGTATTTTGAATTGCTACCTTCATTGCCGGATCTTGATCAGTAATGAGCATTTTGGAGGGGGTCCTTCGCTTCCAACCATACCCGATAAGCCACTCAAAAGATTCAACATTTTCATGATTTAAGAATGCACAACCAAACAAAGTTGTCTGCCCATGGTGATTAACCTCTAAGATAGGTGCGAAGATCATTTGATATCGATTTGTGTTGTAAGTTGTGTTCTAAAATCACCACATCCCCAAAATACGATATGACTTTCTACAGTTGCATCGTTAAAACAATGAGTCACCTTTCATCATTATCTTTTCTTCTTGCTCTGTATCTAAAACTAGGATTCTTTTTCTCTTCACAACAAAATACTCACACAACATATTGCCGTCTTGACCCAATAACGCTTGTCTCCTATCCCTTTCAGGATTATACAAATCTTGTTGTAAACATCCAACATTTGCAAGCCCTCCGGCATCCAACTCAAGAATAGCCATTTGTTGGCATGTTGGCACATTTGGCAGCAGAGATAGTTGTTGTTTAAAGCTCTCTTGGCAAGTGACACTCCCGGTGAGAATGCAACAAATGCACCCTCCTTGGAGTTGTAAGAGGGTGGTTATGACCCTCAAAAATTGGGAAACAACAAACCCCTTACTTGACTTGTCTCTTACAATTGCCATTTTTGCACCACAACCCTCTCTAGTAAGCCCCCGTCTCCAAAAGGTTCAACATTGTTTGCATTCGTTTTCTCGTCCCTTCTTTGTAACAACAATACTCTTTCCTAATGACTTCATCTTGCCTATTCTTCTTGCTAGAATTAATTTGCGTCCCAAACCCAGATTCTCTAGCATAAGTGTTGTAAAACTTATGAGCCATATCTAAATTGTCAAAATGTTGCCCAAGTTTCAGAATCACGTCATCTCTAACTTGAGGAATGTAAACTTGTTCGGAGGAATTAGCGAGATGAATTAGCAAATGTTGACGGTGAGACTACTTCTATATCTTCCATAGATGCATTCCAAAAAACCAAACAAATAATAATTGTAAAACTCGGCCAACAAATGCCAAGAAAGACAGACCATGGAACATGTGAAAGAGAGACTCACCTTAGTTTGCCAATGACATATTTTCCAAGGGAAAGCAATCGGCTTCCAACAAACACCGATGTATCTCAGCTTCAACAATCTAGCAAGTTAAGCTTAAAATTCCCAACCTGTCAAAATAGAAGCTTTTACTCAAGTTAAGCTCAAAGAGGACAGCTTGAAATAAAAAACAACCAATAGCATCACAAAATAAGCTGGATAATTGAAAGCCCTAAATTTTTTTGTTCAAGCCCGAACTCTTTTTGAAAAGAAAAAAAAACCTAGTTTTTGAAAACCCTAATCCATGAAAGTAAAGAGACGAACGTACTAGCACACACAAACACAGAAACGTTGGGAGAGAGAGAAATCGAACTAGGAACCACAAAGGTTTCGATTTCCACTTAAAAAAACTAGGGTTTGTTCGAATCGTTTGTTCGAATCACAGAGGACGAGTTCATCCGAGAGAGAGAGAGAGATAGAGAGAGAGAGAGAGAGAGAGAGAGAGAGAAAGACCTGATTGTTATGGGTGTGGTCATCTTTGTTGCAGAGATCGATCGCCTCTTCTCCTTTTCTCAATCGCCCTTCCCTCTTTCTCTCTCTCTAACTCTGTTTGAAGAACGTGTGAAATGAGAAGATGGGTAGACCCGTTTGGCAATTGTATGACCCATTTGGGTTTTTACCCGGAAGATGACCCGCGAGCGTTAAAATCTAATCACAGCCGTTGGACTTAATCCAACGGCTCAGCGCGAAGGTCCGGATTTTTGCAATTTTTCGGGAGTTCGGACCTGAAGCGGTTTGTATATATATATATATATAACCAGATGTCCGAGCCAGCTTACGCGCACCTCAACTAATTCTGGGTCCTGGAGGTAATGATCGGGCATAACCCCTAGTGACCCCAAGGTTTGGGATAGTTGATTTCCGTAGGATTCAAACATGCGACCTCATGATCAAGCACTTATTGCTTTCTAATGCCCACTTTACTAACCCGTTGGGGTTACACGTATGCAGTGGTGGACCCAAAAATTTGATGTAGTGTGGGCACTCAATTGACCATGTCAAGAAAACTTGTTTCATAATAGGAAAATGCTAACATCAACCCTTAGGGCGAAGGATGATGTGTAGAAAATGTACCGATATCCGAGAAAAGTGTATTGATTTCCATGATAGTATATTTCGTTATTGAGATCAAAACTTGTTTGTCATATGATCCTCCGCCTGATGAGCGGATGTTAGCAAAACCTTATATAGTAAACAACAATGAGTAAGAAGCTTATATCCTTAACCACACTAGCAATTTATAAATTGACAATTGTAAATCAAACAACGTTATGGAAAAAAATTAATGCGTGAAATGAGATAAATTTAATTTTTTTCAATTTATATACAAATAGTATATTTTACTTTGGGGTGTTATTTATAGAATTACTCAAAATATATAAGGACGCAAGTGAGATTTACTAATTTTGAGTGGGGGCACGCGGGGTATGTGACCCCGCGTGCCCCCATGTGAGTCTGCTTGTGCGTGTACCGTGTATGTTCCATTTTGCACTATGCATAGGAGTCCTTAGTGGAACAACAATGACACTCCACTCTTTCAACACCCTTAACTACCACACAATTACATAGAATTCATGAATTTTAATGGCCCGAATTTTCGGTCCATTTTATTTTATTATTATTATTATTTTCAAAGTAAGTTATATTTTACAATAATTATTACGACTTATTTTGTTTCTTAAATATGATTATCCTAGTTAAGTTTTGATGATTTATTTAAACTAAGTTTAAGACCCTAATTATCTATGTTCCTACCCTTTTTACCCTAACAAAATCCTACTACATATACATATACATATACATATACATTTAGATTTATACACACATGACATATATATATATAACGGGTACTCTCCAGTCAAGGATCCCGGATTTCCCGGATTGAAGCGTTTTGATGCTTTTAAAAAATATTTTTGGGAAATCCGAGCCATCCAATGTGTTCAAAAGGTGTTTTCCAAGGTCCACGCGAGAAATCTTCAAAAAAAAATACCGGGAAGGGCTTGATCCACGCGGTTTTTCGCAAAAACCGCATATTTGATTTACTAAAAACAGCAAGGGATCAAGCCCTTCCCGGTATTTTTTTTTGAAGATTTCCAGCGTGGCTTTTGAACACATTGACGGCTCGATCATGAAAATTTGATTCGGAACTATGAGTTCCGGACCGAGGGTCCCGGACTAGAGTTCCTCTATATATATGTGGAACATATCACTGTGAGGGCTCGCTCACAAAAAACAGTCTTGAAAAGCGATTGTGGTGTTGGATCCTGCCCCTTCACGCGATCCAATGCCATTTACCTCCCATCACCCTCCTAAACATATATGTACATCAAGCATATAAACTCATACACAATACATATATGATTTTACACTCTACCTTTCCCTCCTACACTCCACCCCCCCCCATCACCATTTTTTACCTCTCCTCTGCCATTTACCTCTCCCATCACCCTCCTATCAACCCCTCACTTCCCCATGTGATTTACACCACCTTTCCCTACACTCCACCCCCATCCCATTTTCCCTCTATAAACCCATCACCCATTCCCCTCCTCATTACTTTAGAGAAAGAGAGAAAGAGTCTGGAAAAGAAGAAGAAAGAAAGAGAAGAAGAGAAAAAGAGAAGAGAGAGATCACCACCACCATTTCCATTTTCGTCCATATCACTTACCCCTTTTCACAGCAAATTTTCTCGTAGTTACAATCGTTTTTAGTATTCGAGTTCTAAATGAAAGTTGTAGAGGACGTCGAGTACTTCGATTTCGATATAAGAATCACCCAAAACGGTTTAGAAATAACCCAAATATCCTTGCTCGAATTTCTGTTGGAATATGTTGTTTCTATTTTCAGACAGCTCTCTGCCCCTCTGTAAATCTTCATTTCGCTCCTTGTTCCAATCATTTTTAAGTTTACATTCCTTCACCAACTTTGTAGAGGATTTGAAGTTCTTGTATTTAGACACAAGAATCACCCAAATCGGTTGAGTTTTGAGTGAGATATAGCCATCCAAAGTTCAGTAAAAATCTCGGGTAAATTCCCAGACAGCTCACTGACCTTTCACAAATCGCCATCTTTCTCGTTGTTAAAGCTTATTTCGGGTTTAGGTTCCTTCACGAAGATTGTAGAGCACTTCGAGAGCTTCATTTTAGACACAAGAATCAGGTGAAACGGTCGAGGTTTGAACCCAGTAGCACAACTCAAAGTTTCTGTTTAAAATTGAATTTTTCTTCGTCAACAAAAAAACTCTACCGGATTC